>BTGD01000010.1:600000-1046244 GCA_037102785.1 Maudiozyma humilis | reverse complement strand
CTTCCCTATCTAACGTTACTACATTGACCTGTCATGATCAACTACCGCTTCTTTTGACTAGGCTCTTCTCAACAATCACTCCTACTTCCCTACTTTAGACAGAGGACAACAGCATAGAGATGGCATCCTGCTAAATGATGCACTACTAATCCGTAACAATGACTCCTGAATGCGAAACTACCGTTCCTATTCCCACTTCGTACACCTAGCCGTCCTAGACACAATTGACCCATACGTCTTTCTGCGATGCGGAAAACATGGATCACATTGAAATGACCCCCTCCTTTCAATACAACTATGCTAACTACGCCCTGCAAGAGCCGTATATCATTGTACTTTACCGTATAACCATCAAACGCAGACTATAATATTCCTTACTAATCATTGCGTCACCCAATAACATCCCCTCTTCCTTTCATTATTCATTTACTCTCTACAATAAGCGTATTCATTACAATATAACATAGTCACTCATGTCTGGTATAATTAAATAATACCGTCGTCCTCTCGAAGTATCCAGTTGATCCCTGCCATCATACTCTAAATGTCCTGACGTTTGCTTCTTACATGAGTGCAACATGTCTACTAAGCCAACCGTTCGCACACCGACAAGCTAACGTCTAATCGTTTCTATTACATTCCCTAGAGAACATATCGCTACTTACTGCATTCCTGGTATCGGGGATTTAAGTACTTACCTTCAATTGCAACCATAGAGTGGCATAACCTTAGGTTACACTGAGATCCTTTCTTTATTATCACCATCTGACATTCATATCGATTACATTATAGAAATATATCACGGCAGCAGCGTACCTTCTTAGCTTACTCACCTTGCTTGGATATGTTGCACATTATCTCTCTCCCGAACTAATAATTCTTGCAATTGATATCACAAAGGGAGGACATTCCATCACGCTGTAGTTCAAACCCCCGTACTCTTGCTTTGCACTCCCAACTCTACGTAAAACAGTCTTGATATATAAAATTGATAGTAGCTACGCCCACTTCCTGGTTTTATGACAATAACAACTGATCCATTGCAAAGGTAGTAAGAAAGTG
Source organism: Maudiozyma humilis (assembly GCA_037102785.1). Classification (NCBI taxonomy): domain Eukaryota; kingdom Fungi; phylum Ascomycota; class Saccharomycetes; order Saccharomycetales; family Saccharomycetaceae; genus Maudiozyma; species Maudiozyma humilis. The sequence continues at coordinate 1,045,182 of BTGD01000010.1, read as the reverse complement.
GCAGCCCGTGCCGTGATGCGAGACAAGAGGGGTCGTGCATTTTCGGAACGGAACAGGACGGAACGGAACGGAAAGATTTTCTCGGACGGAACGGAACAAAAGTGAACGGAACGGAACGGAACGGAACAGAAGGAAACGGAACGGAACTGAGCTGATAATTTTCTTCGGACGGAGGAAGAGGCGAGAACAGCAGACCGAAACTACAGCCAGGTGCACACCACTATAGAGCAGAGAGAGAAGAGAGATGAGGGGGAAGGAGGGACTACCACGACTGAAGACTTGGCTCTACTACTAAACGAACATCGCTCTATCGCTCTGCGCTATCATCATCTGCCATGAGGCACTACTTCCTCTTCGTTACTTAGGCCCCTTCCCTCAGCTAACTACGACACCCAAGAGCTTATGAGGGCGTTATAATGAGAGCAACAAAGCATCTATCCGATATGGACCTATGCTAGTGCACTTCCGAGCCTTAGAAATTACCAGAACCTACCTTACTTTCTCCTGCGTATTACTACTGAACTCACTACCGCTCTTGGAACCCATTTACCTCAGCCATATCGACTACCAACCGGAACCTCTGCCGGGTATAACATCTGAGACAGCAAGTAAGCATCAAAACCTGATCTACCGTGCTATGCTCACCTCCCGTTCAAGTATGAATATACCATCACCTCTACTGCACTGACAATCTACCGTCGAAGTTTGCTACTGCTCACCAACCCCTATTTAGAGAAGCAACCATTACTCCCTGTACAACCCCCTACATGAAACGATGGTAATGCCAATAGATATTATGTGCTAGGGAAACCTTCCAAACGTACTAACAGTTCACCGATACCGCATTCTATCCTCTAGTTATCCACTCTTTCTACCTATAAATTCAGCTCGATTAGGAGTGCTGTTCAGAATAACAAGATCAAATGAAAGAATAATACGACTCCTACTACAATTGGACAACTGGAATACACGAAGGTTGTATATTATAGACTCACGGTTGGAATGAAGTACTCATTGATATTGGTAATTTACTATAGGTTAAAATAATGACTATATTTGACACGGCATATCAACTGACATAGTCTAGCAAAGGAAACCAACACCTGAGGCAATGATCTAAGACTAATACTCAATCCAACGAGACCTTAACTTCCTAGTTCGGGTGAATATTGCATCTGATTTCGCTGCTGATACCGAGATTCATTCCAGACAGCGAACAAATGCTAATAAATGATGATTATAATGGAAAACCTGTACTTATAGCTACTCAGTACTCTTCAGCTACCATTGCTAATGGTCCCTGTATACATAGATGTGTGTATTATTCTACTTTTCTTTACATATACCGTCTATATTAATTAACGATTAGATAATAATTATGCGTTATAACATTATACGAATATTTAGATGAAGACAGCTGTATATGCATTTCTCAAAATACTAAACACAATCTACAGTATACTTTCTGCTCACAAAGTGATGTTTACAATTTAATCATCTATAATCGGAAGTTTAATAGTGGAATACATAATTAGCCGCTTACTCATGACCCCAGTAGAGTACGCCGCTCCTTGGAGCACAATTGATGGATATCTCATCTCTAACTTTGGAACGAGGAGAGATCATGAAATCTGCCTATGACCATCATATTCTATACCACTAATTATCCTATATCAGCACTTAATATCATCACTTTACCACTATTCTTACCCTCTTTTGCCCATTAGCGCCGTCTTGCCATCCAACCGACTAAATGGGACTGCGCGAGGCCGAATCGGGGATGTCCTGCCGAATTGGGAAATCTTGCCGGATCGGGCGTCGGGAGGAGTGAAAATTTTCACGCACCCCGGATAGAGGGGTGGTTGACAGGCTGAAACCACAGCCAAATCAACACCACTATAGAAGAGTAAGGGGACAGAGATGAGGGGAAGGAGACATCACCATGACTTAAGACTCCGCGCAACTACTAAACGAACATTGCTCTACCGCCCTGGACTATCACCGTTGACCATGAGACACTCCGTCCTCCCCTTTACTTAACACGCTCTTCCAAGCAAACAACGACATGGCAGAGGGCACTAGTAAATCATGCTGACCGCAACTAAGCATCCATATAATATCAATCATTACTATTGAAATACTCTGCAGAAGACATTCCTATAATGCAATCTATCCTTTCCCTCCGATTACTACTTCACCCCCCACCACCCTCGGAACCATGTCTAGTCACTGCTAGAAAGAACCTACCTCGATGTCAGCCGAACCATACATCTGGACCAACAACTAAACATCCAAGCCTACTCTACTACGCTATGCACACCTCCTCTTCAAGCATGAAACTGTCATTACCTCTACAGCACATACAATCGACTACTTAATTATGATACTAATCACCAACCCCTAATTACTACTGTCACCAATAGCCACTCTACATCCATCCCTATGAAACAGGAATAGCACCAAACGATAACGGACACTCTAGGAACATCCCAATGAGATAGTAGCTCACGAATACCTCAACTTCTCGTCTGATGCTCTATTCATTCTACTGACTTCTTCCCCTCAATCGAGACTACCGACCACTATAGCAAGATCAAATTTCAAAACGATGGAAATACCATTACAATCAGATAACTGGAATACCTTAGGCCTGCTTTATGCAATACCCCAAGTAGATTGGAACTCACATTAATGTTGGTGATTTACTATGGGACAAGAATAGTAGCCATCTTTGACACGACATATTGACTAATGCAGACAACTGGAGGCTACCAACTCCTCAGCTAATTATCTACTAACTACACTCAATCCAACGAGACCTCAACTTCCTGGTTCAGTCGAATACTTCATGAATAATTACTGTTGCAACCCAGACTTATGACAAATAGTGACAATATTACCTTATAATCATGAAATGAGAGCAACAAACAACATCATATCGTAGACTCATGGTTCCTAATGGATCCCTCCGTAGTTAACACACATTACGGTGTGTGTAACAGTTAATAACCATTAATCTTGGACGTTCTATATCCCCTTGCCATGGCATACACGCTTCATCAAACATATATCTACTCTGTAACTCTTGCAATGATGTAATAATCATCCCCACCTCTTGTCATCTTTACCGTGTGAACCACCACATCTTATTAGCATCTCAACCACAATACCTTGACGTGATATGTACCCATAGCTGCCCTCGCCGTCCAGGATATGCTAACTCGCATGTAATGTGTGCCATGCCCACAGCCCCTCCACGCTGCTCGGCTCTCTCCTGTGACTGCTGCGGCTCGTATCATATTGGACTCGACGATGCCCCTGCAGAGTTATCTGTGTTGCCACGTACTTCTCTAAGTAACCCAACGCCTGCGATGCTCTCTGTGTGCATACCTCTGCAGGTATCTCTGTGTGACACATGTGCCACTTCCTGCCACAGTTCTCCCGCACAAAGGATTTACTAAGAACACGCTGCACGCATATTTGAACTACCCGATTGGGCGTGTCCGTAAGAACATCCCGCACAAAATGAATATGTTTTCCCTGCTCGCGTTGTTAGACAGACCATTCTGTTTTTCTCGCTAAGCAACTGCGCACGGCCAGCCTGCGGCCTTTTGACAGGAGACGCGCGGTCACGTTTTTCGCGACGGGAGGGTAACTTCACGGACGGGGGAAGAGGCGAGAGGCGAGGGGACAGACTGGAACTAGAGCCAAGTGCTCACCACTATGGGGCAAAGGAAGGGGAGAAGAGAGGGTGAAGGGGGGACTACCAGGATGTAAGACGTGACACAACTACTAAACAGGCATCGCTCTACCGACCTGGACCATCGTCATTGGCCATGACATACTACTTCCTCCCCATTACTTAGCACGCTGTCCCAAGCCAACTACAGCATGTCAGAGGGTAACATGACCTCATACTACAAGCAATAAAGGACCCAAATAATATCGATTATAACTATTGCAATGGGATACACAAGACATACCTGGAATGTATTCTACCTTCTGCCTCAGATTACTACTTTACTCACTACCTCATTCTGAACCCTATCTAACAACCACCAGAGAGTACCTGCCTGGACCTCAGCTAAACTAGACATCTAGACTAACAGATAAGTTTCTAATCCTACTCTACTACCCTATGCCCACCTCCCATTCAGGTATGAAGTTGCCACGACTACTACAGTACTAACAATCAACCCTCCAAATGTGACACTTCTCACCAAACTATGCATACAAATAAGGCCATTGCTCCCTCGACAACTATCCCTATGAAACAAGACTACTACTAATTGATAACATACATTTGATGAACCTTCTAATGAGGTATCAATTCACCAATACCTCAACTCATCATATGATGCACCATTCTTTCTACTGACTTCTTCACGTCGAATATGACAACTACCGACGATAACAAGATCAAATAAGAGAATAACATAAAACGAAGCACATTTAGACAACCATCATACACTACGCTTCCATACTACAATACCCCAGATCGATAGGACCTCACTTCACTATTGGTGATTTACTATGGGACAAGAATAGTAGCCATTTTTGACACGACATACTGACTGACACAGACAACTGGAGAACACCAACACCTGAGGCAATAATCTACTATATGTACTCTATCCAATGAGATCTTAACTTCCGGGTACAGTATAATAATACATGAACAACCACTGTTGCAACCCAATAATAACCCAATTACTGGCAATATTACCGAGTAATCCTAACAAGACAGTGCCAAACACTTTCCTACAATATATCCAATACTTCTAATGCATCCCTCCGTAGTTTCCACACATCAATGACATAATAGTAGTCGATACCCACCACTCTTGGACCTTATATAACCTCTTGCCATGGCATACACGCCTCTCTTGAATACCTCTGTACTCTGTACCACTCGTAACGATGTAATAATCACCCCCACCTCTTGTCAGATCATCTCTATGCACCACCGCCGCTAACCAGCACCTCAACCATGACATCCTGACCACTTCCCGTCTCACCCTCCAGAAACATCCTGGTGGGTGAACTACCTCACACCACAGCGAGCCCAAATTCCTGGTGGGTGAGGGCGTTATACTATGTGGTGTACAAGCCACACAACACCCCCACCTCCGCCCACCCTCCAGGATGCGCGCCGCCACCCTCCCAAACGTTCGCGCCATAGTAAAACACGCCCTCCAGGATTTCATTTTTCGCCCGCACCCTCCAGGATTCGGTAACTCGCATACTATGTGTTTTTTCTTATGGGATAGTATGTATGCCACGTTCTCTATTGTAAGATGTCCTTCTGTTCCATCAACATACTCTCGTCAATGATATAGATGTTGAGTGTGATTTAGCGACGGTGCCCATGCCAGTAGTACTTCACGATTGTACGGCAGCCTTTGCCGTCTCGCCGGAATTAAATTTACAGACATACAATATATTATGATTAACTGTGGAGAACAACTGGCTTCGGGAACGAATAAGACTAAACATTCCGAAAGAGATATTACTAAGCGCATCCTACTAAAATCCCGAGATTGACCAATCATAACTCCTAAGCTTAACATGGGATATACCGATATACTTCGGAATAGATATTACAGGCTGGCTGGGCCTCTTCTTCTCGACGAAGCCATAATAATTTCAGTATAGACACAGTCGATCTTTGTAAGTCAGTACAGAAGAACAGCTCGGCAATTTGTAATTCTTGATCCATTCTTGTGACAATTCTATGCATTTCAGTAAAAGGAACAAATAATATGTCTCTTGTACTCTGTCCGATCATTCTGTGTGGAAGTACTACGTTGTTACCACAACATAAGCACATGCTATGTGGAGATTGGTGTGTGGCTTATTTATGTATGTTGGTCCGTATGCTCTTTCCCGTTCGCCGTAGTTGATGCGAAATTCACCAGGACTATGCCTAATATATTCCACAGGTCGTTTGTTTCTCCCTTGCCTTGCACATCATATGTTTAATTTGAGATGAAGGGTAGATGTGACACGGAATAATATATTGATTATGATACGCTTTGAAACATTGTGTTCTTCTATTGTTAATAGCATCATTCTGTAGTAGTTCCCTGATCATGATGAGTTTATCTATATGTGCCCTCGACGTCAAATATAACACTCTCCTTGCTGGGGGCGAAATGTAAGACTACAAAGCAATATTTACCAAGTCTTACTTTCGAATGTAAATAACAATCTGCCCTAAACTGATATCTGTGGTTTCAAGGTTGGTAGAAAAGATGCGAGCGCTGTAATGTTTGTACTATAAGCTCATATAGTCGCGTATTAATCAGACTGGGGTTTCCGGTAACGTTACGGCTAATTATATCTGGCGGCGTATGCACCAACATTTCCTGACTTGTTCAGAGCACGCAGCTCGACGTCGTTGAGGCATTGGCACCCACCAAGTGAATACAATTACCACCACGCAACTCTGCCGAACCCACAGCTGATATTCCACTCTCGTGATGTTCTCAGTCTTCTGCTCTTCATTCTAATTCTAGATGTAGTTCTATTTCCATATCTCCCAGGATGATGATATAATATCAGAGGAAATAGCACGAACACATGAAACACAATGCGTCTATATCCAATTCAATACAACACAGTATATCCAGAATACCCTCCCAAGAGCACCTTGTTCCCATCGTCCACTTGATTACCTGCATGTTTCCCATAACGTTGAGGTGCAGCTTCCAATGGTTACACGGCCGTTCTCAGTATCCTTCGGGTATTTCTGTGCTCCTGTGTCCGCTGTCTGCGGTGACTCCGTGCTGGCTCTTGTGTGTGAACTCTAGCACAGATAGAACCGCGGGGCAAAAATAAAATGCTGGTTCCGCCAGTCGCGCCGGCGTGGGGTGGCGCGGGAGATCAGAGAAAGGTCCGTACAAAAATCGCCCTCCTTTTCTGTTTCCTGTTCTGGAACTTTGTCTGACCCCGTGCAGATCCTTTGAATACCGGTGCTTACCTTGGAATAACCGTTGTGCTGCGCTTTTCAGCACAACGGCTTATAACAGTCCATCGTCGTCCTTGGCAAGCAGGCAGTCGTCAGATCAGATTCTTTCATCCTGTTTCCCGGTATAAAAGCTGCGGTGCATACGTTTATCATATTGTTGCAGATGCCGTCACTTAGTTATTGTCTCTCTACCAATACAGCTGATATTAGTAATACACAGCATGTTGCCTCATATTTCGCATACTATACTCGTAACTGTCATCACACTCTGTAGTGTTTGCTCAGTATCGGCAATTGGTGGTGCCGACTCCGAAGGCTACCCATATGTCTCTATAGATGCTACCGGGGCTGGGTTCAACGTTATGGGATCTGATAAAGCACTCGACGTAACGCCAGAACTTTATTCGAACATAACGAATTTGCCATTGAGTGTGATGGTGTTGGCGGAGGCAGCGCTGTCGCTTTCAACTGTTAACACAACTGTGCTTTCATTCAGCTTTCCAATCAATGAAAATCATACAAGTCAGAAAGAGTCGGTATTCGGATTCGATTTCGATGTTTCCCATGTGGAAGTAGAGGGCGGTGCTCTCATGACACCAACTGAAACAGGTACATACACATTTCAATTCGATTACACAGGTTTATCGGCAGCTATCATCATCCTTAAAGAAGCATACTATTGCGGTGGAGTGAGCGAAGATATGTTGCCGGATATACTCGATAAATCAATCGCAGCGGATGTGTCGTCTGGTCCTGATTATACTTCCCATATTACGAAAACAGTGGTAATGGAGGCAGGTCAAACGTATTTTTTCGGGTTTGTTTATTTCAGCGTTTTCAATGAGACATACCACAACACTCAGCAGTATGCATCCATGGACTTCTCCATGATATTGCCATCGGGTGAAACAATCACAGACTTCTCTGATTACGCTAAAAACCAATACGACAAGTCGGCATCAGCTACTTGTCTATACTACGATACAACATCAATGACGGCCACTGGAACTGACACGTATATTGTCACTGGAATAGAAACGGTCACACTAACTCCAACTGGGACCGCTCTAGGAACTGCTGCCGTTCCTATTGTTGAGGAACTTCATTATGTGATACTTCCAAGCGGCTACACTATGACTGACTCTCCCTCCTCTTCTTCATATGAATCCTCATCAACCCAGGTATCATCATCTATAGAGTCTTCTTCTATCCCACCTTCATCCTCTTCTTCGAGTGAGTTGACCTCCCTGGAAGTATCTTCATCGGCTCTGCCCTCCACAACGGCACAACCGTCGTCTTCCTATTCATCCTCGGTTGATTCAGTCCTGTCGGCCTCTTCATCAACTTCCCTTTTGGCGCATACTTCGTCGAGTACTGTCTCTTCATTTACATCCTCTTCAGAGACCCCTGCAACAAGCCAGTCTTCCTCAGCATCTTCTGAGGTACTATCGTCCTTGTCATCATTTGAACCCACTGGGATCTCATCGATGTCGGAGTTTTCTAGCAATGCGATTGACACAGTTTACACAAGTAAATCAGGCTTAGAAACTTCCGCACAGGAATCACTGACTAGCTCACGCACATCCATTTCGCAGTCATTCTCGTCCGTTCCGAATCGCAATGTCGTCTCCAGCAATGTTTCAGAATCTAGCAGAGTCCAGTCGTCTTCGTTTACGATCACAGGTTCCGCACAGTCAAGTGAGATATTGTCACGCTCTAACGGTATAATTAGCTCCTCGATAGGTGAAGTGTCAGTATCACTTTCAAGATCATCTGCTGGGCCATTTGAGAGCAGTCCTGCTACCAGTGCGACTGCTAGATATTCTAATCCATCTGGTGTTGATGACGAGCCTCGCTCCATCACCTCCAGCTTGTCCATCCAGTCCATTGTCCAGCCATTCAGTAACACTACTAGTCCAAGCAACCAGGTTGCGCCCCAGTTCCTCACCACCAAAACGATCACCAACACACAAGGTGTGGTTATCACCACTGTGGTTCCTTGTGACGCGAGCTCTAATGCACACTCGATTGCTACTACTGAGGTAATCGAGTCCGGGAAAACAACACCAAGTGCAATCTCAGCCAGCGAAGAATATTCCAGTAAGGTGGTCACGACACAAGTGTTTAATGGAGCTGGCGACAGAGGCGCCGGCAACGGTCCATCACCAGGCGTTCAGAGTAATGCCGCTTCTCACGAGGCTGCTACGGTTGTTGTGCAACACTCAGGCATTTCCACGAATACCGTTCATTCGAAGGAGGGGGGTAGTTTGGCTCAGTTTGGTGCAACTACAACAGTCTTACCAGTCACTGAGAAGGCCAGCCCAACAGCCGTCCTCTACTCTCCTGAAAGTGACAATGCTGCTCAACAGAATAGGGTTAGTCTTTTGATAGCAATGCTTTCTTTGCTGTCATTCTTCCCTTAATTTTAGAGCATCATGCATATCATAGTATAATATTTAATATAATATAGTCACACCTAATCTGTTTAAAGATGGAGTCTTTGCACAATTTCTTATTCATTCAAGTTGCTGTGCTACCGATTGGGATAGGAATGTACAATCGTTGTCCGTTCCATTAGTCCATTTATATAATACTTCAATTATAACACTCAGTGCGATGTATAGGTAACACTGTATCTCGTTTTTGAACTTAGTCCGAACACGTCCATCTGCTCCTGGTTCATTGATTTTTCGTTTTGCCCATATTCTTCTGTGAAGGTATCAAGAGAATTGGAATCGAATATAGCAGGTTCCCTTGGACGTCCACCATCCCTTTCAGAACTTCCTCGGGTGTTGATAACCGTGCGATGGAGCTTTTCTCTGCCCTTTCCATGAGTAGTATTAATAAGGGAATAAGAATTGCAACGGCATCACACAACGGAAATAAATACAGTTGTTAGCTCCGTACCTCGCACACAAAGGAAATGAATACCACTACCACACTAGTACTTTACATAAGTCAGATGTGGGTGAAACCACATGTGGTTTGTTCATCGAGGTCAGAATAACAACCTCGTAGGTGTTTATCACCAAAGTCATGGAACTGTGCGCTTCGGTTACACCAACAGCTGAGGGGCCGAAAGCACGCACTGACTTCATCACGCATGTGTCCTGTGACGGTTGTGCATGCCATCGCCAAAACACAGTGTCCCTTTTGTTCGAAACGTTTGCTGGAGGAGGCGTATGATGCACCTAGTGTACAAACGAGGCATGGGAAACGATAAAAGGGGATGTGACAAAAAATGTGTCCACTCAATCACACCTCGTATGTATATTCAGGACATGTTGGCCGGCTCAGTCGCCACTTCAGGTCTCACTTAAGCTGTGCTGATATAATCTAACAGCACTGCCGCACAGGCCTTCAAGATGTCCACCTTAACTATTGGGCTGGCGCAACTATGTAGCACGTTTTAACATATATCTTGCTGGGTTTGCAACATAACTATATTATTAATATACTCAGAGGAAGAAAAGTAGTGAGAGTAGTTGTCTCAACATGAAGTGCAGCGAGATGTCACTATAGTGAGAGATACATTAACCCGAAAGAGAAAGAAATGCGGCTCCTCTGTAGAGCATGAACAGCTTCGAAAAATAACCACAGGGACACACATATAACCAACCACCACTGTTATCCACAGTACATCCCGCAAAGAAACCCAGCAAGAAGATGCGCACAGAATCTCATTGCTGCACCAGAACGGAAACGAAAACACATTCGACGATGAAATACAGAAATAGCCTGCAAATATCCCAAAACACACACCTACTGTACCATTACAGAACTGACCCCCTATGCATATGAAATACCAATGACTTTTACTTCTGCGCTGTAAACCGTCAACGGCCCTACGGTGTTCCAGCTCTTAGAAGCAGCCAAGCGATTGCTGCAACGGAATCAGAGTTGACCAGCACTCGACGGGGGGCTGGGCTCCTCACTTCTGCGGCAATTCTCTGCAGATCCCACATTGGTATTTAGAAGTGACCTCACTCCCTCAGACACGCCCGCGCAAATTCAGGTCTTTCACCAATGTCCCGAAAAAGGCCGCAGGGCTCGCCTCCCAGTTGGCAGACCAAGTACTGTCACCGATTGTTTGTGCGACTGTTTCTGAGTGTTGTTTCTAATAGAAAGCACAGGAGATCTTGCGAATGCCAGCGATAGACCTCTCTTTGATCATCGAGAGCACAAAGATGGGCTGGTTACACACGAATGCCATGCTGTTTGTGGAAATTATCGGCTTGTCTCCTGGAGCAGCCATTGAAAGGATTTGCACGAATGGGGATTGGGAGGTTCAATGCGCAAGTCCCGTTATTTGCTACCTGTGTTTCTGAAGTGAATACGCATGGCATTCCTCGAACGGATGATATGCTGTGTGAAATCCACTGGTTATGAATAGCTGGGAGGATCGAAGATTTGCATGAACGGGCGGTCGTAGGGTGATGCGTGTCTGAGTTTATGTGTACACCTGTGTATATATAAGGTGAATATGCGTTGCAAAGATCCAGTTCTGATCAGAAATACATTTTTTTCTAGTCCAGTTACTTCTAGTAAAGGAAACGAACCATAAACACACTTCGCAGATATGTTATCCCTCCTCAGAATATTGCTACTTAGCACATTCGTGAGTTCAATAGTTTGTGCCAACCAATATGTGGATAATAACGGTTTTCCATTGGTCACGTTCCCGTATACAACTGGCTCCCGTACTGGGTTTACCTATTACTTTATCCCCTATGTTTTGCTACCTGAATTTGAACGGAAGCCGGGTAAACTATTGTCAACAGGACTATTTGAGTTTCCATACAATGACTTCCAATACTCCGGATTATTTAGTAATCCCTCCTTCACAGTTAAACTTGACAGAGTCCCCGACAGCGTGAGTGATGAAGAAGAAGCTAGAATCTTCAGAGATGATATTAACGTTAAAAACACTGCAATCCTACTATTCACTGTCTTCACACCAAAAGAAAATGGAAGTTACACTTTTACTCTGGACTACACTGGCACGTCCGGATTTATTGCATACCAAAATGTAGGTGCCGATTGCCCTGTCGTTAGCTCGGAAACTCTTAACAGCGGTAATTATGAAAGTGAGATTAGCTCTGTTTCGGATGGTCCAAGTTACACTTCCCAACTACAATTAACAGTGGACATGACTGCCGGCCAGAAATACTATGTTGGCTACCAGTACAATAATTTCTACAACGACACCACACAGATAACACAGGCGTACGCATCGGCTAACTTCTCGGTCACCCTACCAAACGGTGACGAGTTGACCGATTTCACAGATTATACCATTACCAATCTTCCCCACAATATGAATTGTACGTTTCAAAACATCACAACTATCATTCAGACCTGGACAGAGGATTATACAACCACATTTGCTACTTCTTACCCAGTTTCTTCCACCTCTGACTCAGATTTTCAAGATGGAATTCGTCAAGAAATGATTTATGATACAGTCTACTACGTAAATGTGCCAGCTAGCGCCTCGCAGGCTTCATCTTCTGATGTGTTAACCTCTTCAATGGAGCTTTCGTCTGCTGTTGCATCACTGTCGTCGGGCATTTCAACATCTGTATCACTCGTGTCCTCTGCATCTTCTTCTTCTTCTTCTTCGAGTTTACTGTTGAGTTCAAGCTCAGCCTCAGAGTCTGTGCCGTCGAGTGTTGTTACGTCTGCATCAGAGAATCCATCATCATACCCTGCTCTTACGTCTTCTACCGGGGATATACCAAGCAGCTCCCAGCTATCAGACATAACATCCGGTGATATATCCTCTTCATCTGGCTTAACGAATTCTGTCTCCTCATATTTCTTCTCCTCCTCCTCAGCCACCCTCTCTGGCATCTCAGAATCTGCGAGTTCCCTATACACAAGGGGCGATACCGCATTATCTTCAGATATGGTAACAAGTAGAGTGTCTACTAGCACTATCACACCCACCTCTTCCATTCCAAATCGCAACGTGATTTCTACTAATTCAACCCAATTATCTGACACCTCCGTACCTTCTTTGCAGGTTTCTACCATGCAGACAAACCATGTCTCTGAGTCGGACCGTTTGCCCCAAGGTTCTGTGACAGCTTCGCTGTCTTCCATTTTGAGTTCTGGAAGGGTTTCCCCATCGTACACTGCCGACAGAAGCCATCACACAAGTCAGATTGTGGTTGTGTCACGCTCATCAGAGGCTCAGTTTGCTAACAATACTGGCGATAGTGCAACCTCACGTCACTCCGGTAATGGTATTTCCTACCGAACCGAAACTGTAACAAACGCAGAGGGTGTCACCATCACCACCACTGTTCCTTGTGAGGATACTCAGCATACTATTTCCAGTGCTACGGAGAGCAATGATGAAACTTCTAGTGGTACCAAGAACCCTGAGGCAGTGTCTTATCCTTCTCAGACAGGTTCGAAAAATCAGCCGGCGAAATCAGCGACTAAGATTCCCTCGGTTCACGCACAACAAAGTGAGCAGCATACGGTTACAGAATCGAGGATTAACAGCCAAGCTTCGGTGCAAGCCGTAGGAAACCAAGATTTGTCGGCGTCCCGGACATCAGTTGTGGCGATGGGTAACAGTCGCGTTACATCTGAGGCCATTGAGCAGTACACCCGTGTTATCGCCGGCAGCTCCCAAGTGTCAGGTGCTATCCCCTCTGCGGTTGCATTCCTTCCAAACAATGACAACGGTGCGAGCCGTGGCACTGTGGGTGTCCTCGCAGTAGTCTTCTCTGTGGTATGCGTATGTTTTTAGACCACAATAACTGCTGCATATTTGTATAACAACATAAAACCGCTAACGAGCGGAATCCGTGGATGCGGAATCAGTCATCATAATTATATCGATAAAGATCTTTCTCTGTAGATATAAAAACACATAATTTGTGAATCGTTCTATTTCATTATCTCCTCAGTAGGAGGATGAACATTGAACTCCATAGTTTCTTTTTATATGCAACTTGATTGTATTGCCATATTCTTATGTTGCAAGAATATAGCCCAATTGTTCGTTCCTCAACGTCAGGTTTCTGTTGCTCAGATCATCCTCGAATTGATCTATGTGTCCATCACTATTACGTTTCCTATCTGTGCAATGGCCTCATCTGTTTAGATTAAGTTATATCAATATCAGATAGAAAATCTAGCAAATACGAATTACTGCTGCCCCGCAACTATTAATATGTGTAAAATTATATCCACGGATGGATTTCAAAGAAGACTGTATGGAGAAGCGTAAAATACTGATTCCGCGATTAGAACAGTCCGCATCCTAAATGGCATTCACTGAGAAACCACTGTTCTAGTCACTCGTTACTGTCCCATTCCCTGGTTCATATCTGTCCTCATGGATTGTACCGAGCCTTTGAATGCGGTTGTATGGTCAATATCTCAGGAAATGTCAGGATAGGACTACGTTAAGCAAATGGCTAATAGTGGTCGTTCGGGGAACTATCCCACATTTATCCATAGTGAATTGGATCTATGCCCTAGTTCGTATCAGTTGTACTTCAGTAAGCACATCTAATTTGCATTCTATCCTAGCGATACAGGTTACATCTGAAGTTATAACACAAGTGTGCCGTAAAGTTTTGATCTTGATGACTACAGTTGCGCTATATTTTTTCTACTTGTTTGCGCCGTTGGATATGTTGACCCCGCGGGAAATGTGTGGCTTCCCGCGCTCGTGAGATATTGTAACGACAACACTTACTACTAGGCACTACTTGTAAAGTGTTGACGCTACTACATCTCGCTTCATCGAAGTGACTGTAGAGGTGTACCGTTGATGGTATTAGATGTTATGAAAAGTAAATGTTACACAAAAATAATAGAATGAAAGATGATTACACAGGCTTTTTTCCAACGAACAGTTTTATAGGAGTAGCATGGATAGAGCAACTAGAAGAATTCCAACAACAGAGGATTGCTTGGAAGCCATGTTAACCTGCTCAATTGAGGCAGTGTTGGAAGTAGAAACGGTGTTGACCTTACTGGTGGCCTGGGCCATGGTAGTGGCGCCAGAAGCCTTTTGCTCGGTGACATAAGTGGTAACAGTCTCTCCCTTAGCGTTGGCACTGGCAACCGAAGCTGAGACAGCTCTAGAGGACTGGCAGCCGGCATCGCAGGACGTAACAGTAGTGGTAGTTTTAACGGTGGCGCTGGCAGCAGCAGCCTTCGCAGCAGATTCAACAGACTTGGAAGAGTGGCATAGGGCATCACAAACGGTTTCGGTGGAAGTGGTCAAAGAAGTGACAGTGACGGCCTTGTGGTTGCCAGTTGAACAGCTAGTAACTTCTTCAGTTATGATTTCTTCGACATATTCGGTAGCCTTAGTGCAACCGCCGGAGCAGGAGGTGATAGTTTCGATGTCAGTGGCAATAACAGACTTAGTAACGACAGTGTTTGTCCTGTTGTTTACAACGGTTGAGTATGCAGTGGCGATGTTATCGGCGCTAGAGTAATTGACAGTTGTGTTTCTGTTGGATGCATCAGAAGAAGAGATAGTGCTGTTAGAGACATAAGCAGCAGACACACTTGGTTCAATAACGGATGAAGACGCCTCTGTAGCAACTGCACTGTTTTGGGAAGTTAGTGCTGACGCCTGTGTAGTAGATTGTACAATAGTAGTAGAAGCGGAAGAAACAACTGGTGTAGAAGAGATATCACTAGTAGAAATAGCAGAAGATGAGGCAGTGGTTGCGGTAGCAGTGGATAGGGAAGAGGTTGTCTCGCTCACGGCGGAGGCAGCCTCGATGGCAGAGCTGGTAGTTTCTGTAGTAACAGTGGTAGACTCGGCGGCAGCAGAGGCGGACACGACAACTGATGGGGAAGCGTCCACGACTGAAGAAGTGGCCTCGATGATGGAAGAACTGGACTCAGCAGTGGAAGCGGCAGCAGAAGCTGAGGCTTGAGTGACCGCGGAAGATGTTGTGGAAGCAGCGGCAGTGGTGGCGTCAACAGCTGAAGTAGTGGATGAGGATGGAATGGCACTCTCTGCATCCAGACTGTGAAGACTCAACACGCTGGAGCTTGCGATAACATTGCTGCTGGAGGAGCTGGTAGTGATGGAGGTGGAGGTTGTGGTGGAGGTTGTGGTAGATGTTGAGGTTGTAGTAGAGGTAGTGCTTGTTGTGGATGAGGTGACTGGCTCAACGGAGGTAGTAGAGGAAGTCGATGGGTATAAAGTGGCATCAACACTGGCAATGGCTTCAGCAATCTCAGAAGATAGGTAAGAAGAATACCATGGAACGGCGGTGGCCATTGCCTCCAACTGGGTAACATCCAGAAGAGTGAACATACTGGTGTAGGACAGATCTGTAGCGGTACGAACCACCATGTAGACTTGAACGATGTTGGTTGGAATACCGTTACCAGAAGTCAAGAACCAACTGGTATACTTACTGAAGTTGTTCTTGACATCGGTCAGCAACACGACTAATTCGGCGGTTTGCTCCGCAGTTGGCTCTGAAGAGCCTCTGACAGTAATCAAAGAAGCTAATGAAAGCAGAATGGTGGAGACCTTCATGATTCGTTGGTAATCTATTGTATGTTACTTTGGGTTACATGTGATTAATAGCAAGGATAAGAAGTGTTACAAAAGTACTATTTAATCCTAAATGAAAGAATTAAGCACACTATATATGCCCAAGGATAATATCGAGAGAAAGAAGACCAGTTACCATATTGGTGTAGTAAACAATGTATATGGTACAGTAATAACACTCCTTAGCGGTTAGTGCAGTATATTGCTTGCCATAGAAAGTCTGAATCTTTTCGTATACGAGTAATGCACATTAGTAAACTGTTTAATTGCTGCATGATACTACTGGAAATCAGTAGAAAAGCACCTAGCGCATATGTAAGCTGATATTGAAAAACAGTCCATAACAACGGAGGAATCAGATTTGCAATTATTTAGGCGTCAACCACTGCAAGCCCGTAGATAATTTCACCTGAAGTCTGGTTACGAATCGTAACATCTTACCCTTCTAAACGAAGACTTCAACAGGCACTGTGGGCCTTAGATTCAAGGGTACGGACGATCTTCCTCCTGAATCTTAAACAGCATGAGATACAGACGCATTTGGTGAGAGAAATGGCCAATACTTAGGATCCGGTCACAGAGATTGACGTACAGGAGTCTTACGGCGCATGAAAACCGCATGGGGGTTCGACGATTTCATGCACCAGAGACTGCCAAGAAATCTAGGAGACGGATAGGGATGATAGAATGATGATCCTAAACGACTCTGAATCTCTGTGCTGCATTGTTTCTTTTCCGACGAACAGTCGAAATCTGCAGAGGAGCCACCAGTAAGTTGTAGTTTATGTTGCGACTTAAACGAAGCAGTTCACTACACAGCCCCAAAATGATGAGGCACATACAACTGGCCTTGTGACTGCACCTGTCTTTCTGGCAGAGAGAAGCAACAGCACCAATAGGTTCTGCGCGGCTCTAAATTCTCCATGGAAGATGCTTGGTCTTGGAGTGTGGCTCTACAGGCGTCCACTCTACAGGCCTTCCTCTGTCCCTCTGTTCCATACGAAGGTAACAATGCATATTTTTCGCGACGTCGTTCCAGTGGGGCGAGGTGCCCTCTGCTGTGCGGTGTTTTCTCTGGCGCATTTCAAGAATCGGCAATTGTCGTCAAAAAAAAATCTTGGCATTCCTACGTCGGTTTATCTGCGGCTGAGAGGAGCAGGTGTTCGCTTGGCACAACAATCAGATTCTACTGTTGTACGATCTGTGCGTTACTGGCAAATGGGACTGGCCGACGTTGGCTGCTTCCAAATGTCGGTGGTCCATTTGAGATTTGACAGGGTGGCAAGGTCACAAAGGTGTGTGTCATCCAAGGTTCTTCGGATTTTCAGAATATATGGATTGAATAAGACTAATGTCTCTAAATGGCGATATTCAGAATAAATTGCATGCCAAATAATAAAGAAAAGAGTTTTGCATTCTCTAGTACTTGGTTACTTTTGGATGTTCTGAGTTGAGGTGTTAGTACAATCCTTGGAACGAGATTTATGGTAAAACTGAAAAGAGCAGTCTAAATGGTATACAACTATACTCTACCTTTCAGTGAAGAATGATGTATAGACGATACTTTTATTACTTGAAAATGCATTAAACGGTTGGGGAATTATGAACCAATGTACGTTGGATTTGAATTGAAATGGTCAATATTCACATAGTATCATCTGTCTGTGTTGTTCTCTAGAATACCGTTTAAGAGGGTGTCTATCGGAAACTAAATTGTCCAGTAGTATGTTGAAGTACCAAAATAGTGTTCACTTTAGATAACCCACAATATTTGATGTTCTAGTGTAGAGGATTTCAATATGTCCGCTCCTCGAGGTCGCCTTTCTGAAACATCTGCCACCCCTGAATTGATGTGTTACGCTGCTGAGCTGTACTTTCAATACAATTGTTCAAGCAGCAGAGTTGGGAATAAATTGTATGATAAATATCCGTTGTTTGAAGATTGATATATGTTTCATTTTCATTATATGATTTCCCCCGGTGTATTATATATTACAACAGAGATTGGTTGACCAGAATTCCTTGGTGTAACGTGATATCATCCTAAATTACATGTCTAAGTTGACGTTAGTATCCATAGTTGAACAGGAGGTCAACTTCATTACAATACTCATCCTCACCATTCAAACATTCGTGATGTGGATTTCTGATACCAACAAATTACTCAGGGATGGGCACAACACACATTCAAGACTTGCGTGAAACCGTTAGAGGTACTGGTAGGCAGATATCCTAGCATTCTGATGTGCAGAAACAGCATTGTCCCTGCTTTTCGGAAACATGAGAAAACGCAATACATATTCTCTTAGCAAGGTCACCCCACCCCCCACGTTTAGTCTACACTTTGTTTATCTCACCCCACGTAAGCAGATGTGATGTTTATTCCATCTGTCTCACCCTACAATATATTCACTATATTCTGTAGCAGAGGGTCCCTCATACTAATGATTTCAATATTGTTGAATTGCACTCAGATAATTGCAGCATTCTAGATGCAAACTCGGAACGATCTTTGTTTCGGGCCAGGCCCAACGTATTCGTGTATCCATGCATCCAGGCTTTAAGATAACAATACGCTAGGAAATACCCCTCTTGGCAGTCATTGAGGTAGAAACGTGGGGGTGACAGAAATAATGCATATTGTTTGCCTTTGAAATTGCTCGTGTTCTTTTGGGAAATATATGTCCATTTTGAGTTGTAGGTGAATACTTCCGGAAAATATACATCTATTTTCAGTATGATCTACCTTATTCGTGAGGCGTGTTCGTTTTTTGTCATTTTCTAAAACCAGACTACAGGGTTGAGAGGTGGCATCACGCCATCTCTATTTCGTAATAGTTTCTTTATTGCGTAGCCAAGTGTCAAATTTGGAAAAGCATCGCCCAAAAGGGTTATATTTGCTCACTAGACGGCCCGCCAATGCTTTCTATTTCGACATTTAGTCCGCCACCAGCGTACATAGAAACGTGGGGAATAACTAAGTCGAAAAACACTCATTGCGTTCTTTATCTACAAATTTCAACCTACAACCCGGAAAAGTCTGTTCAGTTGCGACCAAACGAGGTCTATGGCGGCTCAGTGTTTTTGATAAGTTTCTGTGTTCACCCAAAATTTGGAATGTAATAGTAAACCCAACTAACACTGGCTTCCGCCCCAATCTACAAGACTTATTACTTACAATCTTGTGTCTTTCTTTTCCCTCTAATCAAACGACTATGCCGGGAGGCCCTACCATTCAAACACAATTATGCATAACGCTGTACCTGCCCTTATCGTGTGCCGGAGGTGAGCAAAACAACCGTCTCCTCAAACGAAGACCGAATTCAATGCTGCAGGAACATTTGCAACCCCCCACAGAATTCACACCCCTTAATTTGTTATTGTATAGATTATGTAAAATTTCTGGTCTAAGACGACTCTCCGGCACTTCCTGTGCTCGGTGTCCCCTGCAGTAATCCGGAGAGAAGCACCGATCGGAAAGACAGTCAATGACAAGGGAACACTAACACCATCCCACATTTCCCAAGCCTCTCCCCGTCCCTCCGAGCACACCACAAAGTACATCTCTTCCCCATTGTCCGAGTGGTACCCACGCGTGTCTGGAGCACCTGGTTTCTCCCACTGCGCCGTCGTTCCGGAGGCCCTGTCGCCCGTCGCCGCTCGGAACGCTGTCATCTCCCGGAGGACGTGCGCCGCCGCCTGTGGCATTTCTGCTATCGCGGAAACAATAGGCGGGCACAAAATTTGTGCTTCAAAACACAACAGCGGGCTTATATACATTCAGCAACTTACCATTGTTTGAGGGCAGAGGTACCGGGCAAAATAGGAGAGGGCAGCCGTTGTAGGAACGCGTCTTGTTTCTTCAATGCGCACCTACGCTATCACAGAGGTCTGTCTCTGTCATTCCCCGGGTTACCCTGTGAATGGAATTAACTTGGTTTCGTTTCTGCCGGGGGTCCAGCCCCCCAGTCCTGCCGTCCCTCGTTCTTCTTTGTACGGTGGGCTCCCATTGAACACTACCACAAAGGTTATTCCTGCATTGGTCTGAAGAAAATGAAAATAACGCACCCGTAGCTGATCACGCTCCCCATTGTTCTTTAGTTTCGCAGAACGGGGATATGTTGTGAGGCACCGGCAAGAAAGCGGGTTATGCCTAATTGAGACGCCGGGACTTCAACCCCCTAGTGTGCACCGCAGGAAACCCACAATGTGCTTCCTGATCACAGGGTGGCGGTAAATTCGCAACAATGCGTTAAACGCCCGGTCTTGTTTCCTGTATGACCCTGGGGGAAGAGAGAGACAATCGTTGAATTTATGGTGCTCCCCATCATTTTGGCGTTTTACATCATGCTCAACTCCCAACAACTTAACACTGTGCCATCCCTTGGGTACCCCTTAATGACTGTCGTAATGAACGACGGTTTGAAATGCCTCAGACGGTTCAGTAGCTACCAGTGCTGCATAAATGTCCGCCCAACATCCCAATGTTTGTTCAACCGGTGTATTTGCCCGGTTTGCCTAGTGCAATCTTTTGAAATTCCCGGGCTTTCGACATACACTGCATTTACATTTCTTTAGTGTTTGTGATAATGGAGTTTTAGGAGTCCGTGCCTTGTCATGCTTTGAATTGAACTCAATTAACCGTAGTTCCACACAAATTCGCCCACGAGCAGTAATGTGGAAAGCACCTGCCGCCCCCTTATTTCTTGATTGTAGAGTCTGCTCGCAATCAGCAGGCAGCTTCGGCCCCATTGTCCTGTAGGTGTGGGATGTGAAAAGAGTGGCAAAATGACCGAGCGTTTCTTTGCCGGAAAGCTGCTTTCTACATTGTACAGGGGGGTGGTAACGTGCCTTCTCTCGTTTTCTTACCTGTTGACCACACCTTTGGTGGCATTAAACACAGAATTCGTATTTTACAGTCACCTTTATCGATACGAAAAAGTCCATTGTGCGTGCCTATAATTGCGGGCTTATTCTTTATTTACCAACACTAGATTATTTTCTTACTCCCCCCAGGAACACGCACTTTTTAATCACTATTCCTATTTGGGCGATGGTCACTAGTCCATTTCTACTTGCCCCATTGTCTTACGCTGTGATCGAGACTGTTGTGAAACGCCGTCCAACAACTAGGTCCTGGTGATATTGCAATTCGTATACTCTCACCAGGAGGTCGTTTGGCCGGGGCCGTTGCCTGGTGTGGCATAAAGTCCCGAGACTTGTTCTGATTGGGATTGTCATTGTAATATTCATTATCAGCGGCCATTGCCTGTCCTTTCTTTTTGTTATTCTGCTCATTTGTAGTACGTTGAGCTCTCTGCGCTAGAGGTTGGCATAGAGCTATGGCATTGCGTGTGAGAAATGATTCTTCATTACGAAATATGGCAATTTCTTACCCCCTCCATCCCACCGCCCCACATGGATATTGGACTCCAGTCACCTATTCCTAAGGGACTTCTTGTAGGGGGGTCCGTTCATTGATTTGCCCATTCTATTACCTGTACGCCATATTCTCCGGCACCTTGTGCTTTTCTGTTGACAGTACATGCACAATGCATTGTATTGACACAGCAACCCTTTGTGTTTTACATTACAGAACAACTTATCAATATTTGTCTGAAGTTCATTATTTTCTTCTGTTCTAGACCGATCATTTCCGGGTTTTTAGATTTCCTGTGACTTTTGCAATGTAATTGTGGATTAACATCTCCCTTGGCTGGTTATGGAAGTTTCCGTTTTTTTAGGAAGTCGACAGCTTCCTGTTGTCGGTTCCCATTTTAAAATGTTATAAATATGTGAAGCTAATATCAGAAATATTTGAACTTTTGATATGTCTTGTTTTCTTCTTAATATATTTTCTTATGATTATTTTACATTAATCCTTCTCATAAATACAACAACAATCCAACACTTCCCAGTTACATCAAAAATATTTTTCAGTATGTACTCATCTACTTTGTTAGTGAGTGTATCAGCCATAATTTTAGGTGGTACGGCTAACGCCCAGTACTACTCAGCCCCTGACGGTTACTATTTCTCAAACTCTTCTACTGTAATCCCAGCTCCAGAATCATCCACTTCACTTTCTTCACTGGATGCTGTGCAGGTCACAGTGACAACCTCAAGCTCTACCCTACCATTTGTGGTGTCTTCTATTTCTCCAATTACTACAGAGGTCGTGTCTCCACCTGAGATTTCTTCGAGTGTTTCTGTTCCAGAAATTTCTTCAGTCGCTTCTAACTCTTCGAGCTACTCATCGACTACCTCTAGTGTAATTTCGGCTTCTTCCCTAGATGTTCCTTCCTCATCTTCCTCTTCTGACATTATTTCATCTTTTTCCGAGACCTACGTCTCAGAGGTTCCATCTTCATCTATCCTGAATGTCACATCCACTACTCTTCCAACATCTGCTCCAGTTGTGGAGACTACGGTTAATTCTACAACCACCTCTGCCTTCGTCACCTCTTCTTCCAGTGCAGTAACTTCTACAGTAATCTCTGAGATATCCAACTCCACTGTCGAGGTTGCTACTACTTCTCTATCTCCAAATGTGAGTAGCGCTATTTCAACTACCCCAGTTCTAAATGTTACAACCTCTATCCCATCTTCATATTCTTCAATCGTGACCTCTGTCAGTAACTCAACCACAACTTCTTCGGTTTCTATTCAGTTATCTACAGTCATGAACTACACATCTTCCGTAATTGAACTACCTTCACTGAACTCTACGTATGCTACCGCTAGTGTCAGTACCAATTTCAGTTCGGTTTCTTCCTTGGTTTCTTCTAATACCAGTACTTCAAGTTCACCAAAACCAACTGCTTACAACACAACTACCACCAGCTCAACGATGGTGGCGTCCACTCTTCCAGTGTACAATACCTCAATTTCGATTCCATCGGTGGCTGTTTCTTCATTGATTTCGTATGCTCCAAACACTACGGTAGTTTATCCATCTATCAACACGACATTACCTACTACCGTCGAGATTTTGTCTACATCTTCTTCTTCTACTACATCTCTATTACATTCCACAGTTACACTGGCGCCAGTGTCTTCATCGATACTCGCATTGAACTCAACCACGAGTGCACCAGTATCTTCTGTGTCACCTAATGTTACTACAACACTCGAGCCAAGTAGTACAACAACCGTTCCATCGTCATATGTTTCTTCAATTCCATCATCATCATCTTCTTCAGAATTCTCTTACTCCAGCTCCACCACGACTTTAGCTCCTTCGTCTTCATCTTACATCTATTCCAGATCCACCATTACTCTGGTTCCTTCTTCAACCATCCCAGAGTCCTCTACTACCACGTCTGAAGATATCATTCAGACGATTGTAAACGATTTGGCCCAGGACGCTGCAGATGCAATTGTAATTGGTGCTGATGCTTTAGCAATTGGTGTGGACATTGCAGATGCAGCTCTAGATCTCCTGGACCCTGCACTAGAACACAACAATGATTACAACAACAACGGCTATGATGACAATGGATACGATGATGACTCGTGGTTTGAGGAGCGTGAGCGCCAACGTGAGGAGCGTGAACGTGAACGTGAGCTTGAACGCGAGGAGCGTCAACGTGAATATGAGGAGCGCGAGCGTGAATTCGAGGAACGTCAACGTGAAGAACGCGAGGAGCGCGAAGAGCGTGAGCGTGAACGTGAAGAGCAGGAGCGTGAGAGCTGGGGTGGATGGTGGAAGAGAGATGCCTCATTTGGAGATGAGTTCGTTGAAGACCTAAAGACTGGTGATTTCGGTAACCTCTTCGATATTAAGGCCTCAGAAAATGCCGCCTCCGGAATGAGAATTTCTTCTGCCCTTCCAGTTGCTGCCATTCTTCTTTCCTATATGATTCTTTAGTTGAACTAAAGTGAACGCCATCTATATTCGTCGTTGCCTCGAATTTTTAGATGAAATATTTCTCCGATTCGCTTATGAACTCTAAAAGAAACTTTTTTTCACTTTACTTTCCACTTCCATAGTACGAGAGTTATTCCTTTCAAGTTCTGACCATGTCCAAATTCTTTTGGATGCCAGGAAGCATCCTCTAATGATATTTTAATTTATCTAATGTACCAGTTCGATACCACTGCTTTTCTTTAAAAATTATTATTTATATCTAGTATTTATTTTCAGATATATGTAAACGATAAATGAGAATACTTATTTTCTATTACTCCTGTATTTTTTATAATTTGGTTTCGTTATATCTCTCTTTCTCTTAATAATGAATGTATGTAGGTTAAAATCGATAGAAATGTTTTAATAAAGGTGAATACATATGTGATAATGTTACAACAAAACAACCGTGGGCACGCATCCTCAATTGTACAAAAATTCTAGGATAACATCAGGTTCATCTCCCAATCTTGGTAAACTGAAAACCAATCGTCTCCGGGAATGTTGTTTTTTCTTCTGTGCCATACTTCAAACATGACTTGTCTGGCTCCCCAGTAAGAACCCATACCACTCTCTGCCAATTTAGCAGCCCATTTTTTGAATTCGGCCTGCTCTTCTGCCGATGTGCAGGCACAGCCAGCAATGAAGCCTTGCCATATTAGTGGTACGATCTTTACGTTTTCATGTTCAATAAGGAAGTTCATTCTGTTCAGATGCTTTAGAACGTCTCTTACGTAATTTTGTAAGAAATTGTTACTCAGGTCCCTAGCCATTGAAAAGAAGTAGATAACTAGCCCGTAGTAAAAACTCATTGTGTGATGATAGAGCCCTTCAATTGTTGGGTTTAAGAACTTTTTTTCCGAGTTACCTCCACTTGGGGAGTAAAATTCCCATTCAGGCTTCCATTTCAATAGTTTCTTTTCGAATAATTGTGATACTTCCATGAACTTTCTAGGAACGGGCTCATATTCCATGTTGTAATATTTGATGTGGCGCACTATCCTAACACAATCAGAAAATAAGAGAATCAGTGAGTTTGGAAGACCATACAGCGTCTCGATATCCACAATATCCATTTTACTATTAAGCGATGATTTTGTGTGATAGAAGCTCTCGCTGGTTATGTTCTTAAAAATTGGTGGAGAAAGGTTTCCATTGCTGCTAGCTGGGCTAGTGCCATCCGTACCTGGAGTGTTCGGATTGCTCTTTACGAATTCTATTTCAATCTTTCCGTCCCTGCTATTCAATGATTCCTTGAATTGACCATTATTCCGATCGGCTTCTTCCGGGGCGTTCCCCATGGTGATAGGTCTGGCGTGTTCCTCGTTCCCAGTTCTGGTACTGATATTTTCTGAGTTGTCTTTATTGGAGAATTCAATTTCCTTAGAGGATACCTTGTCCAATGAAGTGCTATCCTGGATTAGTTTAAGGAACGAGAATATCCTGTGTAATGTCCTTGCCTTCTCTGAAAGTCTTGGTCTGGACTTCATACGGTTCTCGATGAATGTCTCGCCTAGGGAGAGATGCTGTTGGCAATCGGACATCGTACCCCAGACGACGTCGATTGAATTCATTGAAAGAATGGCTGTCAGTACGTCCTTATATCTTTCATTCTGCACAGTTTTTGACAAACACGTCTTGAGGAACCCAGTGGCCTGTGTTCTGAACTCGATACCAAGGTTCAGGAAGAACGTTTGTTCCTGAGAATTCTTGGGTAGCTTGGTTTTTAAGTTGAAGCAAGATACTGCGAGCAGGGCATTGAGTAGGCAATTCCTTGAGTTTGAAGTATGCCCAATACCTGCAAGGTCACCCAGTGCAGCAAGCGCCCTTGGAAAGTACAGGGTTTTCCATGGATTCTTATCTGGCAGAGACACAACCGTCATTAGATCAGCGACTTTATCGAAGTAGTATGTGAGGAGGAAACGGGTAAGCCCGTGGACCAGTAATCCAGTTTCGGGTATATCGTAGTGGATATTGATCCGCCGGAGACTTTCCGTAATATCGAACTGCGGTTTGGCCGAGACGAGCGTCTCCATGACCGACTTCGGCATCCCTGTATCGTTTCCTTCTGTGTTGATGCTTACTGTTTCCAGCGAAACTGTACTCTCTTTTGGAGTAGGGGACCTCTGCCGCAGGTGTGGCTGATTCTGTGAACTGCGTGCTTCTATTTCAGATGGTTTGTGGAACAACGAGTTCAGTGCGCTCTGCACTGTTGAGTCTAGACGCTCATTACTATCGCCAGTTGTGTGCCGCGTGGGTGTGTTTGGCGTCGTGGTTGTCGCTGGATCAGCAAGAGCCGCACCATGTCCTGGTGGTGGATCCAGGTACGACACGTTGAATGGCGTTCCTTGGGAAGCAAACGCCGACAACAACACATCCTCACGTAGCTCCTTTGATATCCATTCGAAACCAGGGAAGTTCATTACCTCGCCATTGTATCCCATTGTCTGATGGTTTGTGATATCCATGGGTGGTTTGGAGGCGGGGGTGGGTACAGCAGCTGTCCCGGACACCGATGTCGTCCCTAACACATCCTCCTTCTCTGCCTCGTATATTTCCGGTGAAATTGCGTCTTCTGGGACGGGAGTCTCGATCCGTCGACTTGTCGTCACGGCTTGCGGAACTATTGGTAGTTTTTGTTTCTTTGCATTGCTATCGTTGTTCTGCCGTATCATTACAGGTTTCTCGGGAGAAGACTGGGCATTAGTCACGGCCATGGCACCAGCAGCCCTTTTCTTGGTGTTCCTGCGTCTTGATTGCTGCTGCTGTGACGCTGTGTCGTTCTGAGGCAGTGCCCTGAACACACCAAACTTTTTAATGATCCATGTCTTGCCGTCGGCAATCTTGTCTGGAGGCGGCGCGTGGAGCTCTGTGAGCTCGTCATCCATATCCTCGTGGAAGACATACTCGTCCTTGTATCTGACGAAGTCGATGTTACGTCTCTGGAACTGTTTCTCTGCCTGGGCAGATGAGTCATTTGGCGTGGCAGGCGCGGGACTATTACTCTCGGTATTGTTGTTGCTGGTGGTTCTGGATCCCGCTGCACTGTTTGCAGACCCGGCACCAGACACCTGCACCCCATACTCGTCGAACTTGACGAGGTTGGACCAGCGCAGCTTGATGTCATACCCGCCGCATTCCAGCCCGGACTTATCACAGCGCATGCACCCGGGCCGCTTCAGATCACACTTCACCTTGCGGGCCCGGCATGTCCAGCACCCGGTGAAGGTCTTGGCACGCTTGGGCTTGCGTTTCGCATTCCCAGACAGCGCAGCCATTGGCAATAACAGTAACTCACTTGCCTAAAGTGTAAAAAAACCTAATATGATAACGAAAAAGGACCTGATACCAGCAAAATAATTTGAAAAGAGGGCGTTTTTACCAAAAAGAAAACCTATACCCCCAATACTAACCGTGCAAATTACACTGGCAACACTTACTCCCCTTCAAACCACTAACTAACCCCTCTAACACGTCCCAAACACACCTTCCAGGGCTCATCGCCTGTCATCAACATGTACCGTCGCTTCCTCCTAACGTTAGTGGACACAACAAGCGGCCGGGTCCGCGTCGCAGTGCGTTGCTGCTAACAAAGAGCAAAAAGTGGCGCCGAAAAATTCCGGCCGCGTGACGCTGCCGCCGGCGCGGCATGCGGGTGCGCACCAGCGTAACTGTTAACGGTAACTGAGAGAGAGCGGCCGGGCGGGCGGCGCGTTGGGGAAACGTGCGTTGAGCGTTGGGGAAACGTGCGATGAGCGTTGGGGAAACGTGCGATGAGCGGCGGTGCCTGGCGATCTACGATATGATGCACGGCGAAGGTTAATATTGCAGATCTGCTGTGGTAGTGGGGTAGTGTGGGGGTGAGGGTAGTAGGAACGGGGAGAAAGGCAAGGATCTTTGTGATTGGAATGTGCGGTATACTGATGTACTGCGGCGCAGTGCCGCGCAAGGAGGGGTACGTGGAGTTTCTGGAGGGCGAGAAGGTGGACACCCAGAGCGGTGTTGCTGAGGTGGACCGTGTGGCGCCGTATATCGCTGCCCGGGGACCCAATTACAGCTCTCTGCGAATTGGGGGAGACGAGAAGACGTGTTGGTTTTCTTCTGTGTTGTCGCTGCGCCAGCCGTTTGCGAAGCAAAGTGTCCTGGTGGCCAATGGGCGGTATGTGCTGCAGTTCAACGGCGAGCTGTACAACAGCGAGATTGGTGCACACAGCTCTGACACACAGTTTGTTGTGGATCAGTTGGAGGCGTGTAATGGCGACGTCGTTAGTGTTTTGCGCTCGTTAAGCGGCGAGTTTGCTTATACTGTGACGGACACTGCACAGAAGCAGGTGTATTTCGGCAGGGATGCCGTTGGTAAGCGCAGTCTCAGCTACTGTATCACTGCGGATACGAATGAGTTATATGTCGCGAGTGTAACAGGGACAATGTCGCTTGATTACGTGAATTGCATGGCGGGCACCGTTTACATGTTCGATATGGAATCGTGTGTGCTGGATGAGTCAACGTCGCTTCTGGACCCCCGCGACTACGAGGTGACACCCCAAGAGGATCCAGAACTCGTATCACTTCCTCAGATTATTGATGCATTGTACGGTGCACTAACAGAATCAGTGCGCAAGCGCATAACAACAATCCACCCCAAGCATATCGAAAACTCGCCGATAGCTGTGCTATTTTCTGGAGGGCTCGATTGCTCTGTGATAGTAGCGCTGATATGCCAGCAGCTCACACGCATAGCTCCAAACACTGCAATTGAACTATTGAATGTTGGATTTGAAAATCCCCGTACAAAGATGCAGCCCTCGGATACCCCAGACAGGAAACTGGCACAGCAGAGCTACGCCACGTTGCATAACCTGTTCCCTGAGACAAGCATGAGTCTCGTGGAAGTGGATGTACCCTACGACCAGTATCTAGAGCACAGGCCAAAAGTGATCGATTTGATGTATCCCAAGAACACAGAAATGGACCTCTCTATTGCCATTGCTTTCTATTTTGCCGCGAGAGGCGTCGGATACATCACCTCCGCTGAGAATCCAGCGGAGCGCAAACCATACAACCGTAAAGGTATCGTTCTATTCAGTGGTCTCGGGGCAGATGAGCTGTATGGTGGCTACCACAAGCTCGCCAACAAATCTACACCCGAGCTTGTCGCTGAGCTGACACGACAGATCAGCAACATCCACGACAGAAACCTCAACCGTGACGACAAGGTCATTGCGGCGAATGGGGTCGAGGTACGTTACCCATTCCTTGACGAAGATGTCATCCGCATGTCCACTACAACCATTCCCATAACATACAAGATTAACAAGCTGGTGTTGCGCAGAATGGCAGGTGAGAAGTTGGGACTCGGCCCCATTGCCGAGGAGCCCAAACGCGCTATCCAGTTCGGTTCAAAGAGCGCCAAGATGACCAAGGATGGGAACAAGAACGGAACTGATGTATTAAAGTAGAGGGAACTCCAAAAGACGTTATTGCCTACATATATGTCTATACTAGAGCCTTACAAGCTCATCGCATTAAATATCATCATGTACGATGCGACGTCGCTGCGCGCGCTTCATGGAACGCATACAAAGCATTGCAGGATTTGAAGGTGTGACACACGGTGACGTAGCTTTGAAGAAAAGAAAACAAAGTAAGCATCCACAATGTCACAGAAGAGTATGTCGTTTTACATTCTCAATACATCAGCCTAATTTCTACCTTCCCATTACTAACAACACCCTGTTTAATTGCAACAAACCGCGTTCGGTTATACAACTTGCAACCCAGGTCTCTACAGTCGATCTCACTACCCTTAACCCTGAGCAGCTGCAGGCAGTCAAGCAGCAGTTTGACCAGGAACTCAATCACTTCACACAGTCTCTACAGGCACTTATAGTCGCCAAGAACAAGTTCTCTGAATGTGTCAATGACGTAACGACCATTTCCAGCGAGGAAAATAAGTCGCAGAAACTGCTGATACCCGCATCTGCCTCGCTATACATCCCTGGCCAGATCAAGGACAACCAGATGTTCATGGTCGACATTGGTACCGGTTACTACGTCGAGAAGAACGCCGAGGAGGCTGTCGCCTTCTACAAGCAGAAGATAGAAAAACTCGACAGGGAGTCCGTCCAGATACAGAACATCATCAAGGAGAAGACGCAGTCCTCCATGGCCATTGAGTCCCAGATCAGACAGGCCGCTATCAGAGAGCACGAGGCCAGCAAGAAGAAGGTGCCTGCTGCCCAGTAGTCCTGGTGAACCCAACCCCATATGTAACAGGTAACTCCTTCCTAAATAAGTAATAGCATAATGTAAAACTGGACGTAACAGGAAATAGTTACTGTTTCAGGAAATCGCACTGAAAAATTTTCTGCCCAGCGCGAACTGTGAAATTTTGTGCGATGAGCATCATAGCCATACAAGAAGAGAGTGTGAAGACAACTCATATTTGGGATTGTTTAGGTTGTTACGAATCACAATACAACGCGAACATCCACAGTTAACATGGCTAAGAAGTCCAAGTCTAAGTCCAGAGCTAAAAGCTCTGCGAGAGCGCTGAACGCGCTAGAGATCGCTGAGAGAGAGATGGAGGGCTCTGCCTCTGATAGCGATGGCGGCAGATATGATCCCCGCAGCAACGGTACCGTCGTTAATCTTCTAAAGAAGTCCAGAAAAGGTAGACGCAATGACGACGACGACAGTGAGTCCGAACTGGATAGTGAGGGATCGTTTGAGGATGAGGAGCTCGACTCCGATGAGGCGTTTGGCAGCGGCGATGACATCGACGTCATGAACTCCAAATTGTCCCAGACACTTCGCGACAAGGAGTCTATGGGCAAACTAAACAAGAACGATGTCATCGATGTTGATAACCTGAGTGACGGTGGCTATACTTCTATCGAGGAAGAGGAGCTGATGCCCCTGTCTCAGATTTGGGATATGGGTTCCAAGTCTGCTAAGGCCAGTAAAGATAACGGATCCGATGAGGATATGGGTGAGGAGATGAAGTTCCAGGATTCCGATGATGCCTCCAGCGAGAGTGAGTCCTCTGAGGAGAGTGGCTCCAGCGAGGAATCTGAGAGTGGTTCAGAGAGTGAGAACCCATTCGACGAAATCTCAGAGGATGACGAGGACGTCGAACTGAAGACTATCACCTCTAAGCTTCTCAAGGACACCACCAAACACTCTTCGAAGAGACTGGACACATACGGTACTGGTGAGGAAAATGAATACATCTTGCCTTCTGTTGCCAAGAATGCCGGCACCCAGAAACTAAGCCTGGAGGATATGATGAACGTTGTCGACGACAAGGCTGTCACAGAGAAAGCTACCCTGCTCAAAGGTGACAATACGGCGACGGCGATCCCACTTCCACAGCGAATTCAGCAAAGAAACGAGCGCCAAGCAGCGTACGAGATCTCCAAGAACGAGGTGAACAGATGGTCAGATGTAGTCAAGCAGAACCGTAGAGCGGAGCATCTCTCCTTCCCATTGAACCCACAAGTTGAACACAACGAGGCAACCGTATTCACAAACGCAACCAACAAGAACACCCAGAGCGAACTTCAGGAGAAGGTGAACGATGTGTTGGAGCAGTCCAACATGGTCGACCCAGAAAAGGGATCCACCTTCGAGGATCTGAACACTGCCAAGATGACGCCAGAGGAGATGAAGAAGCGTACTGTTGAAATGAGACTCATGCGAGAGCTGATGTTCCGTGAGGAAAGAAAGGCTAGAAGAATCAAGAAGATCAAGTCGAAGGCATACCACAGAATTAAGAAGAAGGAAATACAAAGAAACAGAGAACTTGCGGGTGTCTCCGATGAAAGTGACACAGATCTCGATGTTGCCAGGGCCAAGGAGAGAATGACTCTGAAGCACAAGACCAACTCTAAGTGGGCGAAGGACATGATCAAACACGGTATGACCAACGACGCCGAAACTAGAGAGGAAATGGAAGAGATGCTGAGACAGGGAGAAAGACTGAAGGCCAGAATTCAGGATAGAGACTCTGATGAGGAAGATAACCGCAAGACCCTCAGCGACGTTGAGAACGATGAGGTTGATGATGCGGAGGACTTCAAACTGAAGGACAGACTAGGAAAAACTGGTGTTATGAACATGGCATTTATGCGCAATGCTGAAGCCAGGGAGAAGGAAGCCAATCGTGAACAGGCAGCTAAATTAAGAGCCTTCGAGAATGGCGAGGACATGTTTGATTCTGACAACGAGGTTGATAACCGGGATGAAAATGTCCAGTTGAACAAGGGCAGAAGAATATACACACCAAGTAACCTCGAGGCCAAGAAGCAAGTAGATGAGACCAATGAGATCCTGAGGGAGGAGAAGGAGATTGATGATTCTAGAAACCTTGTTAACAGGCTAAAGGGTTCCAATAAGAGACTATCCGCGGAGAGTGCAGATGCAGCTGGCACTTCCAACTCAAACACAGAAGCTCAGGAAGACAAGGAGCCAGAAAACCCCTGGTTGGCTGGTAGCGATGACGAGAGCAACGTTAGGCGCTCCACCAAAATATCGGTTATCGACAAGGACAGTTCCAAGGAAGCCAAGAGCCTACAAAAGCTTGAAAAGAAGAGAGCTAAGCTGGATAAATCTGCCAAAAAGGGCAAGGGCAACGATGATTCTGAGCTGCTGCTGGAAGAAGACACGTCTAGTAAATTAAAGATTGTTGATCCATATGCAGGTTCTGATGATGAAACTGGTAACGAGTTTGTCTTCAAGCAACAGGATGTTATTGCTGATGCTTTCGCAGGAGACGATGTTGTAGCTGAGTTTGCCGGTGAAAAGAAGAGAATTGTCGAGGATGATGACGATAAGGAAGTGGATGTTACGTTGCCTGGTTGGGGTGACTGGGCTGGTGAGGGAGCTCAGCCTCGCAAGAAGAGGAAATTCATCCAGAAGGTTAAGGGTGTAGTTCAGAAGAATAAGAGAAAGGACAGAAACATGCAGAACGTTATCATTAATGAGAAGATAAATAAGAAGAATCTCAAGTACCAGTCATCTGCTGTGCCTTTCCCATACGAGAACAAAGAGCAATACGAGAGATCTCTGCGTATGCCTCTAGGCCAACAATGGACATCTAGAAAATCACACCAGAAGCTCATCAAGCCTAGAATCATGACCAAACCAGGTGAAGTCATTGATCCATTGAAAGCTCCATTCAAATAGCGTATAACAACGTAAGTACATTACATATTAATAGAATTATTGTCATTGAATTTGTGTACTGAGCACAATGCCCTCCTGTTTCTTTGCATTCTTTCATTAAAGACCAGATATATGATTGTAGATATATTTATTTTATTACTTAAAATATGCGTGACAGAATGTGGACTTTACAAGCAGTTCTTCATCTTATTACAGGGCCTCCAGTCTGTCGTTAATTTCCTGGGCGGAGAGCTTTCTGAATCTTGGGCCCTTGTCCTTTGGAACGCCGGTGTAGCCAAGTAGATCCTCATTGGTGTCTCCGACAACGGCAATCTCTATCGTGTCGCCGTTGAACTCACCCTCGATGGACTCCTTAAGAGTCAGAAGGGCAATATGAATTGCATCTTCCAGCTCCAACTCATCGTTCCATCTCTTCTCGAGGAAAGTCTTGGCAGCCACAGAGCCCTTACCAATAGCAGTTGCCTTCCATGGGAAGTAAGAACCAGATGGGTCGACCTGATAGAGCGAGAAGCCCTTGTGTTCGTCGTGTCCGGCAACCAGCAGGGAGACACCAAAGGGTCTCACACCACCGGACTGCGTGGCCTCTTGCATAACCTCAGCAATTTCGGAGACTAGCAACTTTGTGGGAGGGTACTCATTGTATATTCTCTTGTAGTGAGTGTGGGCAACCTTTCTGGACTTGTCAATCAGCACTCTGTAATCTGGGCCCATACCAGAGTATACGGCACCAATGTCTGGGGTGATCAGCTCAATCTTCGACAGCGTCTCTGTAAGGGCCAGTGGGGAAGAAGATTTCTTTTCAGTGGCAATGACAACACCGTTAGTGGCCTTAATACCCAGGGAGGTAACACCCTGTTTCACGGCAGTCAGGGCGTAATCGATCTGACCCAGTTTACCACTGGGCGAAAATGTAGTCAGCGAGAAGGAGTATCTGTCAGCCATGATTCCTACTTGTGTTTGGTCCAATTGTGTATTATGTATGTGCTAATACTGGAGAGAAGAGCTGCTCTTAACCTATTCACTGTAGGTAGGTGATATCTTCGAGGCCCAAATAATTTGCCACCCTTCCCTTCAGAGACACCCAGACATCGAGAAAACTTGTGGTCACGTGGTACAGTGTGGAGGTCACGTGGTCAACAGTAATGAACTGAATTAACCGCTGAGTAAACCTGGTCATTTGACATTCTTTGACGATATAGGTATGTTTACAATAGTTTAAGGTTGTGTACACTAGAGTATTGGATAAATCAATAACTTTTTTTTGTGTTTATACAATGTGGTACGTAGTTACTACAAAATGATAGGATGATTTTGAAAAAAAAATACTATAAATGTGTCTATGTTGGGAAATCCATGATGATAAGTTGATGGATCACCTAATGCGATTGTTGCGTTATGAATGTATTGAATTGCTGTGCCTTGTCGATCTTGGTGAGGTCGCCCTGGGTCTCGTACACCTTGGTGATGGATGCGAGAACCTGGCGCAGAGTACCTCTGTTAAAATTCCATGTAAGGTCGTTTGTAAGCATTAGCGTGTTGGATAAAGTGTCTGGTTTCAAGTAGATCGTCTCGATGAGGTTGTTAAAAAATGCATCAATCGAGTATGGCTCTACGTTTTGCCAGACATCAATGAGCTTCTGGATTCCAGAAAGCGAAAATGACTGTGATTTTAGGAAGGCCTTGAAATGGAAGAATGTCTTTAGTTTCTGCTGGAACTTGTTCACGACATCAACCTGGTCAAATGTCAGACCCTCCGTGTTGTGGTTATTAAGAATTAGGTGAGATGCGTCCACAAGGTTGTTTATCATTTGTTCTATAATGATGCTGTCGATCTTCTGGGACTCAATTTTGGTTAGTGGATGGCCGAGCAGATGGCTATTTTGATTGTAATATGCCATAGCCTCGGCGAAATTGTTGAAAGACGACAGGTTGTTAGCAAACTGAAGTGTATTCTCTGGAATACTTCCAATATCAACGGAGTTATTGAAGAAACTTTTTAGGAATACTGCGAACGAGTAGTAGTCACCACTCTTGGATGATTCAAGTGATCCATCTGCCTTCTTGCATTCTTTGATGACTTCTTGGAACTTCAAGTGGTCTAGAAGGTATTCGCACTGGACCTCGAGTAATGTCTCTGGTGTGAGAGAAGAACGAAACTTGCTTAATAGTGACTGATACAGTTGCTCATCACCAGCTCTGATGCATGACTTCAGAAGAATATTCAGGTTAAGTACAGGACAGAGTTCGTTAAACTCGACAATACTTTCGTATTCGCGCCCCTCGAACAACTTCTCGTAAAGAAGATCGATCGATTGTTTGAATTCGGCCTGAACGGTGATACTCTTGAAGTTGTCAGGGAACTTTAGCATAGGAAGCAGCTGTGAAATAATCGTAGAGCTTTTCAGATTCTTGATGATCTTGGTTAAAGAGGAGTCTTTGAGATATGGCAGGATGGACTTCTGGAAATTGTAGGAAGAATCGAAAGAAGAAATTAGTTGGTTTTTCTTTGATGAAAAGAAAAACTTCTCGATTTTCCCTGCAGGAATGTGACCAACAAGAAGATTTGCTAGGTATTTCATTCCATCAGTATCGCCTTGAGAGACAAAACCAAAGCTCTTGGCAATGATCTCCTCATTGATATGTCTGTGTCTGATCAACTCCTTATAAGTGTCGTAGTCGAAGCAGTATCCGTCACGAGATAAGTTCTCGAACTCCTGGATGCCAGTAGCTGGTGCATTCCTGATCTGGGAGCCAAGAGATAGTGGGTATGACTTGTCCCAGTCACCTGGGTTGCTAAAGTAATCAATGACCTCCTCTGGAACAGCTGTTAGTCTTACTGCCTGGGAGACAGTGTGAGATACACTGTTTGGATCCAGGCTCAATCTGTTGAAATTGGTGGCCATTGTCTCGAATCTCTCGAGCAGTCCAGTCTTGAAGGCGTCAAATTCAGAATTGCTTGTGAACTTGTTCTCCTCGGTTGGCACGTAGGTGTCGAAGTCGAAAAGTCTGATGATAAGAGAAGCTTGGATCTCCAAGAACAATGGGTAGGTCTCTACTCTCTTTGGCAATCTCCACATCTCGTCCAGTAGCACACGGAGACCATTGTACAATGGTGCCTGGTTATTGATGTTCTCTGGAGTAAACTCAACGTTCTTGCAGATTGTGCTGAAGAACTTCATGTTGACGATACTCTCGAGTACTTCGGAGTTCCTCGAGGCATCTGTTATGGCAGTCAAGAACATCAGCATGTTTACGTAGTTGTGCTTCTCGACGTTGTCGGCAACAATCATGTCACCGTGTTTCTCGATAACGCGCTGCATGTATGCGGAGGAGCAGTTAGTCTCCGACATGAACTTGAAGATGTAAGGGTACAAGTTGATGTCGAAAGCAAACTCCTTGATCTGGGACTCCTCGAGCAACTTGAAAACAACCTCTTGGTCGTTGAGCTGGATGGCGTAGTTCATGAGGGAGTTAAGGATAACTTCTGTGTGGATTGGGTATAGCAGGTACGACGAGAGGTTGATCTCGGACGTGGTGGTGGTCAGTCTAGCCTTGTTGTGGAACACCCTGTCCATTGGGAAGATGTACTCGTAAATCTTCTTTGTGAGTGTCCAATCGTGGAAGGAATTGGCCATCATCTGCAGGTAGAAGTCGTAAGAAAACTCAGGGACCCAGGACAGTTTCTTGAAGTTGGACCATAATGAGTAAGCCTTCTGTGCGTCCATCTTGCTCAGGGAGATGAGGTAGTTAGAGAGGACCAGCTGGATGTTGTCGCTCATACCGTTCTTGAGCTTGATTTCGTTGATGACGTTCTCGAATATCTTGCTTGAGAGTTTGAGCTCACCAGTCTCGAGGAACCCCGTGATGAACATGGAGTATATCTCGAACTGGTCGCTCTTGAGCGTGATGCTTGTGTCGAGTGGCAGAAGGAGTAGGAACTCCTGGTACAACTCCTTTAGGAAAGGTAGGTTGTTTGTGATTTTGGCGAGGTTGATCAGGGAGATGAAGTAGAAGGAGTCCTTCTTGAAGGTAGCGCAGCCGTTGATGACGGTTGCCTTGAAGGCGTCGAGGTTTGGAACGAGGGCAGTGGAGTTCTGCTGCTCGTTCATGCTGAAGTACTTGAATGGTGCGCCCGAGTATATGTTGAGTGCGAGCAGGTAGTGGTTGATTACCTCGCTCTTGAGTCTGTTGTTCTTGATGACGGTGTGGAACAGCTGGGAGCCGATCTTGAAGAAGTCGAGGCCGTTCTGATTGTTTGCCTCGAAGGCGACGATGGAGTTCCTGAATATCTGGAGCAGCACTGTGTTGTATATGCGAGTGGATGGCTTGAGCTTGGAGTTGACGATGTCGTGGTAGCAGTTGAGCAAGGAGAACATCTTCTCGTCGAGGTTCCTGTTGTTGCTGTCGAATGCCCTGCGCGCGAAGGAGTCGATGATCTTCTCGTAGGTGTCCAGGGGCACCGTGAGCCCGTTGCGCTTAAGTGACTGGTAGAGGGCATGTATGCGGGCGTACTGCTTTGTGCTGTAGCACACATTGATCTGCTCGATGTGTGTGCGGAGGTACGTCTCAGGGTTGAGGTTTTCCTCGGTGTCCTCTGGCCATGCCTGTGCGTACTCATCGTGGGGAGTTGCCGTGAGCATAGCCTCCTTTGGCGCGCTGTTGTTGTTTGCAGCGGCGGCGGCAGCAGCAGCAGCAGCCATTGTGTTCTGCCCGCTCGGCGTGGGGGCAACAGTAGAGTAGTACCTCAGCGTCTGGTTGATAGTGATATCGTTGCTGTAGTGGTGGGAAGTCATGTAGTTGTGTCCCGGGGCAGTGGCACTGTTGTTGTTGGGAGTGGGCACATTTGCAGCAGTGTGAGGGTAGACGTCGGTGTCGTGGAGTGCGTCGTCCACTGCGATGTAGTTTGTGTTGGCGCCCATGACCATGTGTGGCTGCACTGTCTGCTGGGCAGCCTGAGCAGCACCCTCTCTGTGAGCGGCGCCCTCCAGCACGGACAGTCCATGGTTCTGCCTGAGGTACTGCTGGTATGATGTTTCGAAGAAGGTGGTGGAGTTCTTCCTGTGTGGGATGGTGTTCTGTGTCGCGCTGGCGGTTGCGTTGGACTGGCCGGAGGCCTGTCTGTGGCAGCCCTTTGCGAACTTCTTGTACTTTAGCGACTTCAGCGCAATAATCCTGTTGTTGGTGGGATGCATGATAGCTGAAATTGTTAAGGGAACACAAAGTGTGAAGGAGAGTGTGTGTGTGTAGCAGATGCGACAAGTGTGTGTGGGAGTGTGATACGTTTGCGTAAGTGTCTTTGTATATTGCAGTCCCGCCAACGCAAAATGCACGAACCGATCTCTATATATAGAGACGTTATACCATACACCGCCGCCCATCCACATCCAAAGCGCCCAAAAGTTTCCAGAGTGTAGCGACGACGTCCAGCGCACCGTCGCGCTAGCCAGAGTCCCAGACGCACAGAAACGGCCGGAGCGCACGTCGAAGTGCGAGAGTACGCGCACACACACCGAGAGCAACGGCAACGACGGCGGCGAGAGTTGATGTGCGCGGGAGCGGGCGGCGAATGAGCAATAGTGCATGTCCATTCCCACAATCGCTGGCTTACACCGGACCGCGGGGATCTGGACCCGCGGCGGGCGGTGTGCACAGACAGGGCCGCAGGGTGGGGAGAGGGTGACCCACCCGCTCCCGCGCTCCCTCGCGCACAAAAGCGGCCGCGGCGAGAAAATTTTTCACCCTGCTGATAGTGTGTGTGCGGGCGTTTCTGTGGCTGCCGTGGCGCGGGAGGGTGACAGCGTCGGCCTGCCCCAGACATCCCCGCAGGCGTCCCGCTCCCATGCACGCTCGGGAGGGACGAGCGACCATGCAGGGCGGTGCGTTGTGAGGGCGGTGTTGTGCGGGCGTGTCTGAGGCGTGTTGCCAGCAAGGGGGGGCGGCGGTGCATGAACGCCCGCGCTCGCAGTGAGACCACTGTGACGCGGGCAACGGGGCGGTGCGGGTTGCAGCACACCCCCGTACAATTAGCTCGCCGCTGATTGGCTGGCCGGGGGCCGGGCGCGCGGTTCTCGGCTCTGATTGGCTGGCGGCCACACGTGACTCTGCGCGTTGTCGCATAGTTATTTACTTTTCTGCCCGTGCATGTGCGGGTCTGTCTGGGGCCGTCCGTGTTTGTGCCCCTTCCCCCCCGCGGGTTCGCGCGGGCTGCCGGCCGCCCCTGGAACAATGCGCCCGCCGCGGGGCAGCGTGCAGCGGCGGCCCTGGAGTGTTCGGCAAAGTGTGCGCTGTGTGTGGTGTCCTGGCGGTCTGGCCGGTGTGCAAATCGCTGTTCGCGGTGTCAATTCCCGAGGTGCGGCTTTCCCGGGGCAACCGGGTTTAACACAGGGCGGTTGTGCGGCGGGTTGTGCGCGCTTGTCTGTGGGCGGCGGCCTGGTGGCACCGTAGCCACTGGCCAGGGGTCCTGTCGGGTGGTGGGGCCGGCGTGTGAGAGTGTGCGGTGCGCACTGCAGATATGCACTGTAACTCTTGTGTCTGTTTGCGGCCACTCTGTGGCTCTGTTAGTGTTTTCTCTTGCTTCGGCGCAGGATTGTCCGGGAGTGTGCGGGTGGGCGGTGGGATTTCCCTGTTGGATTGCTGCGCGGCCGCTCGTTTACGGCGTGTTTGGCAGCTCGCAGCAGAGATTGGTGGTTGGTCAAGGCGGTTTGTTAGCGGAGGCGATTTGTTAGTAATTAACGGAGCTTTCGGCAGTTGTACTGATAGGGTACGGGCGTACTATTCTGCAGTATGGCAAAGCACTATTCCATATTTGTGCTGGCTTTTTTTGCAGATATGTTGTTTCCCTTTACAGGTGTTGTGTTGTGTTTGAGGAGTGTTACGGCGTTGATGCATGTCTGTGCTGGTGCATTGTTTGAGGGTTGAAGTGGGTGATGTGATTTAGTAGGTGGATTTTGTTTCCCATGTCTATTCGGTATGTGAGCGGTGTGGTGTAGTTCTAGCTAGAAGTTGTCCAGTTGTGTTAGTACTACACTAACGCCTGTCTCTGACTTGATAAATTTCTCTATTAAAGACGATTCCAGAGATTCGTTTTTATTTGCATGTACTCTGAGTTGTAAGTACATATGTGCAACGGAATGTTGGATAATTGCCCCGTGTGTAGTTCTTTAACCCCACTGTAACTATGTTTTCTTGCTTCTCCCCTTTTTGCCACCCACTTGTTGGGGTATTTTCTTAGATTTTTGTAGGGGGAAAATATTTACTGTCGGCGGCTAATATCCTCTCACATAAACAAAACATGAAAAGTGATATGAATGGGAGGATGGCTGTTAGTGGAGAATAAATTAGCTACGAGATGTGCAAGGGGCTCACTCGATACCGTGAGGGTGGTGTATAAAATCTCATAATACCAAGAATGAGGGTGCTTGGAGATTTGCAAACTTATGTAAAAGCGCTGAACGCGAAAGCACCGTGTCACACCCCCAGCCAACATTTAAGTGCCAGCATCGACTAGAATATTCTTATGTGTATCATTGGGAACGCTGCTTGAGGTTAATTAGTACCACTTATGATTATGAATGCCACTGCGGTCTTTGTTTTCCATGTTCTGACTCGCTGGGGATGTCACTCTCAAATATAATGTCACTCTGAAGAGTAAAACATTTATAGAAATATCTAATCCACAGGGGTGTCTTTAAAGTACACCGTAGTGGGACACCAGAAAATATCGTAGTTGTATGATAACCCATTGGTATGCATTGCAGCTGTGTCCGGTATGCTGGCGTCATATTGAGCACTCAACTGCAAGATTATACTGGATTACCGTTTAAACTATTATGGTTGTGACTGTGTCTTCAGTATTCCGGTTTCTTCCCATTGAGGTAACCCTCCATTCAAACACCATCAGCATGACATCCCCACTCCTTTAATTTAATATACTAAATTAATATGTAACTTTCACGTGTCTGTCTATCCCAATACCTCAACAGGCCGTGTATATACAAAAACTACCATCCAGTACTCCCGCTGAATCAACCTGATCGACTCTACAAGAGATGCCATATTCCCAAAAAATAATATATATGTACATTACCTAGGAAACGAGTGCTTGCAATCCAAACTTCTCCTAACTCCCACGCCTCATCCTGAGCTGAGGCAATACCACGCGCCTACAGACCACCGCTCCCTACACGTCTCTTGCAATGCACTTTTATCTTTTCATTGCGGGGGGCGGCTCTCGCCCCCTCGCTCAGCAAACCTACATACACCATCTACGGAATAAATAACTAACTGTGGCTAGAGGAGTCCCCCACTACTCCTTGACGGCGTACTCCCTTCTGAACTTGTCGTCGACGTGGGTGAGGTAGTACGCGCCCTTCTGGATGAGGTCGATGGATCCCGATGGGGAGAAGTCGCGCTGCAGGTGTGCCTTCTCTCTGAGTGCGATGGCTGCCTCGTACTCCTGTGGGGTGTTTGTGGTGCGGCCGTCGAGCTTGTTCTTGAGGTCGAGGATGCGGGTGATGTGGGAGACGTCGCCGCGGACCTTGCATGAGAACAAGGACGCGGCGAGGCCGGAGCCGTAGGAGAAGAGGCCGATGCGCTTGCCCTGGAGTGCGTCGGAGCCCTCGAAGAATAGCAGGGAGGCGAGGGCGGCGTAGACGGAGCCCGTGTACATGTTACCGGTGTTTGTGGGGACGATGAGGGACTTGGCGACGCGGTCCTTGTGGAATGGCTTGGCGACGTTGACGAAAGTCTTCTCGAGGGCCTTGTCGGTGAGGGACTTCTCGTAGTCCATTGTGGCGAGCTGCGGGTCGACGTCTGGGAACAGCTGTGGGTTGGCGCGGAAGTCGTTGTAGAGCATGCGGCCGTAGGACTTGGTGACGAGTTTGCACGTGGGGACGTGGAAGACGTTGTAGTCGAAGTGGGTCAGGACGTTGCAAGCGTCGGGGGAGACGGGAGACTCTGCGAGGCCGCGCAGAGCGGCCTTGCGGGAGTATGCCTTGTACACGAAGTCGAGCGCCTTGACGTAGCAAGTGAGGGAGAAGTGGCCGTCGACGACCGGGTACTCTGAGGTGAAGTCTGGCTTGTAGAAGTCGTAGGCGTGTTCCATGTAGGACCCGCGGACGGAGTCGAAGACAATGGGGGCGTCGGGCCCGATGAGCATGGCGACGGTGCCGGCGCCACCGGTGGGTCTGGCGGCGCCCTTGTCGTAGATGGCGATGTCTCCGCAGACAACAATGGCGTCGCGGCCGTCCCAGGCGCTGGACTCGATCCAGTTGACTGAGTTGAAGACGGCGTTGGTGCCACCGTAGCACGCGTTGACGGTGTCGATACCCTCTATGTCGGTGTTGTCGCCGAACAGCTGCATTAGCACGGACTTGACCGACTTGGACTTGTCGAGGAGAGTCTCAGTACCGACCTCTAGACGGCCAATGGAGGCGGTGTCGATGTTGTAGTTGCTCAAAAGACGGGAGCACGCAGTCAGCGCCATGGAGTAGATGTCCTCGCGGTCGTTGACGAAGCCCATGTTGGTCTGGCCGAGGCCGATGGTGTACTTGCCGGTGGACACGCCGTCGTACTTCTCGAGCTCCGCCTGGTTGACGCACTGGGAGGGGAGGTAGACCTCGATGGCCTTGATGCCGATGTTGGCTGGTCTGGGTGGGAGGGCGTCTGTTCTTTGTTTCTTGAGTTCGGTCATAATGCAGCGAGTGCGAGGAGCGAAGCGACGAGCACGAGTGGATGTGTGTATATGTGTGTGGTGAGTGTGTACATCTCTCCACTATACAATTGTGTATTCCTCTCCCCAACACCCCTCTATATATACGCCGGGTCCCCTGGCCCGAGCAGCACCCGGCAGCCCAACGCGCCACGCAGCACAGCGCTCAACACGCGGCGCGGAGAAAAGCGCGCAGGGCGGCCCACCGCGGCGCCATCGGCGTTTGCCAGCACTATACGACGTATACGAGCTCGTTCCGGCGGCGCCAGCGGGACGTGTGTGCGAGGGACGTGTGCGAGGCGAGGCGAGGCGAGCCTCGTAGCTCGGGCCGGGCGGCAGGGGAGCGAGAGGGAGAGAGCGGGAACACGCAGTGGAGCGAGAGGGGGAGGGGAGTGCCCAGGGGAGGGAGAGTGCCGAGGTGTTGGGGAAACTGCCAGCGGTGGCGCAATGCCAGACGGGCCGGACATACCGCGTGTGTGTGCACCGTGAGCTCCTGTGCAGACGCCTTGGCGGTGCCTGGGCTGCCTGGGCTGCCTGGAGACTGGAGACTGCAGTCTGGGGCCTGGGCGGCAGCGGACAGCTGGGCGGGGGTATCGGGATTGTATTGCATGGCGGGGTGCAGTGGCGGTGTACACTGTTCAGTCTCGGTGGTCTCGGCGGCTGTGCATTGGCTGTGAGTTAGCGGCGTTAATGGTGTTTGTGGCACGGTGATTTGCCGCCGACGCGATGCGCGGGAGCGCAGGAGTGCGCGGTTCGCTAGATGGGTGGAGGGTGTGTAGCGTAGATGCTCGGCGGCTCGGCGGCTACCATTGGTACTGTCTCGCACCGGGTGGGTGCAGGGCGTTGTGCAATGTGCGTCTGGTACACCCGGCAGGCTAGAGTGTGGGTGTCCGTCACGTGGGATGCAGCCGGTGCTCACGTGGGTACTCACGTGGGATCTCACGTGGGTGCGGGAGTCCGGAGTGTTACGCGCTTGCCCGGGGGTCCTGCACTAGCAATTCCACGATCAGGGCTGCTGTGCATTGCTTCACTGCTGCACTGCACCTGTGTACACCCCCACACCCAGCGCTTGTGCCGCCCTCGCCTGCCGCCCTCGCCTGCCGCCCTGTGCTGTGCGCCGTGCAATTTGCGCTTGCGCCTGCGCGTAGAGCTTTGCCACCGAAAATAGAGTGCAGACCCGTGCTGCTGCTATTAGGCGTACTAACATATATAGTTGAGTGGTATAGCATTACTCATTGCAGTGTTGCAGTATTGTTGTATTGCTTATACGCATCGTATTGCATAGTGACATTGCAGTATTGTATTATTTCTCTTCGCAGTATTGACGGTATTCCACGGCGTGTTGTATAGGGCATCGCATTTCATAGTTCAGCGCACACGATTATTCAGCGCATACAGACTGCAATAGTACAGTACCCGCTAGCGCATTGGTAAGTGGCAACAGGTAACTTCGATAAACGTTATTCACTACATCGTGCAAGAGTTATACAGGTATTCCAAGTATTCGGTATAGCACTCCCAAGCATACAGGCAAGCGCGTTCGTGTATTACTAGAGGATAACGCACAGTGCATCAACAGACGTCCAGTCATC
Source organism: Maudiozyma humilis (assembly GCA_037102785.1). Classification (NCBI taxonomy): domain Eukaryota; kingdom Fungi; phylum Ascomycota; class Saccharomycetes; order Saccharomycetales; family Saccharomycetaceae; genus Maudiozyma; species Maudiozyma humilis. Next base: position 1,000,263 of record BTGD01000010.1, on the reverse strand, counting down.
ACACATAATATAGGATATCTCCTTTAACACGGACAATACACATCTACCACCAGGAGTATTCTCAGACATTTCATAGCAGCATATTCGCTACAAGTATTCTCACAGACATTACAAATAGTTGAATATTCGCTAAAAGTATTCTCACAGATATTTCATAGCAGCATATCCGCCGGCATACACACATCATATCCAAGGTGTATATCCCATAACATATCACAGCGATCTCCAAGGAAATCAGATATCGATTACACAACGTATCGTCGCGATAACTTAAAGGAAAACATTCCTCGTTTCAACCATACGATCTCATATCGATATTTAAAGGAAAGAATTCCGATCGCTCATAACACCACATTGATACTTCAAAGGAAGCATTGCCTACCTCATTCGGACAACGTATCGCATCAACATCTTACATCAAAGCATTCCCCTCTCAACCCGGGTTTTATAGTATAAACACTAGTTATACACCCACACCGATTTATCAGGCGGAAACATTACACGCCCGCACAAATAGCATACACACACTCACCCCCACACATGTCACACTCACTAGAATCCCTACCTCCCGAGATTCTCTTCCGCATACTCAGCCACCTCGACGAGGCAGACCTGCACACCCTCCAGGAGCTCTCCCGCACGCTCCACCGGCTCATCGCCGCCGAGGAGCTATGGAAGTACCTGCTGCGCGCCCAGCTGCACTCCCGCCAGTTTCCCTCTGCGTCGCGGTCCTCCAGCTTCCACTCAGAGTTCGCAAAGCGCAGGGACACGCGGCACAAGTGGCGCCACGCCCGAGTCGTCCGTACTAAGTACGCTGTCGGTGCGGGCCCCATAGGGCAGGCCATTGGGGCACCCGCCGAGACCTCGACGGAGCGCTTGGTGTTCGACTACCCGCGCTGCGCCGCCTACCAGGACGGTACCGTGGTCCTCCTGCACTTGCAAGGAGCCCGCCGCTCACGCCAGAGGCTCACGTACATCCCATGCACGACGCCACACGGCTGCTCCACCATGGACTTCACGATCGGTGCGGCTGTGTTTGGCCGTTTTGACGGGCGTGTCTTTGGCAAGTTGCTGAGCTCACGGGCGTACCTTACCCCCGTGACTGAGTTTGGCGCGAGGCACATCGCTGCGGTAACGTGCATTGCTGCGAGACGCCAGCCACCCGGAACCGACGGCGAGACCACGACGTCTCCGACTTTCGACTGCGTGAGCGGCTCAGAAGACGGAGAGCTGCTGTGGTGGCGCGACACCAAGTGTGTCGGCCGCTGCAAAGTCGCCACTGGTCCGCTGTGGCGGCTGCAGTACTGGCGGAACTATACCGTGGCGCTGGACGACACGCGGGCGTACGTTGTTGACACCGAGAACATGAAGTACGCGCATTCGTACGCGTTGCCCGTGGCTGCAACTGCGCTTATCAACGTCGCTGTGGACTTCGGCAACGGCTCACTAATCCTTGTGACGACGACGCATATTTTCGTGGTTCCGTTCGATACCACCGAGGGGTTCGGCACCCCGCTCGAGCCGTTCACATTGCCCGAGGGCCAGACCATCACGCTGTTCACCATGGACAAGGACACGAGTCTGCGGCCGCGCGAGCGGGACCTGGCAGGCGGTGACGGCTGCTATGCTGCGGTACTGACGTCGCAGAACGAGGCGATCGTGCTGGATGTGCGCAGCGCCGTGCTGTCCCCAGTATCGCGCCACACGTTCCCCGACCCGGTTGCGGTGCTGGCGCTCACGCCCGCGTGCCTCATTGCTGCGCAACCCAACAGCGTCGAGGTGCACGATGCGGCTAACGGTGACACGCTCAAGGTGCTGCAGCGGACGGACCCGCAGCCACAGTTCCTGAGAGTGTCACAGGGCCGGATCGTCACTGGGAGCGGGACCACATTGCACCTGCTGGAGACGATGCGTTCGTCTCATGGAGACGACCAGGGCGGCAGCGGCAGATCGCGGGGCAGCACGCGCCGGTCGCACAAGTGGACGGAGTCCGTGGACGCGCAGCTGGACGCGTATGCCGAGGATGAGCAGCACCGGAGCGACCGCCGCGCGGAGAACGAGCGGCTGCTGCAGGAGTACGGTGGAGATGTGGTGGTGGACAGCGGCGAGGCCCCGCGGCTGCAGATGCAGCGGGGCGCGGTGTACAGTACAGGGGACAGCGTAGAGGACGACGAGGACGTGCAGCTGCGTATTGCGCTGCTGGAGTCCGAGGCTGCTTCAGCGGCTGTGTCGGCGGACGTGTCTGACGAGCACGATGCGGAGCTGGAGGAGGTGCTCCGCTTGTCTCAGGAGCAGGCGCAGGCGCAAGCGCAGGCGCCACCTCCCCATGCGATGTCCGAGGATGAGGAACTTCAGCTGGCCCTGGCGCTGTCGCTGAGCGAGCTGAACTAGGCGGGGCCAATAGCACAGGGTCCAGTACATCATCTTGATGTAAGGGGAAAATATAAAGTCAGTCAGCAAATGCTCGCATGAATGGCATATGTACACAGCCAACATCCCCGCACATATACAGCACTGTACGTACATTTAAACGCGGAACATTCTCCATGCATATACATACAGCACATGCGTATCAGTATACGCATGCATAAAAAGAATACGCACAAGCATAAGAAGAGTACATACAATCATAAGCATATCACACACAATCTTAAGAATAGTAAAGAATAGTATACACACTCACACTCACACTCACACTCACGCACTCACGCACGTGACAAAGGGCTGGGCGGCAACTCCCAAACAGGAAATTACACGCGACCACCCCAACAATTGACACAAAATATTATCTATACGTAGAACGCAGTACATAGCGCTAGCACCTCTCCACATCACCCCTGGCCAGCGCGAGCACGGCGTCGCCCGCGACGCCTGTGCCGGCGGTGCTGACGGACCCCCAGCCAAGGGCCCGACCGCCCCTTAGCACGCATTCACGCAAGGGAAGGTCTCCGCACACAAGCAGGCGGTGCCCCCTGGCGGACTGTGGCAGACAGCGGCGCATGCACGCGGGCGTCACTGCGGCGGTCCCGCGGACGTACTCCACGGAGAAGTGGCGGTGCTTCGCGGCGAGCGCGTCGAGCGAGCCGCGGAGGCTGTGCTCGGGCAGGCATTCCGCGGAAGTGCAGGGGCGGGACTGCCGTTCCGTCTGGGCGACGTATAGGATGGCGACGCTCTGGAGCTGTGCGGGGTCCGTGACCAGCGCGGCGACCGCGCGCAGCGCCGCGGGCAGGCCGCCGGGGCCGGCCACGATGCCGATGTGCGTAGGGGAGTGGGGGTGCGTGGGGGAGTGTGTGTGCATGTGTGTGTGGTGTGGGGGTGCGGAGTGTTGTATTTCCGCGGGATGTTCCGTGGCATGTGGAATTTCCCCGCGGAGCAGGGCGGCACGCGCGGCTGCGTACGCGGCGCAGAGGAGCGCGCAGAGGACGACTGCGCGCGGCACGGCGAGCGAGAGCGCGAGCGTGCCGACGGCGGCCAGTGTGAGGTGCACGGGTGTGTTGGGCGGCAGCTGCTTGAGTGTGGGGAAGCGCAGCCGCAGTGTGGTGTGTGTGTGGGCGGTCATGTGGGCGTTGTAATTGTAGTTGTTATATTTTCCCTGTAACGATCGCAAGTGCACTGCCAAGAACAATAGTGGTATCCTTCCTATGCAGTCCCAATATATACCGGCACGAGGCATATAATTGGTGCTCCCTCTGCGTCGACCAGCCAGATCTGCCAGCCTCCCCTCTCGGGCTGTCCTGCGGCGGTGTCTGCGCGAGAGGGGTGCGCGAAGGTTTCGCGGACCCCCGCGCGCTCCGCGGAAATCCGCGGAGATGCTCCGGAAGCGCGGCGGACACGCGGCGGACACGCTGCAGAGACGCTACGCGCACCCTGCGGAAAAGCACGGCGCGCCGTTGCCTGCACAGCGCCGCGGCTTTCCTCTCCTCCGCCGTGAGGGGCGTTGCCCCCCTCGATGCGGCAATTCTGCGCAGCCAGCGCTGCCAGCGCTGCCAGGGTCCGGGGCCGCGTAGTCGTGTGCAGGCTGGGCCACGGAGTCGTCTGCAGGCTGGTCCACGGAGTCGTCTATACGGTGCTGTGCAGGGTGCTGTGTCGCTGCCACGTGGTTCCCCTCTGGATGCTGTTACAGCATGACGTACACGGCGGTGTGGCGGTGTGGCGAGGTGTCTGTGCGTTTGTGCATTTGTGCATCTGTGCGTCTGTGAGTCTCTTCACGTCTCTTTGTACGGCGTGAGGGGTGTTTACCTTCCCTGTTCCTTTCGGGAGATTTCCCTTTTGGGTATAGCCGCTGAACTCTCAGAGCGGTTCACAGGATATCCCCTGCGTGCAGTGCAGAGTGCACCCCTTTCTCCGTGCAGGGGTTGATTGTGCAGGGGTATGGATGCTGGTTTGGGGAAAGTGTCCAGGGTTCTCTGGGACAGGGAGTAAGGAGAACAGGGGTGTGAGAGCAAAGTGTAGTATTTGTATTTATAGATATGGTGCCTGTGTTGAGGGGTCTAATATTTGTACTGGAGTAATAGTACTTGTAGTAAGGGGCGTAGTGGTTGTGTAGACGTAGATAACACATATTATCGAGGAAATGATTGGATTAATGAAATAGAGCATCTATGAATGAATACAGTTGCTGTATGTATGTAGATATCACAAGTATCGGAATGTCACTTGTATTAACGCATATTGCACGCATGATGCGAAACTCCCGAGGGTGCTGGTGAACAACGACGAGGTAAAGGTACGAAGGGAGAGGTCATCCAAAGTAGCCGTCTCGGCTCATGTTCAACTTGTGAATTAACGTACTTTCATATGGAAGATATGCCTTCCAAATAACAAGAGGATTCAATAATATCACCCCCAGAAGGTGTACGAAGGAGCAAATGCTGTCTTTAGTTCTTACAGGGATCCCTCTCTTGCTTACATCCTGCTATAAGATTTAAATGAAGGCAGCACACTAACAAACGGCAAACCGTGCAAATCGCAACCATCACTGAAAAACAACTCACCCTGGAACTACGTTCTCGTTACTATATTCTTTCGTTACTATCTCTTCTCGCGCCCAGAAATGGCCTGGCCGACCACCTCCCCACAACCTCTCCTGTTTCTCCTGTATACCACTTCACTCCCGCCCGTTCAATGGGATCTCCCAATATTATATTTGCATGTACACAAAACTGTATATTATTAGTGGCTTCTCGCCGCTCCCCGCTCAATCGGCAATACCGTTACGCACGGCCCACTCCCGGTTCATCAGGAACACGTTGTCCGGGTCCTGCTCCTTGCGCACAGCGCAGAACTTCGCCAGGTCGTCCCCGTACCACTCCCGGATCTTGCGGCCCAGGCCACGGCCCTCGAAGTCGCCGTACTCAGCGTCGCCGCGTGCGCCCTTGCTCACCTCGGCGTCGCCAGACGTAGCCGGCTTCCCCAGGAAGTTCTTGGCCCAGTGCGGCTTGCCGCCTGCCACCGACATCGTGTCCTCAAACAGCGCGTACCACTTGTGCACCCGCGTGTTGTACCCGAAGGGACGGTAGATCGTCGCGTTGATGTATAGGGTTAGCTGACTGTTGGTGACGCTCTCCAGTGGGGTGTACTGGCACCCGCGTGGGGTGTTGTCCAGGTATGGCCGCACGGAGTTACCGTACACGGTTCCGCGGCTTGTAACGGTCCGCTTCGAGGTGTCCTGGGGCTCCCCAGGCATCGTTGTGTTCGAGCAGCGAATTTCCATTGGAACGTGCGCGTAGAAGTCGTGTCCCTGTGCAGCCTGAGCAAGGGAGTGGTCAAGCGATCTCAGGATCTCAGGACCGTTCTCTAGAGGGCATCCCCACTCGTTCACAAACTGGCTAAAGAGGCAATCCATGTTAAATGCCTGAACGGAGGGCGCAACAGTGGTTGAGCCGTGGCCGTAGCCTCCCAGCTTCCCGTACTGTCTGTTGAACACGAAACGCTCAACGTAGGGGGTCAATGGAGTGTAAACCTTGCACGAGAGCCACAGGAGCGTCTCGTAGAATAGACGGCCCAAGGTAGTGCCCCACCAGCTGCGGCGCGGACGGGTCACTGCCTCCTCGGTCTTGTCACCACGCCACAGCACACACTTGCGCGTGTATGGGTACCACCACACGCGGATGAACTCTGATGAGGTCCACAGTGTATCCCAGGATTCCAGTAGCTGCTCAAAGGTGATCACTTCCTCGGTTGCCTTGATCTTGAACGCAGGGACGACACGCACGGTCGCCTTGACAATGACACCAATCTTGCCCAGGGACAGCAGCGCCGCACGGAAAATCTCCGTATTGTGCTCGGAGTCCAGGAACAGCACCTCACCCTTACCGTTTACAATGGTCAGGTTGACGATGTTGGACGAGACGAGACCGTGGTATGGCGACGAGCCGTGCGTACCCGTGGAGATAATACCGGCAATACTCTGCTCCGAAATGGAACCCAGGTTCTGCACAGCGTACTCCTTCGTAGCGACATACTCGTTGATCTGGAACACACGCATACCAGCCTCCACCGTAACATCAGCGTAGTGCAGATCTGGGTGCTCTTCGAAGCTGAGTACCTGGCTCAGCTTGTCCAGGTTCATCAACCACTCGCCCGTCATGCACATGTTGCTGGGCGAGTGGCCAGAGCCAACAGTAACAACGGTCTTTCCAAGCTCACGTGCGCTCTTCACAACCTCAACAACCTCCTCCACAGTCGATGGCTGGAAGTACAGCTGCGGCTTGCAGCTGTAAATCCCAGCCCAATTGTGGAACCGGTAGTCCTTCTTCGCAAAACTCTGCAGCGCCTCCAAAGACATTGTGCTATACTCTAGTAGCGGTGCAGACAGTAAATTAGCAATTGGGGATCTGTAATCCACAGACTAACATCTCCAAGACCCTAGTCTCATCTCCCTCCCCCTTGTATAGCATCCCACCCCTTGCGGTCAGCGGCGTTTCCAGCGTGAAGCGCTTCCCGGGCGAAATCGCCGGCCCGGTGAAAAATTTTGCTGACTGGCGTCACACAGGCTCATCGCTGGGATGTGGACGGTTTAACGCAGGGCGGTATGAGTACCGGGACGTTTCTGGGTGTGGCGAGGCTGTTCCGGGGATGCAGTGAATTGCGCGGTGTTTACAAGGGTTTGTATGGCGCCCCAAGTGGCCGGCTCGTGGAGCTATGCGCCGCGACGCTCGCGCGGGCGCTGTGCGATGACTCGCTGTCGCTCACGGAACAGCTGGCGGTGCTGCGGAGCATACCCAATTTCTACGTGGCGGAGTTGATCTGGCAGGCAATTGGACTACGTAAACCGAGCTTTAGGATGTTTTGGTTGTTCTTCCAGTGGCTGGAGGTCGGCGAAGGGCTGTCCGGGGGCAGGTATCACGTGTTCGTCCGTCCGTCACCGACAGCTGTCATGGACACATTGCGGTTGCTCAACGGTCTGGACGAGTTGAAGCGGCAACCATTTGGGGTGACACTTCGATGGGGATGCAGTGAGCTGGCTGATTGCGAGAAGTTTGTCCAGATGCGCAATTTGACGTCGATGACCTGCATCGAGCCTGATAAGAAAATACTTTTGCGAGCCGTCACAGCATGGGTAACGTACCTCAAGAGTAATGATGGTGCGGCGTGGAACAATCTACGCGTTCTCAGTTTAATCTCATTGTGCGACGTGCGACTGTTCTATGATTTGTTGTACTATATCCCCTCGCTCAAGATGGTTGCGATCAATAACTCCGTTGTGGGTTTTGAGAATATCCCAGGGTTTCGCCAATGCCTTCGCTATGTTCCTGAGAATGAACGGGATACAAAATTTAGCGAATACCATCAGACCTATGGTGTAGAGAATATTGAAATATCCGTCTCCTTTCAGCAACATGACCGCGAGGTACCCGAGGGGGGTGGGCCGTGGGTGCGGCAGTGCTCGGTGTACGAGGTGATCGAGCCGCTGCGCGAACATGTTCCAAGACCCTCTTCCCGCATACTGCCCAACCGCAAACGGCCAAAACTTAACAAGTCACAGTTGATGCACTTGCCAGACATCACAAAACTATAGCCACTGGCAGACATCCCATAGTTTCGATAGTTATCTCTTAGTTGTGTACACTGTATATACCGCTACATAGAAAAAAAATGAATTCGAGATAATAGAAAGAGGAGAGGTATATTTATATAATGGTATGGGCGAACAGATTCTCCTCGAGCAGCCTGTTGCGCCAGCTTAATTTTTCTTATCCACTAATGACGACTTCATCAGGTGGATAATGGATTTCCTGCAAATAAAAAAACAAATCAATATTACTTTTGTAGTTTTCTCCTGTGCCTCAGAACTCTTCGTCAGCGTATGAGTCGGAGCCAACCTCGATGTAATCTCTCTCCAGGGCGGCAAGGTCCTCTCTGGCCTCGGTGAACTCACCCTCCTCCATACCCTCGCCGACGTACCAGTGGACAAAGGCTCTCTTGGCGTACATCAGATCGAACTTGGCGTCGATTCTCTTCCAGGCATCGGCAATAGCGGTTGTGTTGGAGAGCATGCAAACAGCCCTGTCGACCTGCGCTAGCTGCGAGTCTGGGATGGCCGTAGGTGGCTCATAGCAGATACCGATCTTGAAACCAGTTGGACACCAGTCCACCATCTGTACAGTCTTCTTGTTCTTGACCTGCGTCACAGCAGCCTGGACATCTCTGGTAACGACATCACCTCTGTACAGCAGACAGGTGGCCATGTACTTACCCGTGGTTGGGTCACACTTGACCATCTGGTTACCTGGCTCGAAACAAGCGTTTGTTATCTCGGAGACAGTGTTGGCCTCGTGGTGTGCCTTATTGCTGGAAATGATTGGCGCGTAGGAGACCAATGGGAAGTGGATTCTTGGGTATGGGACCAAGTTAGTCTGGAACTCGTTCAGGTCGACGTTCAACGAACCGTCAAATCTCAGCGAGGCAGTAACAGAGGACACGACCTGAGCGATCATGTTGTTAAGGTTGGAGAAACTGGGTCTCGCAATGTTCAGGTTGCGCTTGCACATGTCGTAGATGGCCTCATTGTCGACCATGAACGTACAGTCAGCGTGCTCTAAGGTAGTGTGTGTAGTTAGGACAGTGTTGTATGGCTCAACAACGGATGTGGAGACCTGTGGGGCTGGGTAGACAGCAAACTCGAGCTTGGACTTCTTACCGTAGTCAATAGACAGCTGCTCGAGCAGTAGGGAACCGAGACCAGAACCGGTACCACCACCGAGGGAGTGTGTGAACAGGAAACCCTGTAGACCGTCACATTGGTCGGCCATTCTTCTGATTCTGTCGAGGATATCATCTAGCAGCTCCCTGCCGACAGTGTAGTGGCCACGGGCGTAGTTGTTGGCGGCGTCCTCCTTGCCGCTGATCAGCTGCTCTGGGTGGAACAAGTCCCTGTATGCACCATTTCTGACCTCGTCAATCACATTTGGCTCCAAATCGACGTAAACTGCTCTTGGAACATACTTACCGGAGCCAGTCTCGTAGAAGAAGGTTGAGAAACCTTCCTCACCACCCTTTGGTCTCGAAAGGCCCTCCTGGAGGTAACCATCTGGTTTGATTCCGTGCTCCCTGGTGTACAGCTCCCAGCAGGCGTTACCTATCTGACAACCAGCTTGTCCAACTAAATAAAGTAAGTCGTTATGGTACAATCAAAAGTGGGGACGACGTGTGGAAGCACGCGCCTATTTTGAGGTACAAAACGTAATCAGTTAGTAAATTGAATGTAATAACAGGACGGGAGGGAAATTTTGGGCGTGTATGGTACAGCTGACATACCAGACAGGTGGTATTTCATCTAAAACAACTGAATGAGCCAAATCTGGCCTCGTCGATGTGTCTTGGATTTTCGCGTCTCGATACCAATCAACTTGCAGCATAGCCCAACTCCCGCGGAAAAGAGTATAATTCACATACCATTAATACTAATAACTTCTCTCATTGTGTCGATGGTCTGTTACACCAGAACAGACCCCACTACGAGACTAGTAACCCACACCCCTCCCTTCTATATGCGAAACAGGCCCATCTGTCTCTGTTGTTGTTTGTTGTGGCACGCGCGAAACTTTTTCCGCATCGGGAAATTGGAATGCGGGTAACCCTTGAATGTTATGATAGACAGTTCTATACTAGTTTGCATTTATACGTCTGTATTGCATTAGGTTTATTAAGAAGATTCTAGTGTTCTCTAGTTTTTGTTAGTTTCGGGTTACACATTGGTGTGTATATTACCATTTATTTCGGTATATACTACGGTATATTGTATTCACTATAGTATATTAGGCTATACAAAATAGCGAGCCGCTTCATTTCACTGTAATCCTTGTGCAACTTTGTCGTCTCTATACAACGCTGTCCACTTCTCCGAATCCAACAGTCTCCCTCTCAACTCTTCAGCGTAGATGTTTCGAATATACATACGTATCATGTTTATATATCTGGCAGGGGTTGTCGTTATGTGTGATTTAGGTAGCCTTTGCAACTAGCAAGGCCAGGATAGCAGTCACAGCCACAGTCATCAGTAGGTTGAACTTGTACAGCTCGTCATTCTGGACCTTGATTGCCTTGGTGTCGTACTTAGCACGTTTCTGCACCTTGAGGTATATGGGTGTCTCGTTTGGCTTGACGCCCGCTGGGAGGTTGTCCTGGTACATCTCCTCGATGAACTGGTCGATCTTGGCGATGTGGATGTTAAACTTGAGGTAGTTGGGGTCCTCGACGTTGAGCTGCTTGCGGATATCGCGCAGGTAGTACTCGAAGATGTCAACGCAGCCGCGGTAGGAGCGGGACTGCAGGATGAGGCTGCAGGTCTGGCCCTTGCGGATCTTGACGTTCTGCTTGAGGACCGCTGGGTTGTTGAAAACAAGTGCCAGGGTGGCGATGGCCATCACCTGTGGGATGGCGCAGAACTGGAAGGTGGACTGCTCGTGGATGCAGCTGAGGAACGTCAGGACGTCTCTCACGTGGTCCAGGGCGTTCAGCACCAGATGGTTGATGCAGAAGACACCCTGCTGGGTGTTCTCGGGCAGCTGGAAGTCAGGCAGCTTCTTGGCGTAAAGCTCCCACACCTCGCGGGGCCAGAAGGAACGGCCCTCGGCGATGTCCTCGGCGTAGTCCCTGATGATGTTGGTCTTTTGCAGGAAGAGGCCCATGCTCTCAAACAGCTCTGTCTCGTTTTCGAGCTCGGCATCAGCAAACTGCGCAATGCACATGAGGTGTGTTAGACCGTCACCGACCAGGCCTGCGACATAGTGGCAGTACAGGTCGTAGGCCTTAATGGTGGCGACACCATTGAGGTTGAAGTCCTCGTCGAGGATGTAGTCAGCCATACCGTTACCCATCTCCTTGGTGATACGAACAATGACATCCTGGTAGCGCTTGTCCAGCTTGTGGAACTCGCGCAGGATACATGGGAACTCAGTGAGCACAGCGCGATCCTTCTCGGTTGGGGCATTGCCGTTGAAGGACCAGTCCTGGGTAGCCAACTTCTCGTGGAACTGGCGCAGCACAGGGACCTTGATATCATGCGCGATAGACATGTCATCCTCCACAGTGTCCAGGGCACGCAGGATCAGGTAAAACAGCATGACGGCGTTACGCAGCTCCGGGTGCAGCTCCATGATGACTGCAGCAAAGGAACGCGACGTCAGGTTCAACAGCCTGTAGCACACAGTAAGATCCTCGGAAGCCCTGGTGTCAGCAGTAGAAAACAGGGGCTTACGGAAGTACTTCAGCAGCAAAGCCGAGCGCAGCTCGGTGGGATGAGCCAGTAGTTGTCCTAGTTTACCCATGGCGAAAGTTATGTGAGTGTGAGTGTGAGTGTTTGTACAGAGTCAATTGACAAGAAACTACGAGCTAAAACACAAACCAGCAACCCTAATATCGCAGGAACAATGAAACACTCATCCCTCCAATCGCTTTGACAGCCAGACAGGTATATATATGCAGGCTGTTCTATACAGGGGCGCTCGTTTAGCACCGGCCGAGACGGTTTTCGCGGAACGAGCGACTCGTATCGCGTCGGCCGTCGGCCGCGATATCGCCGGGGTCACGTGCTGGGGAGTGGGTCACGTGGTTATAGTGTTGTCACGTGCTCTTGGAATCGTTCCTGAGCAACTCCAGCACCCTGGGCAGGGTCCGCTGGCGCAAGAGCTCTTGTTCGTCTGCTGTGAACTTTCCTAGTACGTATGCTGCCACCTCCTGCGGGTCGTGGGACTCCGGGCGCCCAATTCCGATCGCGAGCCGCTTGAACTCTACCCCCGGCATCTGCCGCTCGAGGTCGCGGAGGCCGTTGTGGCCCCTGCAGCTGCGGCCGTGGGGTCGCAGTTGAGCCTTTCCGATCGACAGGCTCAGTTCATCGTGCAGTACTATGTGGTTTATGGCATTGGGTCCGCCCGAGGGCGCCTGGCGCGCTAACGCCCGCCACACCGGACGCAAGGTGACACCGCTGCAGTTCATGAACCCGCCGTCACTCCGCAGAAGGACCATGGGCCCCAGGGTTTCTCCCGGTTGGGTCTGTGTATAGTGTACAAGAGCTGATGCTGAGCTCTGTTTGTAGTGCGGCTTCTCTCCCTTGCCAAGGGCCGCTCCTAGCATGTCCAGCAGCATTACTCCGACGTTGTGGCGGGTAAAGGCGTATTGGGGTTCGGGATTCCCCAGCCCCGTAAGGCAGGTGAGACGTTTGAATGACATGGAAAGCGGGTTTCTCTTGTGTGTGTTGGTGGAATATCGTATGAGTGTGTTTAAGGGCCTGACGGAGCTGTTTTTGGCGTTTATACGGGTCATCGGGCGGGCGTTTTGCACAGAAAATGCCGCAGGGGCGGTGTATTAGATGCAGGTCAAAGTACATCTTCACAGGACAAAGGGAAATAGATAACGTACAGTGAATGCCGGGTGAGGGTGATGAGGTACAGTCAACGATGATATACTACTTGGTTGGTTTCAGAGAATTCCGAATCTGTATTATGAGAAAATGTCCAATATACAGTTGAAATATGTAATGAGTAAAGAAGGCCTCCTAAGTTTACAAAATAATTTTCCAACACCCACTTCCAAGGGTTTAAGGTAAAACCTGGCAGCTGAGGTTTATCATATATATTGCGAAACATCGCATTTCTCTGTCTTTCACGCAGCTGATCGCCATTTCACCGCCAGGCGCAATACGTTACCCTCATTTTTCACCGCCACTAGAATGAAATGCTTGACACCTCTGCATAAAACAGCCCTCTTTACTCCAGATTCATTTCCAGTAGCCAGCAGAACAACGTCTAACCCCCTAACGTATCCAGTACTATGCGACCATACCTCAGTGTGCGTTCCTTCCACTGTGCGGTGCGTTTAGGGCGTAACATACCCCCCATTAATAAATCGCCTGGGCCGAAACAGGAACAGACTTCGTCTGGAAAGATATATGAACTGCCAAAGCAGGGTCCACGGAAGCCATTCGAACGCTCCCGTTCCAGAAAGGGTAGTGTTCCACTGTCTGCTAACGATATATCCAAGATCAATAAGCAGTTCCTCGAGAGGACGAGCGGACTGGAGCCCGAATTCGAAATCAAGCAGCTCGATGAAATACGAGAGGAGTATAATGAAAGATATCTTGAACGTTACCTCAAACCATCTCGCAAATGGTACCAATATGAATGGGAAAACCCCGACAAATCTCCCATATTCCAGGGAGGCTACATCAATGGTCGCTGTCCAGTACCCATGGGCACGCCGCCGTCCAAGGCTACCAACTTCGCACCCAGTAATTTACTAAAGAGCACCCTGACTGTCGGTGATTTGGTTGTTTTGCAGAGCGATCCCACACAACTTGTGATGTGTGTTGGTCTTCCAGATTCCACAGCGGACCCTCGCTACACATTTGTATCTCGTAATGGACAACTCATCTTCCAGATGAAGCATCAGGTCAAGTTGCGCATACCTTACAATTTGCCGGAATCTGTGGTCAAGCTAATAAAACGAGAAGCACCACACAACTACACTCCCATTGGAACAGTGAAAAATAATCGTGACGAGACATTCATCATTCCTCTCCTAGCTAAGCAGCTCTTCACCAATCACCTACTTGCAGAAATCAGCAACAATGCCTGGAGCCAGTTACCTATTGTTGTAAAGAAATTGAAGCTACTTCACCGTTACATCAGCGATCCAAGGGGGGCTATCCAATTCTCCTTTGTTGAGCTCTGTCAGATTGTCGAGCACATGGATCTTTCAAAGGTTATGAAATTAAAAGACGAGCAAAAGTCAGACCAAGCAATGACAAATGTACGTGAATATGTTAATACACTTGTTCAAAAGATTGGTGAACAAAAATTAGATAAGGTAGAGAGTGCCACATACCTTGCAACATTTCTAGCCATACAAGAGCAACAAGAGTACAACTTGTGGGGCAAGATACACAGTAGCACAGCCTTTCTTTCACCTATTTCTGTAACAGTGTTGCCTTTGAAGTCGCAACATTACTATTACTCGCAAATACTCTCGCGTATGAGAAAGAAGGATCACAAGGAGGTTAATCGATTTGTCGAGCTTTTCAATCAATCAGAATTTGACAGCATAAAAAATAATTATAGCCATTACCTTGATCTACTGACGGATTACTCTGCAGGTAACTTTAACAACAACCCTCAGGTTATAGCATTGATTTCGCATATTTTTAGAAAAATTGGAAAGTACAAGGATTCAGACATTACAAGAGATCTTTGTTTCGAATTGGTTACTACTATAAAGCCAGAAATGAAAGATGTCAATATTCTTCACTATAATAAGGATTTAGGCTTACCAATCTCTTCCGAGTTGTCAAACAATAGAAAGTTATTATATGATATAGTGGAACCAGTGAATAATGATTCCGTGGAACTTGAAAATCATGATAAGCTACGCAAGGATTTTCTGCATCATGAAGTATATTGCATTGACTCTGCTGATGCCCATGAAATTGATGACGGTATATCTATCAAACACAAAAGAGATGGTGTTTCTACACTGTACATTCATATTGCAGATCCAGCTGCGATGTTTCAAGAATCGTACGATTCAACAATTGTGGGTACCTTACAGAGTGAAGTGTTACAGGCTGCATTAGAGAAATCATTTACGTCCTATCTGCCTGATAACGTGGACCCGATGTTTCCGAAAGCTTTCAGCAAGGCTGCCGATCTTGGGATCGATGGAGAAAAGAGGAAGACTATCACGTTCTCTGTCGATGTGTTGCTCGATCCTGATCAAGAACATTTCAGAGTGCTGTATGACACATTTGATGTTTGTCTGAGTTATACTAAGAAATTTCCATCAGTTACCTACGATGATGTAGATATGATTCTAAGCAAGAAAAAGGTGGTTAATGCAAGAATGACAAAAGACCTTCAGTCGTTGTTTGATATAGCCGTTCGCCTCAGACGGAATAGAATAATATATGATAAAGCCATTGTTTTCGGAGAAGGTTTTAATAATGGCCTCCCAAAGTTAACCCTAAATGATAAGGCTGATGGGGGCTTCGATATATCTTTTAAGGACAACCTAGAAACATCGTCTACAATTCTAGTTAGTGAGATGATGATCCTCGCAAACACTTTGTGTGGAAAGTTTTTCAAAGAAAAGAGTATTCCAGGAGTTTTTAGATGTTACAGTCATTTGGCAATGTCAGGACTATCGAAGAAGGAGTTTGGGTCACTCCATCATAAAGTGAGGATGGGTAGTTATCCATCACCACAGGATATAGCTCAGTTTTCCTCGTTCTTAAATGCCAGTTTTTACTCATCAACTCCATCCAAACACGCCATGATCGGAGCAAACGAATATCTCACGGTCACTTCACCGTTGAGAAGATTTCCCGATTTAATAAACCATCTCCAACTACACAGATTCTTAGCGTACAAGAAACTCCTCTTTTCTCATTCCAAGATGAATAGTCTAATATGGAGATTCCAGTCCCGAGCTGATATTCTGAAATCTACATCCAGAATGGTTAACAAGTATTGGACTCTAAAGTACCTGATCAATATTTTAAAAAAGAATCCAGACCAAAAGGTTTCTGTTGTAGTAAACTCAGTTGCAGTTAATGGTACAGCCATGTGTACAATTAGAGGATATACATTCTCTTCTGGTACTTTGAAGTATAAAAAGGATAGTGATGTTCCTAAAATAGGCGATGTTATCGACGATTGCAAGATCACTAACATTCTCCCAGTGGAGGGAGTCTTAGAACTTGAGCACGACGTGTAAATATAATTTATAAACACTGTATAAACTTTTTTACTATAAGAAAGAACATTTGCATTTATTCTAATTGCAATTGAGGTATTCTCGATGGCTAGTGAACTAACATTAAAATAATTGTAGTCTTCTTCGAAATGTGATTTTTAGTTGCTAAAGGTAAATATTCGTACAAGAGTATACAATTTTTGAACATCCTGTTTCCTGCAATATGAGAAAATAAATCTATCAAGACTAACAAACTATGCTGTTTAGTATTTACACTCCTCAACAACTTCCATTGGGTACTCTTTTTTGCAAATAATATCCCAAAGCAGTTGCATTGAGTCGTTGTGTTGCAACTACGTCATTCGGACTGAAAAATTTTGAGCCACTCTTGAAAAACTTTTACCTTGAAATGAACAGGTCGTCGACACAATTGGGAAAGACACTAACTTCAAGATCCCATCCGAACCATGACCATCGACCAACCCAACATGTCTGAAGAACAACATAAGCTACCAGCAGATGGTGCACCACACTCACCTGCAGTGGCTGTTCCCAATCCCGAGGTGTCGTCAGATAATGCCCCTAAGAAAAAGAAGAAAGGAAAGGGCAAAAAGTCAAAGGCACCACCTAGTCCTGAAGAGATCGCCAGAATCAGAGCCGAAAGAGCTGCCCAGAAGATTGCCAAACAAGAGGCTATGCTTGCTAAGGGTATGAACCCGGATATACCACCTGAACTTCAGTTTATCAAGAGACCCATGTTTACCTTGCATGAAGATGAGCCAGAAACTGGGTTTAACTTCAGACTGATGACATACAATTGTTTGGCACAGGCTCTCATTAGGAGAAAACTTTTTCCTGATAGTGGTGAGGCTGTCAAATGGCTCAGAAGATCACAAGTTCTTCTATACGAGTTCAAGCATTACAAGCCAGATATCGTCTGTCTACAGGAAGTTGACCATCTTCAATTCAACAGTTTCTGGAAGACCGAATTTGAGAAGCTAGGTTACGAAGGCCAATTTCACAGAAAGGGGTCTAAGAACCATGGAATAGCTATTATGTGGAAGCGCGACCTCTTCACCATGACGGATAAGATGCTGATTGACTACGACAAGGAACCATCTGGAAACATTCCTCCAAGAACAACCACCAATAATGTTGGTCTTGTCTTAGCCCTAAAATTCAGTGATAAGGTGCTTCAGAAATTCCCAAACACAGAGAAAACTGGTATTATCATTGGAACTACTCATTTATTTTGGCATCCATTCGGTACGTACGAAAGAACCAGACAGTGCTATGTTGTTCTGAACAAAGTGAAGGAGTTCCAACATCGTGTAAACGTTCTTCAAAATAACAATGATGGAAACACCAAACACTGGATTCCATTCTTCTGCGGTGATTTCAACTCTCAACCATTTGACACTCCATATCTCTCCATGACATCGAAGCCTGTTGAATATCACGACAGAGCAAAGACTGTTATTGGGTGTAGCACTTCTTACACCTTCTCCAAGCTAAGAGACGGTGGTGAAGATGGTGAGGGAGAAGAAGAGGAAGGTGGTAATATTGAAAAGTTTGGCAAGGACCAGCCTCAGACGCCGGTTCCTACTTCCTTTTCACCCACACCGGAACAAGCGCAACTTGTTTCAGACATGGAAAAGCTGCACAACTCACTAGACATGAGAGCGATTTCGTTATACGCCGTTGGTTATAGGAATGTTCATCCAGAAAACTCAGGTGCTGATAATGCGAGAGGTGAACCAGAGATATCTAATTGGGCGCACACCTGGAACGGCCTGCTGGACTATCTCTTCCTCATCGACAACTGGGACTTTTCAAATAAAATCCAAGTTGATGATATGCAGCAATTTGAAGATGAAAATTCAATGAAGATTAGGGGTTTGCTACGCATGCCTCCAAAATCTGAAATGGCTAAGTTTGGACATGGCCAGCCCCACACAGGTGAATACCCCAGTGATCATCTCTCAATGATATGTGATCTAGAGTTACTTTTATAGAGATATAGATAAACATATACAGAGAATGTTAAACATATCACAGGCCTGAACAGCGTCAAAGATTGAGTTGAGGTTTGATCCTTTTCGCTGCGGCAATTCTTGATTTCTCAGATGCTGACAGAGTTTCCCTGGCGATCTTTTGGTAATAAATATTCCAGAGAGTAACATACCTGTGCAATACCTTAAGACGTGGGTCAGTTGCTGCTGCAGATGCGGCAATATTTTGATGAACTTTAGCAATTTTGTCAAGGGTGTCATCCATATACTCTTCTTTAACAGAACCACCTTGTGTTTCTGGATACTCAACCTGCAGTATATAATCTTGTAGCATTTTAAAATGCCTGTTTAAAGCTGGATTCCTGTACTCCTCCGGGTTATAACCGTTTTTCAAACTCAGACGATCAATAATGTTTGTAGTAATCTTTAAAAGTTTCTGGTAATCATCTGATTCATCTACATTTTCGTAAGTTGCCAATGTTGGAAATTTTCTTATCTCATCAAGGAATGGCACTCGCCATAGATAAAATCCTCCTATTAATCCTGGTTCGTTTGTAGGCTTCATTAAATATATGGCTGGGTTGGAGTTGATTTTAACTTTACCCCACACAACAGCACACCTGTCTTTTGCTGTCATAGTTCTATAAAGGGAATTCAACGATTTCGTAGAGCCCTCAAAGGCATTATCATCTGGACTCATGAGGACAGTTTTGTCTATATTGTTGTAGTATTTTACGCACAACTCCGAAGCCCTGAACCCTATCAGTTTCAAAAAAGTCTTGTATTTTGAACTCTCTTCTGAAAAATCCAGCATATCGTTTTCTTCAATTTCCATATTGAGGTCTCCAACATTGTAAACCTTTAACAGTTCATCAGCGGATATTTCCTTTGCCGTCGTAGGATCGTAATATTTCCTCTTGGAATGAGCTTCATATCTAACGTTTTTATCCTCGTAAGCAAGTTTATATCTGGATCCCGGCTTCTCTATACTTATGATATTGTAACATTTAATCCCCATAATAAATTTGTGTTGCTCATCAAATATCAAGGGGCAACGGAACACCGATCTCTTGATCTCTTTTCTTTGTAATACCCTGGATTTAATATCCCTTGCAGATATCGAGGTTGTGTATCTTTGCCAAAAATTATTGATCGAGGAGTTTGGGTCTGAATTGAGAAGTAAGATATCGGCATAATATGAAGAGTCAAATGGCTTCTCTTTAGATCCTATGAAGAATGGTGAGAAATGAATGTAGTTCTGTGCCATATCACCAACAATTCTTCTCAGACGCTGGGTTTCTTCAATATTCGATTTCTCCTTAGGGGAATCAGTGTCAGTGATGAAGAATACTCTCCTAGTATCATATGGCCTTTGACCTTCGACTTTTGTCAAACATTTACCTTGCAAATACAGAAATAGATCATAAAGTGAAACTTGTTGTTCAGGTTTGTAACCAAAATAGACGAATGGATCTGTACCATTTGCGAACAAAGTAAGAAGATCATTAATAATCTTCATGGATCCCATATTAATATCAGCCAAGGGCAGCAGTTCGTACAATCCCTTGTCACGATTACATCCGTTGATGTAGCAGCCGATACCGGTATCTGGTCTGACCATTACCAGTTGAAACATCAAATCCTTTACCGTTTCTAGGATCTCGACTATTTGGAATCGATCATTCAGTTCATCAATGGGCTGAAACATTTGTGCTGAGAGTTCAATGCAGAACAGAATCGCCTCGCGTGATGAGCGAGGGTCGTATGATTCCTCGTCCCTTTCGTCATCAGAGTGTTCCTCTTGTTTGGCCTTTTTCGGTATGTCCTTCAATTCTGTAACATTACCTTGATAGTCGTAAAGCATTGTCGAGATATACTGCGCTGTGAAGCTTTATTTACGTGTCTATTAATTTTGCTATTTCGTGATATTGTTTGTTTAAGTGGGTTGTACCGACTTGTGGTGATCAAACGCCTAGAATTGAAAAAACGGGCGAGCCGTGATTCGAACCATTCATCGAAAAAAATATCGAAGAGTTGTAATATAGAAGACAATATTAATCTTGACGGTAAGTAAAAGCACTATATCTACCTTCTAATGTTGTAGCAGCAAAATCACTGAGCCATGAACGAGTCAATATGGTCTGAGACACTCTCACAAATCAACAAAGACATCAAGAAAGAAAACAAGTCATTGCGGAATCGTCTGCAAAGTATTCGCTATGACTGCGGCTTTCTCGAAACCGAAGCCATGAAACGATTCCCGAAGTATCCAGTCATACCAAATGAAAGATGTGGCGTGTGGTATTGTAATCCCAAGAACTTTACACAGACTAGCTACTTTAAGAGTACAGATGGACATACTAGCCAGTGGGATTTCAGTACTAGAAGATTAAACTTCCATCTGTTTCCTACTCTGCAGGAGCACGGCGGTATCATGATTGTTGACAGCACAAGACGAGGGAAGAAGATTCCTGACGCACTGAGTAAGACAGTTCCAATCTGGTGTGCTGTTTTGAACTATGTCATGCTCAAATCAAAGGGAAAAGAGATTAATATCGATGAGATTCTATTCGTTCCTCCAGCTACTGTCTCCAAGACCGAATATTCGTCAATTGTAAAGAAACTTCCTGAATTAGTTGAAAAACTTGAAAATTTGGGAGTAATTGATGGGAGAGAGCTGTTTGATAGATTTGGTGGCAAAATTCTAAGACCTATATGGGTGTTCCCAGGCTCGAGTATTTTGCGGGCATCTGTGGATCCTTTCACTGGCGAGACGACACAGACAGAGTGGGCGCCTTCGGAGAATGACAATATTATTCCGCTCATACTATGCACTGTGAGCTACCAGGCACAGGATGGTATGGATAAACGCAACGGGTTTACGTATGTGCAAGGTGCCGCTGATGACCATGAATTGTGGTCAAACGGGTTGGATGCCAGTATGTTTTGGGATAATTACGATTATTTGACAGATCCGGATAAGACTGATGCTCAACTGGAAGAATTTGTCGACCAACTAATTGTGGATAAGAAATTGAAGAATGCTAGTCTTACAGATACATTAGACGATGTGTTTGAAAGCCGGGATGACATAACTGCAGAGCTCTCACTTGGCGAGATACGCCCCAATCTGGAAATCAACGATGTTCTATACGAAGCAATGGCCAAAGAATATCAATTGTGTGTGATTCTGAGCGACAATATCACACTCAAATTGGAAAAGGAAGAGGGAAATGATTCTGTCAAGATTTATAAACTACAGAGCGGATCCAAAAAGTCATCAAAGGAACTGAGAACACAGATTACTCAGATATTCGATACAATACAACAACAACTGATAACGAGCAAGGGCCGTGTACTGATCTGCTGCAACACAGGAACTGACATGTCAGTTGGTGTCTTGCTAGCTGTCCTGTGCAAGGATTATTCCATGGAATGGAAGTTCGAGCCAGATGTAGAGCATGCTATAACCAAGACGGTTGTGAAGAAACATCTCTCCCGTCTAATCACAAGTCTCAAGGGACGAAATGTGAATCCATCACGAGCAACACTAAACAGTATAAACAGTTTTCTGATGTGACTGACGTATTTCTCGGACGCGAGCAAAGTTATTAGTGCTGTTCAGCAGACGCACAACAAAGACAAGCCGCCACCCGATATTAACAATAACATTATATAAAGTATTGATAGACTAACAACATCGCAAAACGCGTCGCCGAATACCGTTGTAAAGTGGTGTCATGGACATACGCTATGATCACTTACTGGCTCACATCGTACGTAGCGATTTTCGCAGCGCGGGGCTGTGAATACTCAGCTATTGGAACATTCAAGTCGAAGAAGTGTCAAATGTGGTGGAGAATTGTGCAACTGGTTCATACCCAAGACATATCTGAACATCCAGATCTGCACATTACAATGATTATCAGATCTCACACACGCTCCATAGCGGCGCATTTCCGCCTGGGGTCCGTGGTTCGGAGTTTTAGCAGTTGCGAGGTAGCATCGCTCCCCTCGGCTGGCAAAGCATCCCCCTCGAAGAGGGGCGGAGCACTCGATGCTGTGATGCAGCGCCCACGAAGCACATCCAATGGTATATCGTCTAAGTACGCTGATTTTTCGACGCACCTCGACCAGATTGCGAACATGAAGATCGGCGCTAACAAGACCGGGTTCATCAAGACGATGGACCAGGTGTACCGGGAGTACCGCTCGCTGCTGTCGCAGTCAGAGTCGTTGAATGCGCTAAGGTTGCACGACATGAACGTGTTTATCAGCACGTTTCTGAGGATGGGAAGGCTGAAGCGGGCGCACGAGGTGCTGGAGGACCTGCTGCGGCTGGACGGGACGCTGGTCCAAGGTGGCGCGTCGCGGGATGTTGCGACAGTACGGAACTACCTGAACCTGCGGTGCGGTGCGTATCACAGGCTGTGGTACAGTGACCGTAGCTACGAGGTCACTGATGCCGCGTACGTCTACGAGCTGGTAGAGTACAGTCTGCAGCGGGGCGTCTCATGGTGGGACACGGAGATCATCTACGCGCTGGGCAAGATGAACCGGCTGGAGCTGCTGCACTCCTTTGTTCTGCGCAAGTGGGGTCTGTCAGTGCAGACTCCAGGGGAAACACAGCCCACGACTGAGACGGATGGGTCCGCAGACCTCGTGAATAAGTGCCCTCCCCCGGAGGTCACGAGCGCGATCGTGCGTGTGCTGTGTCTAGCGTATGCGGATGGAAGCATGGAGTGCAACAAGTTTCTGAACGAGTTGATCGGCCGGTACCCACAGGCGCCGCTAGACGTGAACTTCTGGCGGACGCTGATTATGGAGGGTGGCCGTGCGCACCGGGGCGCTGGAGTGGCCTCGAAGGCGGAGCACGCGACGTCTAACGAGAACGCGTTGGATGCCTGGCGGGCTATGAAGCAGTGGCATGTGATGCGCAACCGCATCCTGCCGTTTGACTACTCCATTGCACAGGAGCTGTACCGTGTGCTGGAGCACACGAATGACCTGCAGAACTGCGTGGATGTGTACACCTCGGTGTTCGCGTCGCTGTACACGCAGCGGAACGAGGTGGACGGTAAGCAGTGGGCTTTGATCTACCGGTACCAGAAGTTCATCCTGCGGCGACTGGTGAACAAGCAGCAGTACGTGAAGGCGCGGCTGTTTGTGTCTGAGTGGTCGCTGAACGCGAACAACAAGCACGTGCTGGAGCGGTTCATCGAGCACCAGACGAATCTGAAGAAGAGCAAGGAGGCGACGCAGACGTACGACGACATGGTCGAGGACGACATGATCCTGGGGTCGCTGTGGTAGCCCGTAGATATATTCATGCATGTACATAATAGAGATGGAGGTGACGAGGAGGTGCTGTAGGGCGCGGAGAAACCGCGGAGGTACCTCGGCGGCTAGCCGATGGGGAGTGCGGAATGCGAAAGCACAATAAATGCACAATACCATGTGCACAGTTCTATGCATAATATTACGAACAATATTCTCTACACAATATCACATAGACGTTGTTTCATACAATATGCTATGCGTAACACTTCACGGTATTTTATGCACAATACTGAATAAAATATGCCCAGCACAATAATATACACAGGGCACTCTATGCACAGTATTATACGTACAATGCTCTATGCCGAATATTCTATACACTATTTTGAACAAGATTCGATGCAGAACGTTCCATACAATGTGCTCTGCTCGATATTCCACACACAATACTGCACACACTATTCTGCACAAAACAATATGCAACATTATATACAATACTACATTCAATATACTGCATACAATATGCTATGCACAATATCGTAGGCACATTACTATAAACATATTTCACAGATACATCATTCTATACAGTACTCTACGCACTATACTCTGTATACTATTCAAAGCACAATACCCCAAGCACGACATGCCAAGCACCATACGCGAGTTCCAATACTCTAAGCACAATATACCAAGCACAAATGCCAACAAAATATCATATGCACAACACGCTATGCACCGTGCTCTACGCACAATACTGTACCTATTCTATGCACAATACTCTATGCACAATACTCTATGCACTATTCTGTACGGTATTCTATACAACACTGCATACACTTCCCTGCAGCACGGCGCGGCTAGGCCACCACAATATCATTCACGTAGACGAACCTGGAGAAGACCCACCAGGCGTAGCGGAACCACACGACCTGCGAGGCGTGCGCGTTGAGCATCGCGGCGTACGCGAGCGTGTACTGCGGGAACGTGCTCACGAAGCGGACGGTGCCTGTAGCCGCAGGGTGCTCGGCACCCCTTAACCACGCCGGAGTGCGCGCGGAGACCCAGCCGCAGCGGCCGAGCCGCTCAGCCGCGCCGCGCGCGAGCTGCCGCGCGAGCTCCGGGAGCAGCCCGGAGTACTTGAGCGCGACGTTGCCGCCGTGCGAGTCGAGCGCGAGCACGCGCGTTAGGGGGTGTGCCCCTTGGAATGCGCGCGCCGCCGCGTGGCACGCGATGTGGTTCGCGTGGCCGGAGACGCCCGCGGCGTCGAACGTGAGCAGCGCGGAGGGTGCTTCCGCGGAACCCGCGGAACCCGCGGGGATAATATCCCCCGCCATAGACGCGGCGTCCCAGTGCTCGTCCGGCCCGTCCGGGTAGTCCAGGATGCGGAGTGAGTGCGGGGTGCCGCTGAGCAGCAGGTCGACGGAGCGCTGGAGTTCCGCGGCGCGCGTGGCGCCGAGTCCCGCGGCGTCGCCGTTGGAGAAGCAGACAATGTCGAAGGAGACGCCGGGGAGCTCGCGGAGGGAAGCAAGGGCCGGCGAGAAGAACATGACCTCGTCGTCCGGGTGCGCCAGCAGCAGGGACACGGTGGTGTTGCCGGCGGGGTCTGGGCGCCCGATCAGGTGTGATAGTTGCTGCAGTGCTGCGGCGTTGCTTGCGAGGATGCGCTGCCGCAGCAGCACCCACACGAGCAGTGCTAGCAGCGCAAGTTTGATGAGTTTGAACGCGATGTAGGGGGGCATCGCGAGGGGTAGGAGGCTTGGTGTCCCCTTACAGTTGCACGCTGCCTGGCCTGGCCTGCGTTCCTGCTTTTCAGTGCGTGCGGGGTAGGCACGTGACATATAGGAGGTATCACGAAACACGTGAGATATGAGCGAATATCACTCCACACGAAGTCGCTACGCACGACACCCCGGATTTCGGAGATGTCGCCACGCGCCCCGCGCTGCAGCTTCCCGCCCCTACATGCGGCCGGCCAATCAGCGCCGACTCGGCTCTGAAACACGCAGCGAGTGCGCAGCAAGACACGCTCGCAGTACGCACGGTGTGAGTAGACACACCACGCACACAGACACAGACACACAGACACACACACACACGTAAGCAATGTGGCGCTAACCCGCAGCTGCGTAGCCTTGCGCCCGCTCTCGCTCTCGCTC
The DNA here is from genome assembly GCA_037102785.1 of Maudiozyma humilis. Classification (NCBI taxonomy): domain Eukaryota; kingdom Fungi; phylum Ascomycota; class Saccharomycetes; order Saccharomycetales; family Saccharomycetaceae; genus Maudiozyma; species Maudiozyma humilis. The sequence continues at coordinate 974,627 of BTGD01000010.1, read as the reverse complement.
GCACACTACCCCTCCCCTCTCGCCTTGCGGATCCTTGTATATATATGCGGCTCGCTGCTCCGGGCGAGCGGCCCCCTCAGCCGGACCAACCTGCTCGTCAGACCGCAACGCAGAGCATACCTTACCGCAATACTTCACCGCAGTAACGCAATAACGCATACCGCAATACCGAGACAGGAGAACATTCGTAGAATACGTAACGACGTGACACGCAACAACGCAAGCGTACTACAAGCATACACAAGCGTACTCCACCCACACACCCTCCTACTACCCCAACTTACACACCCCAACTACCCCACCCCAACTACACTCTCGCAATGCCCACCCCCACGCCCACGCCCACGCCGAACACGGCGGCGTCGAACTTCCGCGTGGCGCAGGCGTGCGACCGCTGCCGCTCGAAGAAGACGCGCTGCGACGGCCGCCGCCCGCAGTGCTCGCAGTGCGCCGCCGTCGGCTTCGAGTGCAAGGTCAGCGACAAGCTCATCCGCAAGTCCTTCCCGCGCGGCTACACCGAGTCCCTCGAGGAGCGCGTGCGCGAGCTCGAGGCCGAGAACCGCCGCCTCCTCGCGCTGAACGAACTCAAGGAGCAGCAGATAGACATCGTCACGGGGCAGCCGGAGACAAAGTCTGCAGGAACAGGCGCCGCTGCCACAAATGCCACCCCCGCCGCGCCCCTGAACGTCTCGCAGACAAACCTGCTGCTGCTCTCGCAGCAGGGCGCGGCCCCCGGCGCCGCCCCAGACGAGCACGCGGGCGGCGCGGACCACGTCTGCAGCAGCGCGTGCGGCGGCGATGCGAACCCTAACGCCGCCGACCCCGCTTCCAGCCGCGGAGCGGGTAACCCCGGGGCCACAAATGCGAAACACGGCGCGGCGTCCCCCCGCAGCGACACTGGCGACAACCTCCACGCAAAGCCTGTGGCGACAACGCACGCGAGCCTGCGCCACGGCGTCAGCGGTGCCGGCGACGACGACCCCACAGCGATCTCGTTCGAGCAGGCGGAGGCGCCCGGCCTGGCCGCGGCGCGCGCGCTCCGCAGCATCCGCAACCACGAGTCCTCCACGCAGCTCGCGACGCTCGTCTCGCTCTCCATCCCGCGCTCCACCGAGGAGATCCTGTTCATCCCGCAGCTCATGGCCAAGATCCGCCAGACGTTCGGCTTCACCTCCAAGCACAGCCTCTACACCGTCACGCTGCTCTCCAGCCTCAAGAGCGCTCTGCCGCGCCCCAGTTACCCGGCGGTGGCGAAAATAGCCGCCAAGAGGGGTAACCCCGCCGCCGGGGGTGGCGGGGGTGCATCTCCGCCCCCGGAATTAGCCGCCGAGGCACAAAACATGAAGATTGTCAGGGACACCAGTCTCTGGGAGATAGACGATGTTCCGCACTTCTTCAGGGAGGTGCTGCGTCTGGACATTGTGCCGCGCAGTGCCGCAGGCACTGCCAGTGCTACTGGCAATGCCAGTAGCAACTCCCACCCCCTCAACTTCTACCTCAAATTCCACATGATCGACGAGCTGATCGCACTGTACTTCGCCCACTGGTCGAAGGTCATCCCAGTGCTCAACAAGCAGGAGTTCTTCATGTACTACGCCGAGTTCAAGGAAGGGATCGCCCGCATGCACGACACGCCGCTCGTGTTCCCCCAGGACCAGGTCCGCGCGTTCAACTACAAGTTCTTCGCCACGTTGCTCGTCGTCATCTGCCAGATGGGCATCCTCATCAAGATGAAGAACAACAACAACAAGGGCAGTAATCTCCACAACCTTTGCGCGTACTACCACAGGCTGGTCTACACCCTCCCAGCCAACCCTTACTTCACCTACTCCACCACCTGCGTCAAGACACTGCAATTGCTCTGTCTCGTGCTCTACTACCACCTCAACACGGGAGATATCCTCGAGATATACGGGCTCCGCGGCAAAGTTGTCTCCATGTCCCAGCAGCTCCGCCTGCACAGGTGTCCCAGTGCGGTGCTCGTCGGCTCAGGGTCCACCATGAACCGCTTCGAGCAGAGCAACAGGAGAGTGCTGTTTTGGATGATATACTACCTCGACGTCTTCTCATCGCTGCAGCTGGGCGTGCCCCGGCTCATGAAGGACCACGAGATAGAGTGTGCCTTGCCAGTGGGTATGGACGAGGATGGCGGGGAGAGCAGTACCGCCAATGGTGAAAGTTCCGATGACGCTGCTACGGCCGCAAAGACACCACTCAAGCTCGAGGGTGCCGTGTCGCTCTTCTCCCTCGCGGTGATCCGCTACGCAAAGGTCATGGGAAACATCCTCGACGTCATATTCAAGCGCAACATGTCGGAGTCCATCACTAAGCAGATCGCGCTGATCCACGAAAACGCCCTCGACAACTGGCGCTACAGGCTCCCCGCGAAGTACCAGTTCAAGCTCGACGTCACAGGGAGCGTCGACATGGACTCCGTCAAGCGCGACTCCAAGGGCAACAACGACGAGAACAGCCTCATTGTCATCCTCTACTTCCTCGCCAAGTCCATCATCCACCTGCCCGTGCTGGCAAGCAAGCCCCTCGTCATCGACGCTACGCAGAGCACGAACGGCACAGAGAAGCTCGACAGATCGTCGTCTTCTTTCGTCTCACTGCAGCAGGCCATAAACACCATGCTCGCCGCGTTCTACTCAGTCAAGGACGACTACTTGGCACTCCCAATAGACTCCTCCAGAACTCTCGCGCGCTTCTCCATCCTCAGCGCACAGGGGTCCCTCGACTACATCAAGGGCGGGTCGCTCTACATCGACAACAAGAAGCTGCTACTCGACATCATCCAGTCCATCGAGAACGACAGGAAGATCGACCTCCCGGGAGTGATCTCCTACCACAGTCTCAAGCTGCTCGACCTGACGGTAAACCTGTACCTACAGGGCACGGGCGTGAAGCCAGAGAAGCTGGAGAAGTTCCTGCAGAAGAAGCTGAACTACTACAACAAGCTCATGGGCAAGCCATCAGTGAAGAGCCTAGCAGCGGTGCAGAAGGAGCAACAGCCCAAGAAGGCAACAGTGAAATCTCAGGTCCCAAGCGCATCCGGGAAGGACAATGCTACTGCCTTGAAAAAGGTTGACTCTGGCATAAAGCAAGAGGACGAACATTTAGCAGCATTTCCCAACGGCCTCAAGCCCAAGACAGAGGCACCATCCTTGTTCCAGAATCACAAGAACAACGCAAATGCTACATTGGCTCCACCTCTCACATCGCTCAACCCTGCTGAGACGACAGCGTCCACTCAAACAGCGTTCGCGGAGGCCCTTCAGTTGGACCCTGTTCTGAACTCTAACGCAATCCCAAGTAACTTTGATCTCGCAAAATTCTTCTCAAACACCAACAACATGAACATCGCACCTTCTCAGATTAATGGCGGCGATGCCGACAAGAAGAATGACCTGGCTGACTCAAACGCGCAGTTCAAGGGCCTCACAAAGAGTATGAACAATTCGACCACATTCATCGACAGAATGTTCAATACCAGTAACATGAACCTGTCGGGTCAGGGCCAGTCAATGCCAGATGGGTCCGGTATTGATCCAGCACAGGCACAGTTGATCAGTAACATGACAGCCGCTGGTAATGCTGGTGGCGAAGGTGCGACCACGGGACTTGACTCCAAGCAGATGTCAAGCAATAACCTCTCCGCGATGCTGATGTTCCTGAACAATGATTTCTCACTCTCTTCGAGCAACGTGAATGGTGCCTTTAACAATGCCCTGCAGATGAACTCGGAGGGTATGTCTAACGATCAATCGTCCAACATGTATGCCTCGGACCCAACCAGGATCCAGGGAGACTATCCATCTTTTGATGGACCACAGACAAACAGTTACAATGCCAATTACGACTTCATTGTAGATGGCTCTCTGGGTCTGGCTCCATTGCTTGCGGATGATAATAACAGCCCAGCTTTCACTCAAGGTAGAATGACCAACAGAGATTCAACTGTCCAAAATCAGCAAAGACGTTTCACAACCGAAGATATTAACAATACGATCGGCAACAACGTTATCAGCAACAATGAAAATGAGCTATCATTCAACGCTCCTCGTAGATTCACCTACAATGGAGAGGATAGCATGTCTCCTCAGGGACAGCATAGGCCAGTCAAACGCCGGAAGAGAAACAATGACGCTGCCAATGACCTGTTTGAATGGCAAAATAGCACATGAGTTGTGGAAGTTTAGTGCATAGGATATGACATCCATATTAGCATCACGAACACTCTTGTTAAGAACTTTATGTATTCATTTATTTATTTTAACGATATGATATATTCTTCATGAAATAATTGGGATGTGGCAAGGACAGGAGAATCCACATATACTTAGCGGACGTCTCTGTTTGACAATTCCATATCCAAATACCCCCGTGTCAGCAGGACCGCACTTTAACATATACAGCGCCGTCCTGAACGAATGTGCAACACAAGCTTTCCATGTTAAACTAGGAGGCCTACACCACAAGCAGGTTGCCCCTCATAGTCTTCATAAGAACTGTTTCACTGCCAAAAGTTCTTTATTCGTGAGGGATGAAAACAGGCCAGCAACCACTTTACATCAACAATACCTGACTAAACACGCATAAACAGCCTTGCCAGTACCAGTCACAGGTATTACTGCGGCATACCACAGCTGCCATATCCGCGGAGATTCTATTAGTATGTCCACATCAGCAAAATTTTTGCATTTCCGATATTTATAATAATTAATAAGGTCTACGAGGACTCACAGAGCGGTTTGTTGCCATCCCGCCCACCTCGAGCAACGCCGTCCCTTGGGTAATTTTTTGTAAATTTACTAAACATTACATAATTCTTACACAAACAGAGAAAAACCCGCACAACGCCAAAAACGTCGTCAAAAAAAAGAGAGGGAAAAGACGCGTCGGCCTGACAACCAAACGCTATGGACTAAACGGGTAACGGTTGGTGGGTTGTGTTGTTCTGCGTGCTGTTCTTAGGATCTCCTTGGTACAGCATCTACAGTTTTGCGTTGTTATGGGAACGACAACAAACCCGGCAACGACAGGCCAAGTTTCGCGTCTCAGGGCTCAGACAAGGTCGTAGAACCAACAGTCGTGTAATTTACAAGGGGTACGCGTAAACTGAGGGATAGCACCTGGATGGCCTGTGTTGCTGTGACAACGGACAATAAGCCTCACCGTTGCACCCAGTAACTATGCCCTGTTTCCGACAGACACGTTTCATCCCTCAATGCACCAGGTTTACAAGTCACTGTTGCCCTTTTCAAATAATATATAAGGGCCTGGGATTTTTATTCTTTATCGTTCTTTAGATTGTAGCTCTATTATTCACATACCTTTCTATCTCGTAGAAAACACCAACACACAAACAACATTCTAATTAGTCACTTGAACAATGCTAAGCATATTCAAGAAAAAACAATCCAGCGTTGAAAATATGCAAGTGGAGGTGTCTCAAGAAGACATAACCTTCGCCGACAAGGCTATCGTTGAAGAAATTAAGGAAAACTATCTGACTGCCAGTCACTCAGAAAACGACCTCTCCAAAAAGGATGACACTGACTCTGAGACCCAGACTACAGATGAAGCCAAGTCTGAGGACGACTCAATTCATTCTGGTAAATGGCAGAATCCTGACTACTTCAGTTCAAGCTGGAAAGAGTACATTTTTATCATGTCGTGTATGCTTGCCAACCTATTGAACCAGGCAGGGCAAACACAGGTACTCTCCACAATGAACGTCATCTCTGACTCTTTTAACTCTGATGACAAAAAGAAACCATGGTTAATGGCATCCTTTCCATTGGTCTCCGGCTCCTTCATTCTTGTGAGTGGAAGACTAGGGGATATATATGGTTTGAGAATCACACTGATTTGGGGTTGCATTATCATGACTATCTGGTCCCTGATTTGTGGCTTCGCTAATTACTCTGGAAGTGATGCATTTTTCATTGTATGCAGGTCTTTCCAAGGCCTAGGTATCTCCCTCGTTCTTCCAAATATCATGGGTCTTGTTGGAAACATTTACCATGTTGGTTCTATGAGAAAGAACATTGTCATCAGTTTGATTGGTTGCATGGCCCCTACAGGTGCAACATTTGGTGGTCTATGGGGTGGTCTTATTGTGTATGAGGATCCCAAGCAGTGGCCATGGATTTTCTATGCTTATGGCCTAGCCTCTTTTGTGAATTTGTTAATGATTCTCTACACTGTCCCAAAAAATGTCCCAACAAATGTCAATGGTTTCAAGATGGATTGGATTGGATCAGTACTTGGTGTTCTCGGTATGATTATCTTCAACTTTGTGTGGAACCAGGGACCAATCGATGGTTGGGAAAAGGCTTATGTCATTGTCTTACTGATTGTCTCGACATTACTATTGGTTGCTTTCTTCGTCTATGAAATCAAATGGGCTGAGAACCCACTGCTCCCACCAGAGGTCACCAAGAATCGCCAAATTATTACAATCCTGACTTCTCTTTTCTTTGGATGGGGTTCATTCGGTATCTGGACTTTCTACTATTACTCATTTAATCTCAACCTGAGACACTTCAGTCCACTATGGGCCGGTAGTACCCATTTCATCTTTATCATCTTTGGAACCCTTGCTGCCTTCTTCGTGGCCTTATTCATGAAGAGAGTTGGTCCTTCCATCGTCTTCTGTCTTTCTTCCATCGGTTTCACATGTGGTTGCATAATCTTCAGTGTGACGTCCCCAAGTCAAACATACTGGCGTAACAGTTTGGGAATGCAAATAGTCCTTGCCATGGGTATGGACTTTTCGTTCCCTGGCTCTTCTATTATTCTAAGTGATCTTCTTCCTATGGAGTACCAAGGTATGGCCGGCTCACTGGTTAATACTATTGTTAATTACGCCACATCTCTGTTTTTGGGCATGGGCACCACTGTAGAGGCACAGGTGCTGAAACATGGAGCTGACACATTGAAGGGTTACAGATCTGCGCTGTACTTAGGAATTGGACTTGGAGGAATTGGATTCCTCTTTTCGTTCAGTTACATGGTTGAAGATCTATGGAAGAGACGTTCTGCAAGAATGGAAAAGGCGGCCGAGTCCCAGGTGGACCTCGCTTAAAATAAATATTGAATATTTATTGCAAAAATATACAGGTTATAAGTAATACATAAACATTTTAGTGACTAAAAGGATAATTTAGTAAAATGATGGAGTAACAACAGAATGCTCTTGTGCTTAACAATTCTGTAGGATGATCTATGCGATACTTGGCAAAATACTCGTTTGTGATTAAACTATTTATATTATTTAAGGTAGTCATGTGCTATTGACGTATTCTTATTCCCTTAATTATATTAAAAATCAGTAGTAATACCAGTCTTTTCAGGTCTGAACCATTCCTTTTCCAAGGTATCCCAGGTTAATCTGGTAAGAGCATTTGCTCTACTTTCACTTGCGGCGGAGGCCTCAATATATATTTTGAGTTTGGGCTCTGTACCTGATCCACGCATCGTACATCTGATCAGCTCATCCTTGGCATCTCCGTATTCAGGTTTAGCAGTAATAGTGATCATCTGAGATGATGGATCAACCGGCAGGTCTGGCTTGTTATCAGTTGTATCAGACTGGAATCCTGTGGTCAGATCTCTGAATGTCAGTATTTTCAATTTCCCTCCGATTGAATGAGGGTATTTTTCACCTGGGGAATACTCTTTTCTGATGAAATCAAATATAGGACCTATGATATGCAAGTCAGGCAATTTGAAATAACCATTATATTGTTTGAAGAATCCATACTTGCGATATCCGTCTTCAAGGACCATCCTTGGTGTCTTGTTAGACTCTAGAACCCAACTGGCAAAGGCCTGTAAAAATACGGTTGAGGCACTAATTCCATCCTTGTCATGCTCCATTTTTGGAAACATGTACCCGATGGCCTCTTCGTACCCGAGTGGTACAAAGTACCCTTTCTTTTCGAGATCAATGGCACGGTTGCCGATCCATTTGAACCCAGTAAGAGTGTCGACGTAATGGAACCCTTCGACGTATGCCATCTTCTTAATCATCTGAGAGGAGACGGTAGAGTTCAGCATTGCCAGTGGATGAGTTTCCCTGAATGACAATGGCAGTTTTTTGTACTTTTCAAACTCATATTGGGCAAACAAATATCCTATTTCGTCTCCTGAAATCTGCTTCCATACACCAGTTCTGGGATCCTTGAATGCAGTTGAAAATCTGTCGGCATCAGGGTCGTTTGCAATGACTAGATCGATGTCATTTGTTTCTGCTAGCTGGATAGCACGGTCCAGTGCGCCTTTCTCCTCCGGGTTTGGGAAACGCACAGTTGTGAATTTAGGATCTGGGTCTAGCTGTTCCTTGACACATAAGAAATCAGTACCGACTTCCAGTCCCAGTAGTCTCGAAGTAATCGTCTCGAAAATCTCATATCCAACACCATGCATCGGAGTGTACACAAACCATGGCTTCCTGGGGAAGGATGAGAGCTTTGTGACCAAAGTCTTGTCCACTAGAGAATCATTCAACGCAGTCAGGTATTGATTTGTCATTGATTGCTTGATGTACTCAAGTTTTCCTTGTTTCAATCCATCATTCATTATCGTGTCCCAGTCCCATTCGTCAACGCATGGTTTTAAATGTTCGTCAATCGACTTGGCGATATCGTGATCATGTGGGGGAATGATCTGGCAACCATTAGAATAATACACCTTGTAGCCATTGTCCATCATTGGATTGTGACTGGCTGTAACCATAACACCAGCTGCTGCGCCCAGTTTATCAACACTGAACGGAACTAGGGGTGTATGCACCAGTGCGTCTCCGGGGTTTAAGGAATACACCTTGAAACCTAATTTCAGAAATATAGCTGTTGTCACGGTGGCAAACTCCTTCGAATGCAGTCTATGGTCGTGTCCAATCACGAATGTAAGGTTGTCGGGACTCACCTTCTTGAGGTATTCCGCCAATCCCTGTGATGTTTGTAGGATAACCAGCGAGTTCATTCTGTCAAATCCTGCCTCCATCCGGGAGCGCAGACCGGCAGTGCCAAAGACAATCCTCTTGTCAAAACGCTTATGCAGCTCCTCCCAATTCTGGGCGTTACAGAGAAGGATAACCTCCTCCCTTGTCTCTGGGTTCTTGTCCAGCTCGAGCCATTGGGAAATGGCACCCCTGAGATCTGCCGGAATATCGGAGATTGGACGACTTAACTCAACTTTCATAATCAAAGGTAGTGTGTGTAACGATACGTAAAGATATACGGAATCGGTCGTTAGTGCTTAGGTCTCAAACAGAAGCACAATGTCCAGACCACAAACACTTCCCCTATTGTCCAGGGCATCACGCTTATATATCTCGAACGGCCTACATTTTTTTGTCCGCGCGGTTAATCCACAGGCCATTCTCCTGTACTGCAGCGTTTGTCTCTTTCTGTAATGCACTGTTGATTGGTATGACTGCTATATAATGGTTACATTGGCCGCTAGTCGTCCAGCATGTTGAGCAACTCGGCATCCATGTCTGAGTCCGAGTCGCTGCTTTCTGCGGGCTGGCCTGCGGCAGAGGTTGGATCTGCGTGATCCGCGGGTTCATCGGAGCGGGGCTTCTTGGTCCCCGGCTCTTCAGAGTCGCTCTCGAGAGATCTTTTAGTCGTTGTAGCATCATCGCTGTCCTCGTCGTCATCGTCGTCAAACTCCAGGTCTTCCTCGTCGTCGTCCTTGAGCCACGAGGCGCCATTGGCGAAAAGGTCGGCCGGGTTAACCGGCTTTGGCTCCTCGACGTAGTCGTCAGCGAACTCGTCGTATTCTGTCTCCTTGCGGCGCTCCTTCTCCCGCTCCAATCTCTCCCGGAACACGCGCACCTCTTCAGGAGACACAGGTTGCTCCACAATGAGCCTATAGGGGCTTTCGTCGACGTGCTTCCACGACGCGAGACACTCAAACACCCAGTCGGGATGTACCACCTCGATCTTCGGGTTGAACCCCTTCGCAAGACGAGCCTTATATGTCCCAGGCGTCTTGGTCACGACGTGTGTTGTGTTCTCGTCGATGTCAGAGGTAGTTGTTCCGCCAAACTTGTTGGTCCACACGACGATGTCCGCCTTCTGTATGTCTGTGTTGAGCGGGATCAGTCCTGAAAACACGAAGCTGCAGCCACCAAACACGGTACTCTCCATATTCGGCAGGATGTACTTGATGTCAACAAGGGAGTCGTCGCTGCCCTCTGGGCATTTTGCCAACTTTTCGTAGTAGATGTCGTGTATGCGTGCGAGCGTGTCCTTGAGATAGAACAACTCGTCGTCGTCATCCACCAGCAACTTTTGGTTGTGCAGGTGCTCCTGCAATGTTGCGAGGGGTCTGTTTTTCTGCTGCACTTCGAGCGACGCCGAGTACTCGAGCTTCTTTGTCCACTCCTCTTTGCTCTCTGGGGATCCACCACTAGCTTGCTCCTTCTCCTTCAAGGCCGACCCCTGTTGGTGGCTCAGCTCCTCTTCCTGACGTTTCACCTCCTGGTCGATTTTCTCCTGCAGAATCTTCTCTGTGTCGATAATGTCGGTGATGAGCTCGTCGGTCTCCTTTGCCTTCGCGCGCGATTTGCGTCCCATCTGAAGCATGGTCTGCTGCTGCTTGGGCAGGAAGTTCGAGTTGATATCGCCGACACCGACAAAGAAGTTGTATGGGATCACCTTGATCAAGTTGGGCGACCAGTTCCACACATCGCCTCTGTCGTCAATGATAACGACCATTGACTGGTCCGATGGGAACAGTCTCTCCAGCGACTTCTGCGTCATGGACCCGTTCTCATCACGGGACAGGATCCTGTCACCAAACAGGCTGTGGTCCGGGTCGATGATCTTTGCAATCTCGAGTGCGTACGCCCTCGTGGCCATGGTGTAGATGTGCATCTCGTACAAGGGGGCGACGCGCTCGAAGAACTCTCGCAGACCTGGTCTCACCTTGACGTAGTACCAGCACTTGCGTAAGGGCGGTTTGGGTCCCATGTACATGAATGGCACGATAGGTTCCTCCTCTAGAGAGAAAATGCGGACGTCCTTCAGTGTTTCGTAGTTTGGGTTTTCCGGGTCGCGTTTCCATTCGCCGATCGTTGGGTCGACACCACAGTGGATCACTGTCTGGTCGAGATCCACCACCAGCACCAGCTTCTTGTCCTTGCGCAACCGCTGCTTGATATCGAGACCGATATCGTCGGCGGCCTTGCGGCTGACCTTGAGGTTGACGTCTGTGTGGGAAATGGCGAGGGAGGCACCGTTAATCGCAGCTTGCTCAGCCTCGTCGACCTCCTTGCCGCACAAGGTGCACAATCCACCGTACACGATGTCGTGGTTGCATGGCCGCACGATCTGGCAGACGGTCTGGTTGGGCGTGGCGATCTCGGAGCCCTCGGCGACCTCCCAGCTGCTCAGCTTTCCCTCAAAGGGTGACTCGAAGAACTCGATAGACTCCCTGACAACTTTCTTGGAGTGGTCTCCAGACTCAGCCTCGTCTGGAGAGCTGGCCACCTCGACAACGTACCAGAACTTGTAGGCGAAAAGTCGGTCGCCCTTGGCGATCTCGTCGCCCACGCTTGGGATGAGCTGGTCCACCGTTATCGGGTATGGCAGGCCCTCCCTAGTATTCACGGGCGTCGGGGCAGTCATTATTATGCGATTGGGGTCCTTTCTAATGTTTCAGACACGGCTATCCAACTACTCTCTTTTGTTTTGTTCCTCGTCCCTGTAGCAAGGGGGCGAATGGCAGTAAGCGAAGGGGAAGAAAGCGAATAAAAGGGCACAATTGGGTGCAGTGTGTGTGCTTATCGTATGTACTACGCGCGTTGGTGTGATACTATAGCAGAACCGTACGTCTGTATATCTTTTCCTTCTATAAATGTAACAATGGCGCGACTCTTTGTTGATGCTTGCAGATTTTCCGCCGCGGGTGGAATTCAATTATTGCTGTATAACGTAACGGGAGTATAGACGAGTGAGTAATGCAGGGTGCGGCACGGCTATGCATGCGCCGTAGCGAGGTACATCCATTCGTCACTTGGACGCCCATCTACACGTGCCGGAAGCGCTTTTCTATATGTTTTCGGAAGCACAATTATCTATATGTCATCGACTACCTACACATCGCCGTTGAGGAGAGCGTCGAGCGCGCCCTGGACGGAGCCGCCGCTGCGTCTGAGCGCAGCGACGTTGCGGTCGAACTCGAAGAAGCCCATGTCGTTAAGCTGTCTGAGCTGGGTCTCGTAGCGCTCCTCTGGCGGGCGGTTATCTGGCGCGGCAGGCGCTGGGGCAGCGCCCGCGTTCCCTAGCATGGACGCCCAGAGCGCTGGGTTGAAGGCAGGGGTGTTTGCGTTAGCGCCAGCGTTCTGGCCCTGGCCCATGGCGCCGAAGGGGTTGACGGCAGGGTTGAACAGCGCCGCGAAGGGGTTTGCGGCTGCCGCGTTTGTGTTTGTGTTGGTACTTGTGTTTGCATCAGCAGCCGCATGCTCAGCAGCCTCCTCAGTAGTCTCGCCAGGGGCTGGGAATCCGCCCTGGGCTGCGCCGGGCGCCGCCGCGGCACCACCTGGCGCCCCACCGTTCATCATGTTTGCGAACTGCATGCTCTGTCTGATCATGTCTGGGTTCGTGAGCATCTGTCTGAACATGGGGCTCTGGAGCATCTCCCTTGCCTGTGGGCCGAGCGCCTGGAGCTGCGGGTTGGACTGGATCATGAAGTCGATCATCTGCGGGTTGGAGAGCATCTCGTTCATCTGTGACTGGACGACTGGGTTCTCCATCATGTGGAGCAGCTCCTCCTGGTCCGGGGCGCTGTTGATGCCGCCGTCGGGGCCGAAGGTGGAGGCGGAGGGCATGCCGAGGTAGCCGGCGTAGCGGGCGGAGGTGAGGTCGTTGAGAGGGTTGAAACCGCCGGTCTGGCCAGCAGCCATGCTGGGGGCAGCGGGAGTGGCAGCGGGTGCACCAGCAGCAGCTGGTGCAGCTGCACTACCCGCACTCTTCTTGTGCAGGCCGGACTTGACCATGTGGATGGAATGACCGTCCTGTATCTTGTAAGACTCAATAGTCTCCGGGTCCTTGAGGATCTTACCGGAGTATATCAGTCTCTGTGCATCCTCAGGGACGCTGGATACCCCCGCGATGGCCTTCTTGAGCTCTGCGATGGTCGCGGTGGCCTCGATGGGCACCTCCCAGTTGTCCTGGGCGCACTTGACATGTATCGTGATAGTCATGGGAAATGTGTGGGGGAAAGTGTGGGGATATTAACAAATATAGGGCAGTACTTTGCCCCGAGCAAACTGTTGAGCGCTTGATATGCCCTGGGCGCCCCTCCTTTCGTACCGATTTGCCACCGGCCTGGCAGCGAAAAGCGCGGCGGTGCACCAAATTGGAGAGCGGCGGGGCGTCACCCGGCCGTCGTGGGAAATGACAGGGGGAGTCACGTGACTGGAATGTTAATCACGTGACTGCGCTCCCCCACGTGACCGTATCACTGCACACGGCGGCCGTTACCGCTGTCAAAGGGACAATGGCCGGTGCCGCTGTGCTGCGCGGATGCAGCGATGCGGTTGCTGTGGGAGCTGTACGCACTGTGCGGGGATATACTGCGGCGAGCGCCTTCCCAGCGTCATGCGATGCGCGGCCGGTGTCCGTGGCAGCGCTGCGAGTGTGAGTCACAGTGCAGACGGAGCGGAGCGGAGCGGCGGGGGACGGGGCACGGGGGATTCCTCTGACCGGAGTGTCTCGGCGGGTTACGGCGGGGCGCGTAGGGCATTGCATTGGGGTATTTCATTGGGGTGTTGTGCGTGTTGTGTCGTGTGCCCTATGGCGCTGTGCCGAGGTTAGGATTGCCCTCTACAGAAATACCAAGAAAACAGGTTGGCCAGAAGCGGACGTAGCTAGGGACTGCGCTATCTCAATACACAGTGTCACAATGTGTTTGTGTTATCTCAATGCACAGTGTGACAAGATACACCTATGCATAACTTACGAGTAGCGTACCCAAACTGTATTTTGTATATTCTTTCCCCGTAATCTACATCCACAAGTCTAATACCCACATTGACCACACCCTTGTAAACAACTACCCCTATACACCCCTCAAACACTCTTGTCTCCCCCTCTTGTAGATAGGGTAACTGTGCCTCGGCGGCTGCGCGCTCTACCACGCTGCGCGCGCCCTAACACGCCCTAACACGCCCCGCGCGAACCCTAGGGCCCCGCGCGCGCGCCTGCGATTGCTGTGGCACGCGGCAATCGCCGCCACAGAATACGCCGCACGCGCCGCGTATGTGTCGCCTGCGGGCCTCGGCAGCGCAGCGCTGTGCTTCCCTCCCGCGCCTGCGCGATTTGACTGCGGGAGGGCGGGAGGCAGAGACGGGACCAGCCGGCTGAGCTGGCGGGATGCTGGCGGGCTGTGGACGTGGATACTATGGGAAGTACTCACAACACTCTCGCTTGTGGATGTATCGACAACTAGTGCCACACGGCACTGACTACCGCCCTGACGTGTGCATACGCGTGCTTCCGAGTGCATAGCGTGCGCTTCTGTGTGCTTCTGTGTTCTTCCCTGGCCGTCCCGTTTGATAGGAAACAGCGGCGGCAGGCCCCACGAGAAATTTTCGGGCTGTGGGCCGCAGCTATTGTCCGGTGGAACACAATAGAACGTCTCGAGAGCTGTAAGTATTCCCTCCAAGAGCGTAGCAAGAGTAGAGTGCAACACTTGATTTTCTGTTTTTTGTCAACTGCACCGTCTGCACAAGATCTCCTTCTTCCCAGTACGTCACACAGTTGTACGCTATCACTCTCCCTCAGTGAGTCACCCAGACAGCAGTGTCCCGCATTCCAGAAGGTGCTGTCCCTAACAGGCTTATCTCCCGCCCGCCCCATTGGCCAATTGTTCTAATCGGCATTGTCGCCCTGGCGTGTTTCCGATCATCTATTTTAATACCGCGACGCAGTGTTACCTATTGCGTATACGCTTATTGTCCGCATTCTCCGGTAATCGCACTGCTCATCGCACCGTATTTCTGGGGTTGCTCGTTTGATCTTCCCTCTTATAAATACTTTACTGCCACTCATCAACTATATTCTATCCTGAACTATACATTCCCCTCCTGCTAATATGCCCAACTCAGACACGTCCAACAAAGACAGTGCCGCCACTCAGGAATCTGCACAGTCCCGCGGAAGAACTCCAAGTAGCAAACCCAGTACTCCCTCCGCATCCCGTAGTCGCTCCAGACCCAGGGCTAACTGGATACGATCCGCCTCCACCTCAAACATTCTCAAGATTCCCCGCGGTTCGCCCGCTCGCCAGAACAAGAAGGTCAGCGAGAGCCCCATACGTAAGGCTATCAACCACATCACACAGCAGCCCGCAATGCCCGCTGCCAAGCCACCTTTGCACGCTTCCATCAGCGAGTCCACTATTGAGACAGGCGTTGTCGCAGCGTCCGGAGAGCAGCATGACGTAGTCGTAGACGTGCTCCCCTCATTCGAGATGTACAACACGCTCCATCGCCACATCCCGCAGGGAAACGTCAACCCGGACCTCCATGACTTCCCACCAAACTACTGCGATGTCCAGGCGCAGAGCCAGTGCAACCTTCAGACGTCCAACAACTCCTCGTCCTCCTCATCCATCGTCCAGGACAACCTGCACGCACTCCCCTCCACTTCCACAATCATCAACAACTTGCACCCGCTCAGCACACAGCACCTCACCATCCAGTCCACCCGCAACATCGACGAGGGCGGCCTCGCGGGCATCGACGAGGACGAGATCAACTCCATCGAGGACGACATCGGCGAGGACGAGAACATCTTCATCGACAAGCTCTACACCCTCCCCAAGAAGTCTACCCCCATCGACATCGACATCCGCATCACCAAGCGGCCCTCCAACCCGCCAGAGAAGCCGGAGGAGGAGTCCATCATGAAGGAGTACACAACGGGCGACGTCATCCACGGCTACTGCGTCGTCGAGAACAAGTCCTCCCAGCCCCTCAAGTTCGAGATGTTCTACGTCACCCTCGAGGCGTACGTCTCCCTCATCGACCGCCAGAAGGGGAAGCGCACAGTGAAGCGGTTTCTCCGCATGGTAGACCTCTCCGCCAGCTGGTCCTACGGCAACATCCTCACGGGCTCCGGGTTCAAGCTGATCCCCGACCAGGAGGACTTCGACCACTCGCTCGTCGGGCTCTCCAACAAGCGCATCCTCGAACCAGGCGTGAAGCGCAAGAAGTTCTTCATGTTCAAGTTCCCCAAGCAGCTGCTCGACGTGACATGCAAGCAGGAGCACTTCTCGCACTGTCTCCTGCCGCCCAGCGCAGGTATCGACAAGTACCGCAATAACTGCAAGTACTCCGGCATCAAGGTGAACCACATCCTCGGGTGCGGGCACCTGGGCTCCCGCGGCTCGCCAATTTTGACGTACGACCTCGTCGACGACAACATGTCCATCAACTACACCATCGACGCGCGCATCGTCGGTAAGGATCAGAAGACGAAGCAGCTCAATATCATGAAGGAGCGCGAGTACAATATCCGGTACATCCCGTTCGGCTTCGACTCGTCGCTGGTGGGCGAGCGCGACCCGACGACGCAGCTGCGCGACCTGACGGCGCTGATCGAGGAGCGACTCGGCGCGGTACGCACAGTGTTCGAACGGCTCGAGAAGGGCGAGCCCATCAAGAACCAGGACATCCACGGAACGGACCTGAGCGGCACAATCGAGACCGACTCGGAGCTCAACTCCGCCGAGATTCTGCGCAACAAGATGAACCAGCTGCATATCAAGAACCGGACGACACAAGCGTACGACATCCCAGCCGGGGACATGGACAAGAAGACGTTCGAGCCCGAGGTGGACGTGATCGAGGCGGAGCTGAGCTACCGCCTGAAGCACAAGACGATGTCGTCGACGAAATCGCTGTTTGCGAGCTTCCGGTCCTCCTCATCGTCCTCAGCACTATCTAGCATGGGCGACGGCACCAACGGAAATGGGGCGAACAAGACAGAGAAGTCGGGTCTCATACTCATCCAGTCGAAGGTGCCACACCAGAGTCTGCGGTACCTGTCGCCCTCGTTGCTGCGCAAGACAAACACACTGGAGTCGAAAACGAAGCAGGCACAGGAGAACTGGCGGCAGCTGTCTGACACAATCCCTGACTCTGAGCGCGCGCCGCTGAGCGCACTGAAGCTGGACGTGACCTGCATCGAGTCCAACAACAGTATACCACACCCACCACCAGAGATCCAGTCCGTGTCTACCGAACTGATCGTGATCACAGGTAAGTCTGAGAACTCCATTCCGATCAAGCTGAACCCCAAGTTCCTGCTGGACGAGACGAAACTGGCGGGGATTACCGCGAAGTTCAAGGGGTACATGGAGACAATCAGCAAGTATAACACGCGGTTCACGGAGAACAAGGACCGACTGAACGAGCTGTACAATGTGCACCGCACGGTGGCGAATGCGCGCGAGTTGAAGTTCACTGATTTCATCTCAAGTCAGATCTACAACGACATCGAGAGCATGGCGAACCTCAAGGTGCAGACACAGACGCTGGGAGACATATTCAAGCGCCAGCTGGACACATTGAAATCCGGGGTTGCCGAGAAATCTGCGCCCGGTGCAACCCCAATCAAGATGGCGAACGCCAAGGGTGGCCTGGGCACAGCTGCCTCCATTTCACGCAACTCGATCTCGAGCCGGTTCACGGAGCAGATCGTGCGGGAGTGGGCGCAAAAGTCGCCGCTGCAGTACGAGCGCACGTTGAACGTGAACCTGGAGTTCGCGGACTTGAACACCCAAACGCTGCTGCCCAGCTTCGAGACGTGTCTGTGCTGCCGTTTCTACTGTGTGCGCGTGCACGTGAAGTTCCACCACGCGGGTGCCACCTACATCGACATCCCAGTGAGCGTCAAGAACTTCTAGCGGGCAGCACGTGCGCAGCCCTGCATGCTTTTCTAAGGCACACCTCATATACACCTACGTAGGAAATAGCAAGAATCAAATCTCAAGAGTCAGCCGTGCGGCGATGTGCGCGCGGTGTGTGACAGAAAAAAAACACCGGCAACATGTCAAATCTCAGAGCTGGGGTGTTATAGAACGGAAATGGGAATGGGAAACGTCTTGGACACATACAGGAACACCTCGAATGGAACTCCTCGAATAGAACGCCTCGATATTAAGCTGCAAAAAGACATACAGGAACACCTCGAATATAACGAACGCCTCGATAGCACGTAACAGAAAACACCGGCAACATGTCAAATTTCAGAGCTGGGTATTACAGAACAGAAATGGGAACGAGAAACGTTATGGACACATACAGGAACACGTCGAATAGAACGTCTCGATGACAAGTAGCAAAAGCACATACAGGAACATACTGAATATAACGAACGTCTCGATAGCAAGTAGCAAAAACACCGTGAACATGTCAAATCTCAGAGCCGAGTGTTATAGAACGGAAATGGAAACGGGAAACGTTCTAGACACAAACACGAGCACCTTTGACAGACGTAGGAAGTTGTGAAAAACACCGGCAACATTTTAGAACAAGGGGCAGGGCACAAAGAACTGGAATGGAAGTGGGAAACGTTGTGGAGATAAACGGGAACACACTGAATATAACATAAAGCCTAGATTGCAAGTTCAAAAAAAACACCATGAACATTTTAGAACAAGGGGCAGGGCATAAAGAACTGGAACGGTAATGGGAAACGTTGTGGATACATACTGGATCATCTTCATTAAATACCTGGACAGCAAGTTCAAAAAAAACTCCCTGAACATTTTGGAGCAAGGGGCAGGGCATATAGAACTGGAATGGAAGTGGGAAACGTTGTGGAGATAAACGGGAACACACTGAATATAACATAAAGCCTAGATTGCAAGTTGCAAAAACACCGGCAACATTTTGGAGCAAGGGGCAAGGCATATAGAACTGAAACGGAAGTGGGAAACGTTCTGGAGACAAATGGAAGCAACTCGAATAGAAGAGCATCTAGATTCCAAGTTGCAAAAACACCATGAACATTACAAATCCAAGGGCTGGATGTGACAGTACAAAAATGGAAAGTTGAACCGTTATGGAGACACGCAGAAAACCTTGAAATGAACAGCTGATCACGGAAAGTTACAAAAGAACTCCGTGTAAGTTTTAAAGCTAGTAGCCGGTCATAATGAACGATAATATAAAAGGGAAGCGTTCTGGAGACATGCATGATCATCTTGAATTGAAGGGCTGAAAACAGAAACTTGAAAAACACCGGCAACATTTTAGAGCTACGAATATGCTGTGTAGAGCCAGAACGGGAATGGGAAACGTTGTGCATACGAACGGGAACACCTTGAATTGAAGGGCTGAAAACAGAAAGTTGCAAAAAACACCGGCTACATTTTAGACCTGTGAATATGGCGTGCAGAACTAAGATGGAGACTGGAAACGTTGTAGAGACATGCGGGAACACCTCGGATTGAACGGCTGAGCATAGAAAGTCATAAAACTCCATGAACATTTTAGAGCTATGAACAGGGCGCGTCCAACGAAAATGGAGATGGGAAACGTTCTGGAGACAAATAGGAACACCTCGAATTGAACCGCTGAGCATAGAAAGTTGTAAAACTCCATGAACGTTTTAGAGCTATGAGCAGGGCGCGTCCAACGGAAATGGAGATGAGAAACGTTCTGGAGACAAACAAGAACTTCTTTAAACCAACGCCTGGATAGCAAGCTCCAAAAAACTCCATGAACATTTTAGAGCTATGAACAGGTCGCGTCCAACAGAAATGGAAATTGGAAACGTTCTAGATACAAACAGGAACATATTAGTAGAACGCCTAGATAGCAAGCTCCAAAAAACTCCATGGACATTTTAGAGCTGCTAACAGGCCGAGCAGAACAGAGACGGGAACTGGAAACGTTCTGGGTACCAATGGGAACACCTCAGTGCAACGCCCGGACACAGAGGGTTCCAAAAAACTCCATGAACGTTTTAGAGCTACCAGCTGGGCATATAGAACGGAAATGGAAATGGGAAACCTTCTAGAAACAAACGGGAACACACAGATTAGAAGTCCTGGAGGGTAAGTTGCAAAAACACCGTGAACATTTTAGAGCAAGGGGCAGGGCATAAAGAACTGGAATGGCAACGGGAAACGTTCCGGGCACAAACGGGAACATCTTCACAAAACGCATAGACACATAAAGTAGCAGAAAACACCGGCAACATTACAAATCTAGGAGCTGGGTGTCGCAGAATGGAAACCGGAACTGGAAACCTCCTAGACACAAACTGGAACACCTTGAACTGAACGGCTGAGCACAGAAAGTTGTAAAAACTCCATGAACGTTTTAGACCATCAAACATGGCGTGCCCAACAGAAATGGAAATGCGAAACGTTTTGGAGATAAACGAGAACACCTCTAAGATAACGCCTGGAAAGCAAATTGAGAAAACACCGGCAACATTATAGGACTGCGAAAAGTGCTTGCAGAACAAAAATGGAAACGGGAAACGTTCGGGACGCGAAGTGGAACACCTGGACACAGCAAGTTACACCAGCTCGAGGGAGGGGAACGTCATAGACAGTCCCGATGTCTGACACATCCCACGCTCGTATAAGTCTACATAACATACATATCAAGAATCGAACCCCAAAAGTCTGCGGTGCGCGATGCGCGATGCGGCGGGGTGTTCAAAAAAACACCGTGAACATTTTGGAGCTGCGGACAGGGCGTGCCAAACAGGAACGAGAACAGGAAACGTTCTGGACGCGAAGGGGAACATCTCAACACGGCTAATTGCGCAAGAGAAAACACTAAACACAAAACACTCTAGATCAGAGGAGAACTGTAGCAACACATCAATACCCCAATACCCCACAGAACACAACACTTCAACGCTCGCGAACAGCCGCGCCAATGACTGACACCCAACCTACACTCACCATCTCCACGCTCGCAGCACTCGCGGCGCTGTCACTGGCGTACCCATTAGCCCTCTACACCACAGCGCACACCCGCGCCTCGCAGACACACCCGCGCGACCACCCGCAGGTAGTACGCACACGCCTGCTGCACGTCTCCGCAGTGACAGCACTCTCTGTGGCACTCGTCGCACTGCTCTCGGGACGCCCCGCACACCAGACAATTCTCCAACTGGGTCTCGTGCCGGGGTATCTGTGCGACCTAGGGGGCACTACCCACTGGGCGCCACGCGAATATTGCGCACAGATCGCGCGCGCACTTCTGCTGATAGCGCGGCTGTTCATCGGCCCCCTAACCGACACAGTGCTGTACTACGCGGTGCAAGGGCGCGCCGCACCCCGCGTGCTGCGCGGGGACGCGCGCGCATCTCTCGCGCACATTTGGGCCGTGCGGGACTACGTGTGCGCGCCCATCACGGAGGAGGTCGTGTACACGGCGCTGCTGGTGACTGTGGCGGGCCGCGCGGCGGAGACGAGCCCGCGCGTCGCGTATGCATACCTGCCCCTGCTGTTTGGCGTGGCGCACGTGCACCACGCGTACGAGCGGTACACGTCCGGCGGGGAGCGGCAGCTGTTCCCCCTGGTGTGCGGCACGCTCGTGCAGACGGCGTACACCGCCCTGTTCGGCGCCATCACTAACTACACCTACCTCCACACGGGCCGCTGCCTGTGGGCGTGTGTGCTGCAACACGCGCTGTGCAACATGCTGGGCCTCCCCGGGGCATCAGAGGTCGTGCAGCACTGCACCGTGGTGCGTGTTCCCGCGAGCGCTACTGCTCGGCGGCTAGTCGCCCTGTGGGGGAAAGTCTACCTCCTGCTGCTGCCCCTCGGCGTGCTGCTGTTTGTGCGCGAGCTGCGCGCGTGGGCCGCGTAGAGGGAAGCTGCGCGGGGATAGGGGTGCGGCCGTTCTGTGCGCATCCCGCGGCCCCCCACGCAGGCAACAGCGATGTGCGGTGTCACCGAGACACAAATCCCTTCTCGAAGGTAGTGTGTAGTGCGGTGCACGGGTGTGCGCCGCAGAATTATATCGGCAGGCACGGCCTGTAGCGTGCTGCGCGCTGCACACTATGTTTTGTTTCCGCGGCGTGGACTGACGTGCCGCGGGTGGAGTTTTCGCCGTCACTCCGCGACATTTTGCGCGTTTCCTTGCAGGTGCGCGCAGTTGTCCAACGCACTGTGTGCAGGGCAATTGTGCAGGGCAATTGTACAGCGCAATTGTGCGCGCCCTTGCGCGACGCACTTTGTGCAGCGCTTACTCGCGCTTACGCAACGTCGCTATATCGGCCGGCCACACCGCAGAATTGCCGTTTTCGCACCCTGCGTTTACGCGTAGCGCCCTGCGCAGTGCGCAGTGCACTTTACGCTTTACGCTTTGCGTTGCGTCCTACGCTTTTGACCGCCCCGCCCACGTCTTTTGCGTACCCAAATTTACACTCTCAATACAGCGTCCTGCCAGACACATATATATACATCCGCCCACGCGTCGTACATCTTTTCCCTTCGCCCGTAATCCCTTAATACACACTACACAGACACGCACTCTCACACTCACACCACCACAATAATGACTGAGGTCTCTGAAACACTAGAGCTGTTCCCCGCCGCCACTGTCGCTGCCCACGCCACTGAGGACGACTGCTGGGTCACCACCCAGCAGCGCAAGGTCTACGACGTCGCCAAGTTCCTCAAGGAGCACCCAGAGATCAACGGTGCGCCACTGCTCGAGGTTGCTGGTAAGGACGCCACTGATCTGATCAAGGAGCTGCCCGCTTTCGACGCTCTAGTCGCCGACTCCACCTACCTCGTTGGCTACCTCGCCACTGAGCTAGAGGCTGAGGAGCTGCTAGGCAACAAGAACCACAAGGTCGAGGTTGACATCGTCAGCGAGACTGCTACGAAGAAGGGCCTCGACCCTACCTTCGACTCCACCACTTTTGTCGCTGACCTCCCTGCCGAGGAGAACTTCGCCGTCGCCACCAACTACAAGAAGGACTTCGAGAAGCACCACTTCCTCGACCTCGAGAAGCCCTTGCTCCCACAGATCCTCTTTGGTGACTTCACCAAGGACTTCTACGTCGACCAGGTCAACAGACCAAGACACTTCGGTAAGACCTCCGCCCCTCTGTTCGGCAACTTCCTGGAGCCCCTCACCAAGACCGCGTGGTGGGTCATCCCCGTCGTCTGGCTCCCAGTCGTCATCTACCACTTCTCCGTCGCCTGGAAGAACCAGAACCACTTCCTCACCGTCTTCCTCTTCGGCGTCGGTGTCTTCGTCTGGACTTTCATCGAGTACTTCCTCCACAGATTCGTCTTCCACTTCGACGAGTGGCTCCCACAGAACAACGTCATGTTCGTCATCCACTTCCTCCTCCACGGCTGCCACCACTACCTCCCAATGGACCCCAACCGTCTCGTCATGCCACCATCCTTGTTCGTCATCCTCTGCACGCCATTCTACTGGGCCGTCTTCAGACTACTGCCTCTCTACTGGGCCTACGCCGGCTTCGCCGGTGGCCTCTTTGGCTACGTCTACTACGACGAGTGCCACTACTGGCTGCACCACTCCAAGATGCCAAAGTTCATGCGCAAGCTCAAGAAGTTCCACCTCGAGCACCACTACAAGAACTACCAGCTCGCCTTCGGCATCACCTCCTGGTTCTGGGACAACGTCTTCGGCACCTACCTGTACAACGACTCCCCAGTCTCCCCAATGAAGTACAACTAGGCGCCAGGGAAGGGGGTCCGCAAGTGCACCGCTCCACTGACTCATTCATGTATACAAACACACATATCTCATCACTTTCTATCTATTTATATACTCCGTTTAGGAAAATGAACAAAAATTAAGAATATACTTGTCGTGTGGGGGTGCTTGTGTGTCTGTGAAGGGCGGTTACGGCAGGTAGAGCTGGAGAAATCGATTCCTGTAATATTGAATATGTTGCATGATATTTTGTATGCTTGAATTTTGGAGGAGCGTACAGTATCTGGAATCTTCTGCATTATAAATAAACTATTGACGAGAGACAGTCAGAAATATATCGTATTCTTTTATATTTTATGTGATTTTTAAGTTTTGGTAGCAAGTGCTTCTTCTCTTTTCGCGTTGTGAAGAAGAGATAATTATACAGAGATTCTCTAAAAACGATATGACAATGTGACTTCAGTGAGTATAATTATGACAACACATCGGCATACTACAACCCGATACCTCTATACATACAGCAGCCTGTTTGTTACTGACCTCGTGCTAAGACTTCAGATCAGATCTAACTGCAGTACCCAAGGTCACGTGATAAGGTGGATCTTTACCTACGACATCACTTTAAAAATCACATTTCTTTGATGTTAAATTTACTCAATTACCATTTTAAATGATGAATATTAAGGTAAAACAAATTATTAGGTCCAACCGTGTCTATTCAGCCAAGAAATATTGCTTATATGAATTCTCATTGAACAGATAAGTACATCTTGTGTACACCCTTAGGTATATTAGTTAATGTTTAACACCACAATGTGTAATTCCCCAGTCGCAATACTAGAAACAGCAAGATATTTGCTCTTCGTACCATCTCATCCATTTATGGAGATTATTAATTCTGATATGGCCAATTTGTGGTGTGAAGATGGATGCAGTTAAGGCACCATTTTCTCAACAAATTAAGGTCTTATAGTGTAGTGGTCATCACTGGCGGTTCTGATCCGCCCAACCCCGGTTCGAATCCGGGTAGGACCTTTCTTTTTGTCGGCCAGCTGTAATAAAACCTTGGTGCAGGTCCTTCTAAGCCTTGGGTTCGACTATTAGACAGCACAACAATGTGTATTATTACAGGGAAACCCTTTGTAAAGTCGGGAATCCTCTAAATATAAGTGGGGATAATGAATCCTAAATGTATACAATAGTATTATCGGAATGGTTATCTTTCTAACGGACTGGGCCAGAGTAGTCGGATAACAATTATTCTAATACTAGTTGCAGCTGGGGTTCGTAGGTTGGTTTTCTTCGTAGAGTCGAATACAATTTGTGTATGCACCTGGGTAGATTCCGTCTAGTGCTTGTATCTTCCTCTCCGGGATTATTGTGGTAACAAGGTTAACTAAAACTGGGATGGATGGGTAATTCCTTGTCTGTTCTTTTTCTCTCCTTCTGAACGCATCTCCTTCCTCTGGGATACAGAGTAATTCGACCGCTCCTTATATACCAAAACCAACAACTCACCTCTTCAACTGTGTCGACAACCTCGTTTGCCTAGACTGTCCCAGAGGGCCATTCTATGCAAACTCGTTCGTCTACCATTAGACATTCTTGTCAGAACCTCTAACTATGAACACCTACAATGTTCCGTCTTTCCGCTTCTCGTACGGTGTCGCATGACCAGCACCCGAAGACACACCTGTCTTCCTGGTCTATCGCTAATCGTCGTCATAGCGCACTATTCCGACTCATAGCTACACATCCTGGGTTTTCCGAGGCCTGCCCGGCTTGTACCCCAGAATCAAAACTAAACGATCACACATCACACGAAAGTCTAAGTCCACCACATGTGGGCTGTCGCACCAACGCTGGATGATCGCAAAGTCATGGTCTATCTCATAGCCTCCTCTCGCTCGTGATCTCATCATGACTCGTCGCCATAATCATGGCTTCTGACGCCGCCACTATTCGATGACCATCGCGACCGGACTAGCTACTAATAACCATAACTTATCACATGGTCTTTCATAGACCTCTCTTGTCATATCAAATAATCACTCTTGCGGTCTCGAACCTCGGTTCGCATAACCTTATTCTTAATCACTGTAATACAGACATCAAAAAGTATTACACCAGCGAGTAGTCACGTGACCAGCTTGATGACAATGACAATATAACAATATCCAAAAAATTTTCATGCATTATCATTGATGTTAGTGACATGGTTTTGGTATGGTTACTGATCAATATTAGGTGTTTTATCGCCTAACCCCTTGTTTGATTTGTACCCAATACCGGGCAGGTGTTTAACTTTTAATAGGACCGCCATACATGCATGAGGATTTATATGATCAGTCATGGAAAGCGTGACTGTTATATAGTGTTTACCACAATTTTACAAGATTCTGGTTTTTTAAATAAGCAAGATTTTAATGTAAATAAACTTTATTAGATCAACGTGAATGTACAGTCGATATATTAGTGAAAATCAGCACCATTGAATATGTGCACAACTGTGGGAATGCAATACGACATCTTCATAAATAAATTTGGGATATTGATTCTGGTTATTAATAAATTAATGGTGCAATAACATTGTGTTAGAAGTAGATGGTGAACTTCAGGATGGTTTACCCCAGAAGCTGTAATAAATGACAATTGCTGAAAATGATAATCACGTGTAATGATAACACACAACGAGAAAGGAAATTATAACAATAGGATATTTTGGGTCCTTATCATGGAAAGCCTTATCGTGGAGGACCAGTGGACAACGCGATGGAAGAAAAGAATCAGTAAAACATATAAAAGAACCATCACAATTTAACACATTAGAACTACCAATTATCAACACAAAAAGAAACCAATCTATATTTTAATTAAATACCACTATAACATATTGCTACTGTGCATCCTAACAGACACTATATATTCCTTATTGTGATAATTGAGTTAGGGAAACTCTTCAAAAGCCCAACAGAAAAATACACCATCTGTTCACGGATTGTTCCATTGTTCCTAACATTACGAAGTACGTTCGTCAAGTTGTCGTTAACCCGTTCGGGTTTAAGTCTAAAAGCAATCTGTCTAGGAGAATAACCGTACATCAATGGGACATTATTAACGATATGGGCTGCCCAGAATATCTGGGAGTCCCAGCCCGTCATATCCGGGGTAAGATGTTTCAGAACATTTTTAACCAGTTGGACACTATGTTCAGCCTTTGAGTTACTACGTGGGTGATAGACGGAACTATGGACCATCCGAATATTGGCTTTTTCAGCAATGGAGTGGACTGTTTTTTCGATTAAAGGTGCACCATTATCGGCAACCAATAGTTCAGGTATTCCGAAAAGAGAGAAAAATTGATGAAGCAGCTTAACCACAATTCGAGCTGTTTGTTGAGGCGTCGATAACACCATTAATAGATTAGAGGTGTAGTCGGCCGCCAGAAGAAAATAGCAGTTAGCGTTGCTGTTTGGGAGAGGACCTCCAAAATCAAGATGCCATCTTTTGAATACTCCGTATTTATGTAAAACGGGTAATTCATCCTGTAAATCACGAAAAGTGGTGTACAATTCACAATGATCACAGTTGCGGACAGCATCCATCTCGAGGATGGTTGAGTAAGGATTCCAGAAACCTTCGTCTTTCATAATAAAAGCGGTAACCCGAGGGGTGCTATGATAGCGACGATGCCACCAAGTGGCAAGACGTAGGTAATCATAGTCCGTAAGGATTCGAAAAAGCCGCTTGTCTTGAATGATTGATAAAACGCCATCATCAAGATGAAAGAATTGAAATATCTTCAAATATTTCTTGGGAACTGGAGTGGTAGGATGGAGCAATAAACGCAGAATTTCCATGTTATCAGGCCAGCGGACCTGCTTTGCAGCGTCATAGATGACAATAGGTTCGTCATCAGCTGGTGTACCTGGATTGGCAACGGGATGTAAAGGAGTATTCTCTTCGTTCGTTGATAAATCTTGGAAAGAAGGAGGAGGAGCATCAGAGGGAGCACTAGGTGTAGTCTCAATACTGGCAAGAGTGATGTCAGTCTCGTTACGATTCCAGTCGGATAGTCAGATGTTTGGTTGATTGTCTAGACCCAAACGACTCGGATAGTCGGCAAGAATATTCTTCTAACCTGTAAGATATTTCCAAGTCAAACGGTAAACACCTTTTCACATTTAGCTGTAACTACCGTTGGAGGTGGGGAAGCAGGATACTTCTGTTTATCTAAGAAGTCATAAAAGGGTGAGAGCAGATCAGATGCATGTGGTATGAAATCACGCAATAGTTGACGAAACCAGTAAATTTGAGAATCCCTTCCTTGTTGGTAGGTAATTGCCATTTGTCTATGGTGTCAATTTTTGCGTCATCAATCTGGAAACGGTCCTTAGTGATTGAATAGCCCAAGGAATTCACGGATGGTTGTGCGTGTTATAATTTCTCTTTGCTGATTGTAAGACTATGCTTTTCCAGCAAGTGGAAAAGATCATAGACGACAGCCATATGTTCATTGAAGATTTCAGAGGCAGTTAAGATATCATCATAGTAGTACCGAACCAAAGTACGAGAATGAGGAGGAAGCTGATCAATCAGAGATTGGAGGAATTCACCCCACCAGTACTGAGCAGAGACCAATCCGTAAGATAAACATGTGAACTGAAAAGAAAAATTTAAGAACGGTACACAGTTCCACCTACCGTCTACTACATACGTGGTAAATCAGAGGCTTAAAAAAGTGTCCAAATGATTAGTCATGTACTTCAGCACGTTACCTAGGACATGATCGGTTGGAACTCTAAAATTTCCTGACTGTCCATATAGTCAATAATTTGCCATTGGTACCAAGACGTGTCAAAAAGGTTAAGAAACTCAAGATTCCTGATGACAAAGGCGATTTAGTACTCTAAGTTAGACCAAAGAAAGACAATAGTGAGTCACGCTATGATGAATCATATCGAATAGCCGAAAGATTTGGTAAGAATAAACATGCATTAGAACTCTTAATTTTATCGTTGAAGCCGACAATGTGTCACACTGCCATAATAAAGCTCGCCCATAGTTACTATGGCTATACAATTGAAAGTGCTCGCCGATCAAGAAAGAGATTTTTAAATCAAGTAATTCATTCCTTTGTTGAGTTCTCTTAATAATTGTTCCAACTAAATTATCACAATATTGAATCATTGCCATATCTTAGGAAGTACAGTAATAATATGTTATATTGATATTTAATTATAGTATAGATTGATTATTTTATGTATTAATATAAAGAAGTTCCAATGTGGTGATTCGTCATCGTTCCATTAATGTGATTTAATCATGTTGATATTAGGAACGTTCTTAGGGACGATGAAAGGAATACTATCAGATAGCCATCTGGGTTCCATCTCATCTAAAATATATTTGGCGGAACGGGAAATGTCACTTATATCCGTTCTATTTCGTACAACGCCATTCTGTTTGGATGTAATTTACATAAAACTGTAAGTTTTTTGGAAATGTCTAGTTTTCAATATAGTGCACGTTTTACTCCCTCTCTACCAGAGGAGAGCAAGGAGCGATACACTGACCAAATACCACATTGCTCTTGCTCAATGTGTACAATAGTACTACTAGAACTAGGTTGGAACCCAGTTCTCTCCATCAATATACGTTGAACAAAGCATTTTATTACAACAACAAGGAATCGAGTGAACTAAACCCGTTTCAAAAACAATGTGCTATATGAACTCGCATCTGACACTTCTAGATTGTTCTCAATTAATTGGGTTACCCGGCCAAACATATTCAGCGTGTATGGATAATTGTACCGATTTTTTCAACAATTTAAGGTCTTATAGTGTAGTGGTCATCACTGGCGGTTCTGATCCGCCCAACCCCGGTTCGAATCCGGGTAGGACCTTTCTTTTTGCTCGCTGGCGAGTGGTCACGTGCCTTAGGAAGTATGTTGAATTACGTGATTAGTTGTTTATTAGCTCACCGGGTGACTAGTATGAAATAATGTAATATTTCCTTTGTGGTGTCACCTTTTAAAATCTCTAACGTTGGTCCGCATTACGCGTTTTGTACTGGAAAATTTTGTAGAAGAATACATTGATTCAAAAAAAGCATCGACAAACAAGGCACATCCAATGTAGTTTCTTGGAATGAGAGAGAGACCCTGTACTGGTATATACCGAAACACTTGCTGCAGGATAGTCAATGAGCGAGATAAGTGAGGAAGCCGATGTTGAGCAACCATTAGCAGGTACTCCAGATGTACCAAACTCAGTTTCAAAGAAGTTAACACAGGAGGATAAGCAGGTGATAGAGTCGGCAAATGAGATCCTAGATTCATTAGAACACGTCCACAGAACAGATTTAGCGTTACACTTATATTCGTCGTTCTTACTGAAGCGGCTATTATATCGTGCGAACGATAAGAAACATCTGTTTGAGATAGATCAACTGGTTAAATCTCAGATCAAAGACAATTGGGTGAGCTGGCCAAACCCAAATGCTGTAGTAGATCCTCAAACTGACAAGATATATGAAGACCTTGAATTCTTGGATGAGGCTAACATGGAGCCACCCACGGACATAATACAAAATGAGGTCTCTGCCAGTGCACTTCAACATGCAAGTTCGATGCTTCATCTAGAGCTTTCAAGTTATTGGCAAGACTCGCTCGTCAAATCTTCAAAAAAGTCTGGAATGCCCTTAGATGTTGATAATATGTCAATTCCAACAGAGTTTTCAACAACAATCCTCAATAAGCTGGACCAACTTTTCTCTGGATTACACCAAAAGATGGCAAAGAAAAATAAAGTAACTGTGACAAAAGAGAAAACACCTAACAGTGCTTCAACTGATGTAATGACCGCAATTCAAATAAAGAATGGGGTTACCAAAGTTAATAAGCAAATACAATTGAATTATCACGATATTATTGAACGTGGATACGAAATGCATGAGAATATAGACAACATATACATGAAGTCACTGGAGCTTTTTAATGATGTTCCAAATACATTTAAAAAGCAACCGTTTAAAATATCCAAAAAGGTTCTAAAAAAGTACAGAAATTCACACAAAGGAAACAAAAAATCGTCTTCCAATATATCAAATGGAAAGGATGACTATATCTTATTACGAAATGCTGTTTCTGACCCAACGATTCCAACGGAGCAAAGAGACAAATTAAGACATCTGCTTCGCAAACAAACAGAGTTAGGCTTAAGTCAAAGAACATTTTACCAAGTGCGTGGATACACGGATGATAATGACAACGCAACTAATGGCACGCCATTGAATGACATTGCGACTTTCATCAAGCTGAGGAAAGACGAGGCCAAGACATCCTTCACAGAATTTCACGAACCATTTAAGGAAGCTCGTACAACATATGACATGCGCGACTATATTGTAGATTTACACGAGTTACCTTAGGTGGTTTGAACTACATGCATTATTTAATCAAAAATATTATTATATCCATAACAATCCATTATAGGCAAAGAAATAAATGTTTGTGCCTATGAAAACAGCAGATAAATACATCCCAGGCAGATCAAATATGGATCCGGGTTGTGTTTATAACTAATGTGTGTAATTCATGTGATTAATATATAAAATGCATATACTTACATAAAGGATGAATTATTACCGCTCTATATTGGTGATTACTTAAGTACTCATCATATACTATTCGAAGAGGTGCCGTCATTTTTAGTATTCTACTTTGATTCCTTGTCCTTGGACTTCTTGTCCTTGGACTTCTTGTCCTTGGACTTTTTGTGCTTAGACTTTTTATCCCTGGACTTTTTATCCTTGGACTTCTTGTCCTTGGACTTTTTGTGCTTAGAGACCTTCCCCTTGGATTTCTTCTCATGACCTTTCTTTTCCTTAGACTTTCTATCTTTAGATTTCTTGTGCTTTTTATGCTTCTTTTCTTTGTCGTCATCAACGCCGTCATCCTTTCTTCTCCTCTTCTTTGACTTTGATATGCTCGCAACAACCATATGATTTTCTTGGATTGTAGTTTCTTCCTTCTTTATTGTTCCCTTCAGACCTTCGCCCTTTACAAACCATTGATACAATGGCGAGCTCTGCTTTGAAACGGCGGTAGCAACAACTTTATTTTGTTTAAATACAATACCGCTCTTTTTTGTACTAGTGGAAACTTCCAAATTCTTCAAATGACCATCAAAAAGTCTCTCCCACCAAGCTTCACTATCATCATTGCCGGGGGCTGAGCCGAGACCCTTCTTATCTCTCTTGTGTTTCACGAGAATAGGCTTCTTCAGTCCACCCTCCTTGAGCGCTTCACCTTCCTCCCAGCCGTAGGACTTCAGATACTCACTACTGTTCATGCTCCTAATACTCATGGCTCCCTAAGTTTGGCTATGGTTATTTCCAGTTACCGTCCCTTTTACAACGTAAGCTAGTATTGCAGTCCTGTTTGAAATATGGCAGCTCATCGCAAAATTTTTCTTTTATTTTTCAATGCTCCGCCGTTCCCGAGGAGCTGCAAAATATATACAAGACAGAAGAGCGTGGAGTTGTGATGCTTATAGAGAATTGACAATACCTAAATCTACACAACATTTCTGTACCAGCCCCCCTCTCTACCCACCACACTCATACACATTCACTGATGACAGAAAGTTTAAAGAGAAAACTTTCATCAGATACAGAGGAGAATATACAGCCCAAGAAAAATTTCAAGGGACAAACGCCGACGGAAAGAACAGACAAGACGTGTCTGGTCAAAAATCTCCCAAGGAGTTATAACAGTGGTAAAATAAAGAAGCTATTCAATAATTGTGGTGTGATTGCAAGCCTAGAGACCTGCGACGCCTTAGATCGTAAGTCTCGCTATGCCAGGTTGGAGTTCACCAACAGCAGTGGGGCTCTTGCTGCCTTGACGAAAACTTACAAGAAGGTAGGTTCTAATGAGATTGAGGTAGTTATGCTGAATAATTGCACGTTATGGATCACCAACTTTCCACCTAATTATTCTTCGCGAGATTTAAGACAGATGTTGATTAAAATAAACGTGACGCCAGTTCAGATTCGCTTACCTTCGCGTCGGTTTAATGCCAATCGCCGTTTTTGTTACGTGGATCTAACCTCAGAGGATGAATGCGATAGTGCTGTCAATGATTTGAATGGAAAGGAAATTTCTGGATATAAACTGGTTGTAAAACATTCCGACCCGTCAGAAAGAACCAAAAGAACAGACGCGGCTGTTATAGAACGAAGAGAAGTCTTTGTGCGAAACCTTCAACCCGAAACGCTAAGTGCCGATCATATGAAAGAAGTGTTTAATAAGTTCGGAGAGATAGAACGTATCACAATACCGAAACATTCAAGAGATTCGCACAATGCATGTGCATTCATCATCTTTCAAGACCAGATTGATGCCGAGAAAGCATGCACACTCAACGGAACGGAGTTGGATGATAGGGTCGTATCCGTCCAATTATCGGATAATAAAGCATACCTTGAAAGAAAAGAGGTAAAAGAACTTCTAAATTCGAGGAACTTCAACAAGATAAACTCTAGTATCACCTTATTTCCAATATCTGATAAAATCTCGCGGGAGCAAGTACTTGATTTTATAGTAAGTACTTGCCAGTTTTCTATGGAAGATATTTTCAAAATTCATTTGGTCAACGATCTGAATGGTGCAATAGTCACATTCCATGACCCACAGAAAGCTGCCAGAGCCACAATAGTACTGGATCGCAGTAAATTCCAAAATAGAATAATTAATGTAGGAACAATATCAGATTTGAAAAACCAAAGAAAAGAACGAGAGTCTTTGAAAGAAACCAGTGGTGAGAATAAGAGGCATTGCGAGGAAATTTCTGCCAATGAGACTGCACCCAAAACTACTGAACCAATCACCAACAACCTCATTAAGGAGTCTCCAACAGACTCGAAACCCGTCATGTCCAATGATGATTTTAGGAAAATGTTCCTTGGCAAGTGATATTATATCGTCTCGATTGATCATGCACCAAATATTCCACATCGAAAGTTAATTATCTATATATTTACATGAACACTTAAACCATCTACATATTTGTCAATTCAAACGTAATGCCACGTGTTGACCTTTTCTGGAATTGGAGCATCAGCTTTGGCCGATTCCGCAATATGAATGATGTCACTAGCCCTTTTCGTCATGGGCGCATCTTCAAAATCACTAGGCAGCTGATTACTGATCAATTTATTCCACGAGGCATTGCACTTCTGGATTATCTCCATAGTCTTGGCACGATCTAAGTACTTTTCATCGAAGGCAAACTCATTCTTTGGCTTACCCTGTGGTATTTTGTAATTTCTGAACCATTCACGTGTATGCTTCAGGAGACCAGGAAGATGCTTTTCCACGTCCTTGAGATTACCAAGTTTCTCTGCTAGGGGGTCGGCTGTATCGATTACAATGACTTTCCAGTCCAGTTCACCATCGTCGATCAAACCGAGTGACCCCAGAATCTTGACCTTTTTGATATCACCTGTTTTCAAGACGCCGGATCCAATCTCGCAACAGTCAAGAGGGTCGTTATCTCCCTTCAACCCAGTTTCGGCAAACTCTTCCGTTGTGGGATCCTCCCATGTTTGAGGGATGGCGCCGTAATTGTGCATGTATCCCTTGAATGGGAAGATATTGTCAACATATCTGAGCTTACCTTTCTTAGTATCCTGGCATATTGGATTCAATGGTGTTTCTTTTGAGATTTCGAACTTGGCGTTGGACCAACGTGGAATCTCAACCACCATGTTAACTGTAGAGTCGCTCAGAGAAAGATCCAATGGAACATCATGAAAGTAGGAGCCTGTCTTTCCATCAGCCATACCAAGGTACTGCTTGAATGCAGGTGTGTATTTCGCTCCCTGTTGTATTTTAGTGAATCCGGATATGCATCTGTGATTTAGCAGCGTCCTGCGAACTTGAGCGCTGGCGTTGAAGTTGAAAAGTCTAGAGAACATGCTATGATGATTTGTTTCTCCTTGTAGTGTAATGTTCTACGTTGCTGACCATTCACCAACTATTGCACTCACAACCCTTTTCAGACAGCTCTTGCATTGCCGTCCTTAGCATTTAAACGCTAGCTCCCTTGATTTCCCCGGCCGATAAAAATTCACGTGACGGATCGATATTCTGCCGATACCCTCACTAAACACTCACCTATGTAATGAATTTTATTAAGATTAAATAATGAATGTTATATTACTATAATACAATGTTCTAGCGTGGATAAATGACAACTTGTGACGCTTGCTATTTACACAGACATCTGTTCGTCATCCTCGTCTATTCTCTTGAGGAAGATGCTGCTTCCCTCGGTCTCGTCGTCCGTGGGTGGTCTGCCAGTGAAGCTGATCTTTCCCGTGGTGTCCATTGTTGCGTTGCGGTCGGAGATGTCGACGACACTCTCCAGCTCCTTGATGATCTGCTTGGAGAAGCCGTACTCGTCCTCAGGGATCCACAGGTATGGGCACTGGGCGCTGACGGCTGGGAAGTCGTATGCATGCAGGATCTTGTTCTCGTCCTGGATTTCGTCCGGGTCGACAAGTCCGTAGATCTCTGGCAGTCTGCTCTTTACGGCCTTGTACGAGTTGTAGATGTGTGGCTTGAAGAAGCGCTTCCAGAATGGGGCAGGCGGTATCCTCACGGTGTCCCCGTCGGCAAGCAGTGGCACACCGATGACGTTGTTCTCGGGCGTCTCCAGCGCCTCGTCGTACATGTATGGGTACGTAGTGTCGCTGAGGCCAGACTTGGTGTCCGATGGGTTGCTGAAGGGGTTCTTTGGCTGGTACTTTGGAATGGGGAACTGAGGCAGCTCCTTGATTCCGCTCTTTTGGCTGTCTTCCCTGTTGCCGTAGATATTCTTGAAGGATGGTGTGTCTGTCTTACCGTCGAGGGGCTTCATAGTGTCGACTGGGAGCACTGTCATGAGGTGGTCGAAGGCGTGGTTGAGCTGGAGGTGCATGATCACGGTGACGCACATGCAGATGACCTGGAGGACGATGGGGCCCCAACCCTTACCGACGACAAACAGGCCCAGGAGACAGATCTCGCCGATATACATACCGGTCATTGTCTGGAAGAGCGCACGTGGGTAGTTGATACCTCTGGAGTCTGGAGCCTCGCTGAAGACGTATGTGAGGTTGTACAGGTAGGCGATGTACAGGAGGAAGTAGCCGCATGCGCAGAAGAGGAGGATGATTGGGGAGATGATGGAGTAGGAGAAGACGATGACCGCGAGGTTAGTGTACACTGGGTAAGTCGTACCCCAGTCCATCGAGGCGAGGCTTGTGAAGCGCTTGTACTGCTTGCGGGGCGTGTTGTCGAGGAGCTTGCCGAGGAGGTAGTATATGGCGAGGGGCGCGATCTGTAGCAAAGCACCGGAGGAGATGGACATACCCTGGAGGATGATGTATGAGATGTAGAAGTTGGATGCCTTTGGAAGGTTTTCGGCGAGCAGCTCCATTGCCTTTGTTGGCTCCTTGACGATCTGTGTGACGACGGAAGTCGCAGCGGAGGTGATCGTAGTGACTAGGAATACCTGGACAACCTGGAATGCGAAGTATGCGTTTTGCGTAAAGTGCTCTACCTTCTGGGAGGAAGGCGACCCCTGGAGGACAGCCATACCCCTGATGATACGTGGGAGGAAACTCATGAGCACTGCCAGGGCGACTGTTGGTGCAAGCGAAGTCAGGAGACCGAGCAGCTGGTCTGGCAGCTTGTAGATGAAGCGGAGCCAGTGGACCTTGTCTGTCAGATACGTGATGTTCGAGATCATACCGACGAACGCAACTGGGAACGCCCAGAGGATGACGAGCGCACAGATGGCACTGATGGACCCGACTTCCCTGCTGAGTCTCTCCCACCAGAACATTCTCAGGTTAAACCAGACGACATTCTCTGGCTCCAGACCGATATACGCTGGTGTCATGAACAGTGGCGCGTGGAACGTAGTGACCTGCGACGCGACCTGTGCCTGGTACTGCGACTCGAACTCTACGAAGACGGAGTTGAAAGGCTCGCCGTTGATGTGGTCGTCCTGGAGGTCCTTGATCTCGTCGTTGATCTTGGGCAGCTCCTCCTTGAGGTAGTCGATGGTGTCGACCGACTTCCTGAAGATGAGCTTGTTCCAGAAGTTCTTGGCCTGGCGAGGCCGCTTCTTCGCGGGGATGTAGGTGGAAATATCACCCTCTACAATGGTGCTGGGGTTCTTCTTGCGCATCTTGTGTATCTTGGTGACCGCTGAGCGCTGGTATGCGATGGCAGCCTGCTCCAGCTGCATGGCCATGCTCTCACGCTCAGACACGAGGTCCTCGATGTTGTCTGCACCCCTGGCGATCCAGACACGCTTGACACCGTCGAACAGCTTGGAGAACTCAGTCTCACTCAGGTACTGCTTGGGCACAGTCTGGAAGAGGACTGTACGGGAAGACAGCTTCTTCGCGTAGCGGGGGGACGCGAGGACCGCCTGGCGCATGGAGGTGTAGAAAAACAGCTCCCTGTAGACGACGTAGAGAAAGGACCAGTAGAACACCCAGGAGACAAACACATGGGCGTAGTATCGCTTGGGGTCCTTCACGTTCTGGTAGGCGAGCTGGTTGAGACCCGATTCGTGCGCGCCGTTGGACGCGTTGACTGCGAACAGCACGGGGAACACGTAGACGATAGACGCGGAGCAAAACAGCGCGATGATGAGCAAGTAGCGGAGGAAAAAATAGCCGTCGAGGCCGGCCTGCTGTATGACGAAGTTGTCAGACTTCTTGAGGAGCGGGACGACCCACTGCCAGAGCCCCGAGGGGAGCGGCTCGGGCCGCTTCTCCTCGTTGATGAGCTGGTAGGAGGACTTGGGCTCGTATATGCGCTTGAGCTTTATGCGGAGGAGCAGGAACATGGATATGAACGCGCCGAAAATGACACTGTTGGACACCAGCGCGGTGACGACCTGCTGGGTCGAGGTGCTCTTGGTTCCGTCGCTGTCGGACATGGTGCGAGTGTGCGAGTGCGAGTAGCGAAGCGACGAGCACGAGTGAGTGTGAGAATAGCTTGTCCGGGTGCTGTGCTATGGCGCCCTGCAATTGACCATAGCAGTAGAGCGATGCCCAAACAGGGAGTATATATAGCTGGACTCACCCGGCACGCATCCCGCCCGATGCAGCGCAGAGAACAGCACGGGACAATACTACACAATACAGCGGCGCGCAGGACAATACAGCACCACGTAGAATACAATACTGCACAGCACCGCACAATACTGCGGCACGCAGCACAATAGGGAGCGGCCGAGGCTTCGCGGAGCAGGGAGCAGCGAGGAGCGAGGAGCGGCGGAGAATGCAGCGCAGGGAAGAGCAGAGCAGGAGCGCAGGGAACAGCAGGAGCGCCACGCCGTCGCGCGGCACGCCGCAGACGCGAACGCGCAACAGCTGAGAACACGCGCAGGAAACCAGGAACCCTCGGGCCACGCGCTGAGACACGCTGAGACGCGCAGCACAGGCCGTGAGGGTGAGCGAGGGACGGCGAGGCACACAGCGCGGAGCACACAGGAAACACCGGAGAGACACAAATACGGGTGCACGAGGGGCACACCGCACAGAAACAGGGGCAGGGACAGGGGTACACACAGTCACACAACGCCACAGACAGCAGAGCAGAGAGAGCAGGGCAGGGAGACACAGCCATTGTTTGTGGCTGGCCAGCCGGTGGTGGGCGGCGGGCGGCGCCTTGGCGGTGCGCCGATAGAGCGCGGGCGCTGCTGATGGCAGTGTGCAGGGCGTTGTTGTGTTCGAGAACTGCAGGCCGTGCCGATAGATGTCATCGCGCGGTGCAGTGTTGCGCTGTGCGGTGCGCTGTCAACTGCGATGGTGAAGCGCGGTGGTGATGTCATTGTTGTTGTGTTGTGTGCGTGAAGGGAGAAGTTATGTAATTATAGTTTTTTGACAGTGTTTGTTTGGAACATAAAGGTGATGTAATTGTGGCTGAGGTGTGCCTGGAGGGATGCGCCATGTGATTGTCCTATTTCCATGTGCTTCAGGGCGACGGCCTTGCAATCACGTTTGTCTACAGTATTAACATGCGCTGTGGTAGTGTGTCTGTGCTAGTTG
The DNA here is from genome assembly GCA_037102785.1 of Maudiozyma humilis. NCBI lineage: Eukaryota > Fungi > Ascomycota > Saccharomycetes > Saccharomycetales > Saccharomycetaceae > Maudiozyma > Maudiozyma humilis. Next base: position 935,806 of record BTGD01000010.1, on the reverse strand, counting down.
TATGGGTGTCGGCTGTTATACAGGAGATGCAATTGCCACTGATTAATGTACATGGTGGGTGTAGCCATTCAACTACAGTTGATTGATTTCACTGAATGGTATAGCGATGTAATTATAGTTCACATATTGTGCTGGCAGATCAGCAGGGATGTTGCTTTGGCTTTCACTGGTTCTAGAAGGGAGTTGCGATGTATTTATTGTTTTCATTGTGCCTGAACAACGTAGTTATGTAATTGCGTAGTGTACTGTGCTCGAAGCACGGTACATTGGTAATTATACCTGTGGATTACACTCAAGGGATTAATTATGCGGTTGGTTTTGTTGTAACGGTGTACATCCCTCCGTAGAGACGTCATTGTAGTGCAGTTGTGGTGATGGTTACTGCATTTGCCGCTGAGCTGTCGGTCACGTGCCAGGTGAAAATCCCTCTCTATACATCAAACTATGACGCATCGGTGGAAAACATGCCCATAACTCCAGTTCCCCACACCCCACAACAAGCCTTCTGACATGACACACGACGCACTGCATCGCTGGAACAGCTGCCCCAGCGAGCTGCGTGTTCCTGATACCCCTCCCTCAGATATAACAAGCCTCCACGTCTACGACTTCGACAACACCCTGTACAAGTCTCCCGGACCCAACCGCATCCTCTACACCAACAAGACATATGGTAGGCTGCTCGCAGGTCCAGAGGCAGGCAGCCCCATTGACTCCTGGTGGAGCTGCCCGGCATTCCTCAACGAGTCCTTTAGGGAGGGTCTTGCAACGCCCCGCGTGAGCCACTGGAACAGTAAGATCGTCAGTCTCGCAGCAGAATCATTTGCAGATCCACATACCGTCAGCATCATACTCACCGGCCGCACAGAGGAGAAGTTCGCCGCGTTGTTCGCAGAGATGCTCGCCACCACTCGCAGTTCCAATCACGATAACAGCAACAACTTCCTCATGTTCAACGCCGTGTGTCTCAAGAAGCGTGACACGGCCTCAGGTACATTCCCACACACATTCGAGGCCAAAGCAGCATGCATCAGTGACTTCCTCCTCGACTATACAAACCTGCGCAACGTCACCCTCTACGACGACAGGCCCAAGCAGGTCGCAATGTTCAAGACATACTTCCAGGAACTCCGCCCAACACCCGGCTTCCAATGGTCCGTCGTCACCGTACCCGCGCTCTCACTCACACTTGACCCGGCAGCGGAGAGCCGGCTTGTCCAGGACGAGGTGCGTAGGGCCCTCCCGTCTGGCCCAGGGATCAATTGGACCCCCAAGTGCACAGGTTTCTTCCTCTCGCAGAACTCCCAGAAACAGCTGCTCGTCCAGGCGTTCAAGTGTCTCCGCCGCATCAACGCCACCAAGGCCGCAAATCTCGCAGAGTACCCAATGTACATCCCGGTATGTCGACCGGGCGAGTCCCTCTCTCCCAGTGATCTCGATCTGATATTCACGAGCAAGGGATATTCGACAATCGACCCACAGTGCCTCGAGCGCCCCTACAACCAAGTTGACTCCAAAAGCCGTCTCGGCGTCGACTTTGTCGTGACGCACTACGCTGTCCAGGCCACTGGCCCCAAGAGCAAGCTGGGAAATGTCTACTACAAGGTCGTGCCGCGGGACAGGAACACCACAATCAGGACACTGTTTGGCGAGAACGCCCCACTCATAGTGTCGGGACACATCATGGACGAGAAGATGTCATACAAGTTTACTTATGACGATATGCGCAGAGACAACATGCGCTGGACGCGACTGCAGAACGGTATCGTCATCAACACCACTTTCGGAGTATACTCGAAGATGATATTTTGAGGAGTCCTGCGTTTCGTCATTGCCCGACGCACTAGTGCCTCCGCATTCATTTATGCATATGTTTATAAGGGTGGTACAAGCCAGGGGTAGATATATCCCCCGCAAGCACCATATATACCTGTATACATCGAACACCAGCAAGATGCACCTGCATCGCCTCACTCAATCAAGGAAGCCAGCTCCGGGTCGCTTGCCAGCGTCTTCTCCATCTTCCTGCGGGCGTCCCACACCATGTAGCGCATGCGCTGGCTGATCTCGAGGTCCTGGAAGTCGGCGTTGGCGAACTCGGTGTCGCACTCAGGGTCCGCCACGTCGATGTGGAACCGCTGCAGCAGGTTCTCGCTCCTGATGTTGCTGACCTTGCGCGGATCGCTGCTCCCCTCGTTGTTCCCGCTGGGAGCTGCCGTGGGAGGTCTGTAGTTGGGTGGGAAGGGAAACTCCTCGCCGCGTAGGTACCGCTCGACGGTGACCTCGACCGACCCTGATTCCTGGAGTGCGTACTTAATCTGTGCTGGATCCAGTCCCGGCGCGACATTCTGGACCATCTGGACCATGTCTGGGGTGACGGTGTGGGCCCTGCTGCTGCTGCCTCTGCTAGCACCGTGTCTTTGGGCGCCGCGCTGGCTGCGCCTCGCCTGCTGTGCGGTCTGCGGCCTGTTGGCCGTCTCGTGGGAGGGGTGTGTGTCTGCCTGGAGGAACCATTTGAAGATGATGAAGCCCACCAGGAGGGTGAGTATGATGGACAGCACGGAGGAGTCCATTGGTAGTAGTTTGGTGCGTTGATTCGAGAGTGAAGCAGACGTCTTTGTATGTGTCGTACCTGCTAGCTGGTTAAATAGGGCGCTTGGCTGTGCGAAATTTGTCCCGCGTGCGGCCTGTTCTGGGCAGTGCGTAGTAATACACAGCCGTCACCAATACAGAGCAGTCACCAATACACAGCGAAAGACACTAGTATACTCGTAGGATATGGATAATTAATATATAAGTATGGCATATCAGCAACTTCGGCGATGTGCTAATTATGTTACATGTTAATCGTATGTGGCAGCGGTGCGATTTCGCCTCCCCCCGCGTCAACTGCCACTCCTGAACTCCATGCGGAACTTCTTCTTCTGGTTCTTTACCTTGTACACAAACTGCGGTATGCACTCCATCTCCTTTACCTGCTGCTGGTCGAAGTGGCGCGCGACCTTCTCTGACAGCTCCTTCTTGTGCACGCGCGCGTCTGGAGTACCGATCATGTTGCGGCGGAATGAATACGTCTTGGACCCGAGACGGGAGCCGAGCAGGTACCCCTGGAACGTCATGTTATCTTGAGTGTCAAGCGCAAACCGGTCCTTGTAGTTGCGGAGGAACTCGTCGGAGTAGTGCTCGAAGTCCACGGGGCTGTACTTGGGTCTCAAATCCGGGTGGTTGTTAGTGATGTGCGAGGACACGAGCGACTTGAGGTACTGCTGCTGCGCCGCGGTCAGCCGCTGCTTGTTGGAGCTGGAGTTGGTGCTGCTGCCGGATCCGGACCCGTTGCCGCTGGGCTTGGACCCCTTGGATCCCTTGCCGGGCTTCGAGTCCGACTCGCTGTTCGAATTGCCTCTAGCCATGGGAAATCGCAATGATACAGCGATGTAGTGATGCAATAACGCTGTTGCGTATACGGAGTTATACGATTATGTATATGCAGGTAGTTGTCTATGTTTAGCGCCGCCCCGTTTATATATGGCTTCCCGCTTTTCAGAGTGCGATGCGACCGGAAATCACTCCGCACGACTAAGGAAACGCTGGAGGTTGGCGTGCACCAGCCGTCTGGTCTCAGCGGGGGAATTCATACGGAGTAGCGGCGTCAGCTGCTGTACCAGATACTCAATATCGCCATCGAGGTACCTCACCTCCCCATCGACCACGTAGTCCGTCTCCGTAAGTATACACTGCGGCGGTACGCGCGCGATGTCGAGGCGCCCAGGGGAGCCCTCCCGGAAGTTGATCCAGCGGGACACGCTCACATACACGCGCTCCGCGGAGAACGTGTGCAGCCACTGGCCCTCCAGGAATTCCGTGGAGCCCGTGTACGAGTGCAGGCAGAGGCAAACGCTCGGACTGTGCAATATTGCGCGCTTGCAAATTTCGAACACGGGCATGTGGGCGTTCACGGCGTGCAGGGAGAGCGGGAGAGCGCGCTCGGCGGCTAGCCGGCACATGCGTTCGAAGACGCGCTGCTGGTGCGCGAGGGATACCCGGACGCGTGTGCGTGCGGGGACGTGGCCCTCGGCGTCCCGGCCCTGGTAGAACCCCGACGCGGGCAGTGTGAAGGAGCGGTCCAGGCCGACCTCGCCGATCGCGCTCACGCTGGAGAAGTCCACGGCGGCGATGTACTCCTCGATGTCGCGGGGTGGGGGGAGTGTGTGTGTGATGAGGGCGGTGGCGGTGGCCTCCTCGGATTCCGGGTACTGCAGCACCGAACGGTAGTGTTCCTCCTTGGACACGGGGCCGAAGGAGAACAGGTGCGCGTACCACGGGTGTATGCCGAATGCGCGGTGCAGAGGTTGTGCAGAGTCGTTTGACGTGGCAGTGGCCTGCACGCGGGCCCAATCCCAGGGGTTGGTGGACATGAGCACGCGCTCAGTGCCGGGGGAGGCGGCGGAGCGCCCTGGTTCCACGGGCAATGGGTCCAGGGGATCCGTGGTCATGTGGCAGTGCGCGTCCACGAGCGGAGTATCCATGGTGTGAGGGGATGAGGATGCATGGGAATAGGGGATAGTGTGTGGTGCCTGGAGCGGGTGGGGATTCAGGGGTGGACCCTTGTATGTAGTGTGTGGGTGCATGCCCGGCGGGGTGTGGTGTGTGGGTGGGTCGTGGGGTAATGGGGCTTGTAAAGGGCAAGCGTGTGGCGGGTAACTGTGGAAGATATCACCTCGGTATACTGGCACGGAGAACTCCTCTCTACGGACATGTACATTCAAGAAGATCTTCCCCCTGTAAGCTACATAGTGGAGCTTGCTTCTGCGTACTACACAGCAAGGAGAATATCTATCTAGTAATTACAACATATTAGTGGGAATACGGAGTGCATATCCGTATGTTGATGACCCACCTACCGGTAATACTCCTCTTGTTCTTGCCTTACATGCACACCCTTCTTTCCCCTCTTCTACCTGCACTATCTCAGTCCGCAACCGGGCAGCGCGCCGAACGCGGCATTACGTAGTGGTGCGTCGCCGCACTCCCTATTGTCGGGCGGGCAGACACAGGACGCGGGGCAGGGCGCACTGCACAGGGCGCATTGCACAACGCGGAGAACGCGCCAGGGCGTGACACAAATGGGCCGGAGTGCTTGGCGGCGGTGTGCGGGTGTTCGATGGGGATGTGCTGGGGATGACACGCCAGGGATGGGCGTCTCGTAGGGACGTCTCGTAGGGACGTCTGGCAGGGATTGCAGGTGGCATTGCGTGCATGACAGGTTGCATCACACCCTGACAATAGTATAAGAAGCGGCTATTGTATTTGCGAGTGCGTTACGCGATTGATTTCATAGGTTTCACAAATTAGGGGAGCCACGTACACACCCGCTCTAATCCACTTCCACCATGACACTCATCGTAGCCTCCATGTACCTCCCCTACAAGCCCCAGTTCGAGCTGGACAGCATTGAGGGGATCGCACAGTACCTGCTCAAGTACAACGGTATTACTGTGGATGACACCGCGCCCGGTGCCAACGGCACCCGCCCAGTCGTCTCCCCGGTAGCCACCCCCTTTGAGGAGAAGAATCTGTCTCAAGATTCCCTGCTGATCAATACCGACCAGTTCAAGCGCGAGCGGTCCTCTTCTGCTCTCAGCAAGCTACTTTCTTCAGAGCAGCTCATGGAAAGTCTCACTGCAAACGCCCCAGTTCCCGCAGGTGTATCCTCCGCTTACCACACTAACAACAATTCTTCCGAGGACCTCTTTGGCAAACACTCCTCGCTCTCCGTAGACAGAACTGCCTCCCCACCATACTCTCTACCCCCTCAGCCAGTGCACACACACGGCTATGAAGACCCTACCTCAGATCTGCTCAAGTCCGTTAACAAGTCCCTGCTCAAGAGTCCAGTGCCTCTCCGCGGCAGGGCACCTGGCTCCCGTAGACTCAACTCAAGTCTCAAGTACACTGCCTACTCGGCGGAACAGCCTGATACCTCCCCAGTGCAGAGTCTGGTCGACCACGAGCTAGACAGCGACAACAAGAGCATCGTGCAGGAGGATATGTACAACGTGCCCAGCTTCGGCGGTATATCCAACCTCGATGCGAATCTTAAGGCGCGCATCCTCAACACTTCTCACGAGCTGTTCCGCAACCTGCCATGGAGTATCGTTCCTAATGACGTAAAGGGCAATGGCTCCCTCAAGAACGCAGTCAATGGCTACGTCTACAACCCTGCCGATGGCAGTGGGGAGGTCACAGCACTCCACGAAAACACAGTTTGGGTAGGCACCCTCGGTATTGCCACGGATGAGATTCCACAGGACACCCTCGCGGGCATCGCAGAGACACTCGGCGACCAGTTCAGCTCCCGCCCAGTCATCACCGACGACGAGACATTCCGCGGCAGCTACAAGAACTACTGCAAGCATATACTGTGGCCCACCTTGCACTACCAGATCCCCGACAACCCCAATTCCAAAGCCTTCGAGGACCACTCCTGGAGCTTCTACCAGAAGCTCAACCAGCAGTTCGCAGACAAGATCGTCGAGACGTACAACGACGGAGACACCATCTGGGTCAACGACTACCATCTCATGCTCGTTCCACGCCTCGTCAGGGACAAGTTGCCCCAGGCAAAGATCGGGTTCTTCCTCCACATCTCCTTTCCAAGTAGTGAGGTGTTCAGGTGCTTATCCCACAGAGAGCGCATTCTTGATGGCCTGCTCGGCGCCACCTTCATCGGGTTCCAGACAAGGGAGTACCTCAAGCACTTCACACAGACCTGCAACAGACTTCTCATGGCAGACACTACGGACGATGACTGCGAGATAGAGTACAAGGGCAGCTTCACCAAGATTGACAGCATCCCCATCGGCATAGATGCCCTCGACTTACAGCTCCGCATCTACAAGAACAAAAATGTCCAGGAGCTCAGGGAGAAGATCAGGAACAGGTGGGGCGATATTCTCCTCATCGTCTCCAGAGACCAACTCGACACCATCAGGGGTCTGGTGCAGAAACTCACTGCATATGAGAAATTCCTCACGGACTACCCGCAGTTCATAGGCAAGGTCTCGTTGATCCAAGTCTGTATCACGACGTCAACTGACAACAACATGAAGAAACAGATCACGATCATTACCGATCGTATAAACGAATTGGCCATGTCCGTTGGCGAGACCCCACCAATTGTGTTCCAATACAAGGATCTGCCGTACGAGGAGTACCTCGCGCTAAGCTGCGAGGCCGACCTATTCTGGGTAAACTCCCAAAGAGAGGGCATGAACCTGACATGCCACGAGTTCATAGCAGCGTCACTGGAACACAACGCCCCGCTGTTACTCTCCGAGTTCACAGGTAGTGCCTCCGAGTTGTACGACGGCTCCTTCTTGATCAACCCATGGGACATCAAGAAGGTGTCAGAGACAATAAAGAAGGCACTGTCCCTTTCCGATCTGGAGAAACGCACCAATTGGAAGAAACTGCTCAGAACTATCATCGAATACGACTCCAGTAACTGGGTCAAAAAGAATCTTGGTTCCATCGATACTGCGTGGAACTCCAACAAAGAGAGATCTATTCTCTACAAGCTCAATGTACCAGCATTATTGGAGAATTACAACGATTCTGGAAAGCGCCTGTTCATTGTTAAGCTTGGATTGCCCCCACTCCCAAGAACAATATCAGTGCTAAACGACCTTGCTTCGCAGAAGGGCAATATTGTGTTTGTGTTAAACTCCTTCTCCAAGGCTGTTCTCGATGTTCTGTACAGTAGAGCACCCCATGTAAGCCTGATGGCCGAGAATGGTGCATACGTCAAACTGGAAGACACATGGTATAGCATGGTGGACCAAATCGATTGGAAGGCAGAAGTGATCAAAATCTTCAAGGACAAAATGGAGAGACTGCCTGGCTCGTACTATAAGATCGGTGATTCCCTTGTCAAATTCCACACTGAGAATGCGGTAGACAGGGACCGTGTGAAGAGCACCATTGGTGACACCATTATCAATATCAACACGATGTTCCAGGATATGGAGGTGCATGCATATCTCCATAATGATGTTATCTACGTTCAACAGACTGGTTTGTCGCTTCAAGCCCTGGATTTCGTATTGAATTACTACAATAGTATTGATCCAAACGACGATGACGATGATAACAAGCACAGTGTAGGTAATAACATATTGAAGATGATCACAAAGAAACTAGCTCCCGAGAGTCAAAAAAAAGACGCGGACGACAAGACGGAAACCACTAATAAAACACAGGTCCCTGTCGAGTTTGTTCTGGCAGCCGGTTCGTCGTCGCAGATTCTTGATCCGCTATTCAACGAAATCAATAAAAGAAACACCAATGGGGAATTCAAGTACGCTCACACAGTTACAGCTGGAAATGGGCCAGCGTCAACTTTTGCCAAAGAGCATGTCTCAGGACTTAATGAGCTCCTTGCGACGTTTAGCAAACTATCTTCTAGTTGATCTGGATATGAGTGGGTCTTGTTCCTTTATAATTATGTATCATTTGCACTTAATTTTTTTCATTGTCTTTGAAAATACCAATAGTTTTACAGTTGTGGATAAAAGAAACGCAAACATATCTGTCATATTACTCAGCTATCCATTATTTGTATTGCTAGACCCTCGCATCGCCGGAGAAGATGCATCTACCTTTAGCTGAACCTGTCCCAGACATTACCCGGAGAAAGCAATAACGTAATTCTGAGAATACTCATCGCTTTTCAAATCCAAAAATCACTCCCCACGACAACAAAACAAGTGGCCAGGACGCGCGTCTCTCTGAAGCAAGAAAAAAATGCATAGTGGGTCAAGCAGTGTTGTGCGGCGGTTACTGAGGCATCTGCTGTCCGCAAAACCACCCACGCAAAACCATCAAGCAACGATCGTTGGTGAGAAATTTCACCGCATCTCACATAAAATATGGACACCAAAAGCTTTATTGGGTGAGTTTCAACTATCTTTGGAGAGACAGAAAAACCTTCAAGAAAACTGCTTTAACAAATCAAAATGGCTAAGAAGAACACTAAAGGTGGTAAGAAGGGTAGAAGAGGAAAGAACGACTACGACGGTCCAAAGCGTGAGCTTTACTACAAGGAGGACGGCCAGGAGTACGCTCAGATCACCAAGATGCTTGGTAACGGTAGAGTCGAGGCCAGTTGCTTTGACGGTATCAAGAGAATGGCTCACATCAGAGGTAAGCTAAGAAAGAAGGTCTGGATGGGCCAGGGTGACATCATCCTAGTTTCTCTAAGAGACTTCCAGGACGACCAGTGTGATGTCGTTCACAAGTACAACCTGGATGAGGCCAGAACCCTAAAGAGTCAGGGTGAGCTTCCAGAGAACGCCAAGATTAACGAGGGTGAGAACTTCGGTTTCGAGTCCGACGAGGATGTTAACTTCGAGTTCGGTAACGCTGATGAGGATGACGAGGATGATGATGACGAGCTTGATATCGATGATATCTAAGCCAAACGACAGTACATTAATGTGGTTATTCGTTGTTTTTGGTACGTTACTTTATTTCCTCTAATAGAAAAATGACACTTCAGGAACATCTGAATTAGCGACCACTTTTTTTTTATTCTCGTTGTAAGATAAATCCTCTGCATATCATTATCTCGCACTTTCAAAAATATGGATATCTTTTAATTATCAAGATTAGATCAACATACTCTATAAGAGATTCTTGATTGGGGTGTTTTTTTAGGAACTACAATTTCATAAACCTCTACATATTAATAGATGATTCTCAGCATAATAAAAGAATCAGTAATAAATTGTAAGGAATTTTATACATGTTTATATATTACTATAAATTAATCTATTTTGTATTCTGACTAACTTCTGGGTCAGTCTAATTGTGGCATTCCGATTGTGAATTGGTGCAATTTTTCTTCTCTTTATTTTTTTCCTTGTCTCTCCACTCTCTGAAGCAGCGATGGGCGTCGTCGAAAATTTTTAGACGATGACTTTGAGATGAGTTATCGATATACAAACGAGAAGCGTAGGAGCATCGAACCAGCTTCGAAATTAGGCAAGACAACAATTGATTAATCGAAGAGCTTATTACAACTTACTAAAATGGATGAGATGCAGAAGGTGATGAAGGAGGCGAAATCCTTCTTATTGCAGAAGGACCTCATCAAGCAAATAAGCAAAGGTTGTGACAAAGACACCATAGACAAATTGCAAAGCATCTACACAAGTCTCTTTGATGCCTTAATGGAAACCAATATCAAACTAGATGACAGGACAAGACTGTTGGTAATTGACACATTTTCGATTTGGATTGTTAGATCTACGAAAGTTCTTTCAAATGCAAACAATGACAATAGTGGTTACCGCAGTGCGATCAATGAGTTTCTCTTCGTGAAGAATAACGCCAATGCTTTATTCGACTACATTGTTGAATACTGGTCTGATGGTACTCCAGCACTTGCAAATGCTCTTAGAGACTTCCTCGGCAAGCTTCTGAACCTATGTCAGTTATTACTCGAACGTGATGACTACAGAGTTCAAGTTTTGAAATGGCTTGACATTGTTCTTGACAGACCATTTACTACAAGAATCCAGTATTATTTAATCGACACACTTTCGGGTGATGTTGACATGTTTCATATTCTCCAGAAGAGACCTGACTTCATCAACGCATCCCTTTCCGAGATGTCCAAAGACTCTGTCTCGAACATGATGGGTAAAGGTTTAGCAAGCCTGCTCACAAATATCTATCGGATGAAATATGAATCGAACGAGGAACACATAAATGTGTGGCTTGATCTGTTTATCAAACAAACGTTACATTTCCTACAACTAGAAAAGTTTAAGAAGCCTGTAACCTTGTATTTTCTAATCCCACTTTTTAAGTCTGTTCCTGAGAAAGCATTCGTTCAGTTTCTTCAAAATGAAACAGTTCAAGGTAAACCTGAGCTTCTACTTGCCGTTTTGAAAATCGGTCAATCTTTGGCAATGCAAGAGCCATTCCACGAAGATAAGTTGATATCCATGTCTCTTCTAGAGCAATTCATACAGACAGATGATCTAAAACTGGAGACTTTTGAGTTACTTACATTTTCCACTCAGAAATCCAGACCTATCCGGACGTATATCTTTGACTTCTTGAGGAAGCACCTCATGATATTCTTTGTCGATACCGAACTCGAAGGTAGAAACTATTTCATCAGCTCTTTTAAGAATTTCATTATCAGACTAAGAGACTCGGCTTATGCTTTAAACAGAAACTTATTGAAATTGATAAAGGCTGGTAAATTTCCAGAAGAGCAAGAAGAAATAGACAGAACATTAAGAGAGTACCGTCAGTTCCTAGAATGGCTCATATGCTTTCTCAAGTGTGAGCTAATACCTGGTATTCAATATCAACGTGCATCTACTGCTTTGCAGATAACTCGTGTACTAGTAGAATCTGGACTCGACTCTGGAATTGCTGAAAAATATTTCTATCAACAAGAAAGACGGACATATCCATTCCAGGTACCATTAGCTAATGACTCCTCATTGTTTAGACTTCTCGTCGATAACCTTTCAAGCAGCATTCCAGATATACGTCAGCAGTCCAAAGATCTTTTGCTAATGTTCCACTCTTCGGAGAGTTCTAGTTCTCTATTCCAGTCAATAGATAAAGGCCATATTGATGACATGATCATCGAAAATATGGAACGGTACCAAGGCACCGACGAAAGTGCCACCCTTGAATCTTTCCTTTTCAAGATTTCACCAAGTGAAACATCATATCTTGATGAGCACCTATCGAAGTTAAAGGCAGAGATCGCAAAGTTAAGTGAGTATCCACTACTAATTGCCGACAACAATATCAGTTGTTATCTTGCATCATTGAGCTTGATTCTAGAAGAACTAAATATTTCCATCATCGATGAAAGTTATATTACGCAAACAGTACAGGTAATTTGGGATAGTGTGTTGGATATCTGGGAACTAGTACGTGAAATTCTATGTTACGATTCCTCTGACAGCATATTTCCTTCGAAATACTTGGGGGAAAATTCGTCTGAACAACTAATAACCAGTTATGCTTATAGATCTGTTAAAGAGATTTCGTCGGTTCTTATTGTATTACTCAACAAGTATCCACTAGCAGGACAATTGTTAACATCTATTGGTGATTTCATGATTGATCAACTATTTTCCATTCGTCACAGTGGTGCATTCCAAGCCGTCTTACCAGCATTTAGAAAATGCTGTGTTCGTGTTAATCACGACTCGCCACTACAGCTAGACATCTGGCTAACATTAGTTTTAAAGGAACTAGAAACCAAGACTCAACACATTACGAGAAGGTCAGGTGGACTACCATTTTTATTAACATACATTTTGAGCGCCGAAACTACAAGTGGAAGACCTAAATTAAAGATTGCATTTGAGAAATTATTCGAACTAATGTCCTCAGACGTTAAAGAACACCAGGACAAGTTAGACCTTCCTCAAATCAACGCATTTAATTGTGTGAAGGTTCTATTCATTGAACCATCATTAGCTGATCATTGTCACCCATATACCGCTACTGCGATGGAGTTTTCATTCAAATATTTTACCTCAGATATTTGGGCATTAAGAAACTGTTCGATGATGTTATTTACGGCTATCCAAAACAGAGTGTTCGGAAAATCAAGGAAGTCGATTGGGGCTAGACTGTTCTTTACAAGGTATTCGGGTCTAAAAGAGGCAATGTTGGTAATTCTGAAACGCAGTACTCAGATGAATGATGGTGTAGGTGACCAAGAAAGAGGATTTGAATCGATATTCTTAGTTTTGAACATGCTTATATGTTTAAGTCCGACACCAGGATATGGAGAACTGGATGCTATTATAGCTGAGATTCACAAGTTCCTTGGCAATCCTAACTGGCGGGTTCGTGATGTCTCGGCAAGAGTCCTAACAAGGCTGACTCCGGACATGCAGCCAATTGCGTTAGAAATGATAGAGAGTGTAAACCTGAACGACCAAAATAGAATGCATGGTTATTTGTTGACAATTTTGGACTCATTGTCCCCCAAAAGAACCAATTCTACACCTGAAAGAAGTAGTTTCTGTCCAACACTGGTCAAGTCTCTTATTTCAAAGGCTGATATGCTCACTAAGGAGAATCCATGTTTCATCACTTCCATGACTTATCTCCAAATTATGAGGACTATATTAAATGACAATGACTCAAATGATCTGCATAATTTCTCCAATTTCTTCCAAACACTAAGACTATATTTCTTATACCATTCATCAAGGGCTGAACAAGATGGATCTAAGGAACTCTGCTTGTCGATTGCGTTAGAAATTTTACTGATGTATGGTCCTTCCGAGGATATCTTTCTACTCTGTGAGCATGGCATATCTTCTGCGTACTACGAAGTTCAAGACATGGCCTTAAGATTCATTTCTGAATATGACCTCCTTCATCTGGTGAGCTCAGAAGAAAGGGATGGTATGTGTGCCAAGCTCATATCGCTGCTAAAACGCACCACAACACTTCCTGTTACAAAATCACTTCTTTTGGATGTTTTACAGGATATAAACGGTGCATTTACAGTACAAGATGTTCTTGAGATTTTCGATAATACCAATCCCGAAAGTACAAAACTCAAGGCATTGGCAGGTCTCGGAAAAATCGTTCCATCAACTGATTTGCAAAGATACATTGAAATAATCGAGAATTATACTACTGATGAAGCTACTACCGATTCCAGGCATTCTGCTGTTACTTCACTAGCGCATCTCTCCGAAAGAATTAAGAACAAAAGAACACTACTGCAGTTTCACAAGATTCTGAGTGATGATGACATAGATATTAGAACTGATGCTGCAACCAGTATACACCGTGTATTTTTCGAGAACATTCCGTTGTCACTAAAAATTAGTCCTTACAGCATTTTTAAGATGATGGATTCCTTGTATGACACTATTCCAGATGGTCCAGCCACCTCTGCTTTGATGACTGCAGAAATTGAACACTTTTTGAAAAAGGCTGATATATTTACCGTAAAGGACAATAGCTTTGAAGGAGTATTCCAGGTTGAAAAGGCCAATCAGTACAGGAATGACATTGATCAGATTTCCCAATATGTTTCCATAGTTATGAAAACTACCGAACAAGATGTTCTAAAGACCATTACCGTCGATTATTTAAAGACATTTACCACATCTTTGGAGGAGCTTGATGGTTTCGATTGTTGCCTGGGATGGGCCTCAAGCCCTGATGTCTTTGCAACGATAGCTATTCTTAGACTTCTAGTGATGACTGTCTGCCCTGAAAATCTCCCTAAACTAGACAGCAACCTCAAACTAAAGAACGTTCATCCACTGATATTTGAGTACCAGTACAAGTGATATCTCAGAAGACTTATATATATATATGTATAAACAATATTTTTTTTTCACTTTCCGACTCATGTGCAAATATCGGCAGTTAGCCTTTTGTTGAGAAGCGCGCCCGATGAGGTTCGGCCCTTTGTTCAACAAACGGCGGGGTCTTTCTCAATAAAAAGGGATAGATACAAAATAACAACTCACCACAGAAGAAAGGCATTGTTTGAGGAAGTGAGAGTATGATATTGTGAATAATGACAGAAAGAGAAAACTTTGAAATATTTTGGTCTAATGTCGCCCATTTTTTAAACCAACAGGAGCTATGCACGTTAGCTCAGACGTCGTCCACTATGTCCAAGATAATCGTACAGCCTCGACTCTATAGATCTATACATGTTACAAAGAACCCAGTGCAGCGTGTCCCAGATTGTTACTTAGATTGTGGGATGACTTTTATTAGTGGATATAGAGCTATAACCAAAAGCGATAATCAGAATGATTTGTATCTCTACGATAGGATTGAACAATTCTTATATTCAATGGAGAAGAATTCTCAACATATAAAGGAGGTTATTATAGATAGTAATTTGTTTTCTGACAAAAGCGATGAAGAAGATATAATCAATAGACTCATCTCCAGTGTCATCACTGTTGAAACTATCGAATCCATTACAGTGAAAAGTCACCCTTTGTTCTTTAAGTATTCAGAGCAATTCTTGGATTTAACTCAGCTCAGGTACGTCAGGCTTCATAATAACAATACTTTTCAGAAAGAAATATGTTTTCCAAACCTAACTTCAGTAAAACTGACTGTTGACCAGGTAACACCAGATATATGGTCCAATGAAAAGCTAGTCTCGCTTCTAAAAACCCAAATTGAAGAAATAGACCTAGAATTGGATGATTTTGAGATATCGTCACTAGATTTTTTATCTAGTCTTGACACAGTCAATATCGTATTCGAGAAGGTTCGCAAGCTGAAGTTCAATCTTGTGCATATCAATAACGATACCATGAAAGAAGGGAATACATATGGTAAAGAGATTGCAAGGCTACTGACAGATCATTTTAACATTTCAAAAATAAAGAAGTTAGAAGTAGAATTTTGTTGTCACGTAGGGCACTGTCCATGTATTGATGACTTTTTACAAGCTGTTGGCCCGAAACTACTTTCCCTTGAAAGTGTGGCTTTAAGACAAACCTTGTATCAGCACAAAGGGGATAACCAAATACATGAAGATTTCGATGGGTCTGTCGGTAACTTCATACATAGTTTACCAAGTTGTAGTACTCAACTTCGAGAACTCTGCATTCATCATGATCCCCCATTAAATGGCATTGGATTTGACACGGTCGAAGGTAATTACTATCGCAGAAGAAGGTTTTATGAAGGCTTGTTTCCAAATTTAAAAGCCTTGGAGAAACTTGTGGTACCTCAGATGCTTCAGTCCTTGAGTTTATATGAAATCATTGCATGTGATATATTGTGGAATGGGTGTGTCTGTGAATCATGCAAGAAAAACCTCCCTCAGTTTGATGATTATCTAATGAACCATCAGTATTTTTCAAAGATCTCTGGTAAGTACGAAGATGTTATACCTCCAGTTCTATTTGGCTACGCAGGAGATAATCTAGATAAGAGATATCGCGATAGTACCACCTGGGAATTAGATGCCCTGAATACATGTCCCACATTATCCTACTGGAATTTCCATGGATATGACAACATTCATCACTTTGATGAGCATAAATGTCATTTTGATGAACGTCATTTCGAGCCACTGGTGATTGGTGTTACACATTTCTTCAACGACTATATGGACCATTTAGTTCTGTATCTCCCAAATCTGAGAGTCGCCCTTCTTTCGGGTTTGTACTACACAATTTCCCCGCAACCTAGGTACCCCTTCAAAAATGTTCTTCGCCGTTATAAATCGATATACGATTAAACAGTAAATATTATTCTCTCGGTGTATAAAAGTAGATTGAAAGTTAGATTGTTCATGTATAATACGGAAGCCTTTATGGATACTTTCTATATTAATTTGAAACTCCGTGCACCACATACAAACTGTCTCGGAGGTTTCGAATTCTGAAAATACACCAACTCACACACCAAAATGTCTTACCTTAATAACTACAACAGATAACTACAGAAAAGAAGCTTTAAACTACATACTGCTGAGAAGAAGGGGCTGGCGAATTTCAATACCAGATCCTGTAAATATACACAGTTGTGCTGCTTGCACCCAAAACGTCCATTTTCCAACTGTATAGCGACTTTCACAACCCCGGAAAGTTCCGCCCCTTCGATAAATCCGTGGTTTGGAACGTCCGAAGTGACGTTAAGGAACTGCAAGATACACCTAATTTGGGTGCTTTTATTATATTCCTTCATTAACATTCTAACCATACTCATTCTGCTACCATAGTGTTCATCCTCTAACTTTGAGGTATCACGTATATTGTTGATAATATCGGAAACAATCTCAAATACACGTTCACCTAGTAAGCTAATAATTTGACCTCACAAGCTAGGCCAATTTCCACTATTTTCAAAACACATTCTCACGATAATCAATAAATCTCTATGACCCAACGGATATGTTTAGGGAGAAGCCTCATACGGCATCGTGTGAACCATATAATAAGGACGTTGGGTGCATCTCATTATCATGGGATACTACTGTACCACACGAACTCCAAAAAGCAAGTTCCAAATCTCCTGTATCAGCATGATGTCGGCATTTCAACATCAGATCCAATGTATGCATTTCCCTCGGCGCCACAAGTACCGCTACACGAACCTTCAGTATTATCTCATGCTACTAGCCCACTTGAAAAGCTGACCATCAATGATCAAAACGAAGAATTGGCTAAATGGATCCGAAATAGCTACATAGACACGCCACTAGGAAATGGAATACGACATCCGAATGAAAACATACTTAACGACAACAACATAGTTCTCGATGCCAGTGGAGGTGGTTATCTCTACGGAATACCTGCTGTAGATGTAGACACGTTCAATATCATCTGGAGGTATAAATTTTGTACTGGTGACCCACACACTGTGGATGTCGTTGTTAAAAGAATCAATAATAAAAGAACGATATTCACCCTGGACCAACTTCTTCCACTACTATCTGCATTGGAGTTCTTAGAGAGAGATACTGATATTCATAAAATCTATGAAAGCTACTCTATCTATCTGCGTTATTTCCTAGAAGATAGTGAGGCTGGTTTAAATTCCGATCAACGTGAGAAGCTGTTAGAACTCTTCATGTCTGCTGAGGCCCGCCTAAATAATTTTACCAATTGTGAGGTAATCTTCTCTGATTACATAAAATACTCAAAGATAAAATCCAAGGTAATTGCATTAGGCCTCAAGGCATTCATTGAAAATAACAACCTACAACTCGCGAAGGAATTCTTTATTCAGGTGATATCGAATCGAGAAACTTTTCCGCTTGATACAAAAGACTTTCATTCATTGCTTCTGTATCTTAACAAAACTGCCAATTATAAATCGATAGATTACTTTTATCAAATGTGGCTACACTATCAAGAGGAACAACCAGCGGAACAACATCAGGATTACAGTTTAGTATCATTCATGCATCGCATCTACCTAGCGTCAAGAAACACTGAAAAGATTACATCATTCCTCAACAACGATACCATTAGGAGCAGTGGATATATTAATTCCCAGAAATATCATCTCACCGTATTTTATGATGAACTCTTCAGACTTCGAAAATCAAATTCCAATAGTCTTGAAGTAGTTGAAATTCCAGCTGAATTCCAAGATCGTATTCGCTATTTTCATGAGCAATTGTCTTCTAATGTCCCGGAACGTCGGTCATTTTATCTGACATTGTTGAAATGTTTCAACTTATGCAACAATCTTACTGCTATCAAGGATTTATTGGAACTTATCGACTCGGATACCTACATTAATGTAGATAATGATTTCCATGATATAATAATTCAATACTTCTCAAGGCATGGAGAAGTGAAAAATCTCAAAGATTACTACAGGACGCTTTTTAATAAGAAAGTTGCCCTCGATGACAAGAGTTTGGTACTTTCCATGGCGGCTTGTTTCGAGAGTTATGATCCAAATATGTTTTCAGAATTTAAGAATGAAGTTTTAACGATATTGTTTGAAAATTCTGAGTACTCCGTTACATTTCCGTGGATTAAGGATATCAAGCAAGACCTGGACTCGATTCACTATCTCCCAGCAATCGACATGGAAACTTGTGAAAGGTTCTCCCATGCACTAAAATACGACGATATGGTTAGTGCCAAAGAATTGTTAATCAGTCGTTGCCGTGACGGTATAATGCCTAATGTTCAGATGTTCTATGATTTGCTAGAGACGTGCTTGAAGGACGGGCATATTGGTCTGGCATCTATGATAGACCAAATGATCAAGGATATGTATACCTCCGTTCCGCATATGACAACGAAAATCCAGTTATTATGGCTCAAGCACACTCTAATGACAACTGTTGGTACACAGGCTATAAAGAAAGATCGTATTGCACTTGTTGAGTCTGGTTTACGAACCGAGGATGCTTCATTTCAGAATCTCGTCCAATTGGCAGACATATATCTTGGAATCCACGATTTTGAAAACGGCCACCGTATATTGACACAGGCACGCGCTGCAATGTGCGAAGGTGATAAACTACAATGGTTGATGTACTATGTCATGCAACTAAAAATGCACTCACGTGCATTAGAGATGGGTCGCTTCATTGCGACTTTGCGGGAATGGAACGCAAACAAGAATGCATCGTATATCCAGGTTAGCACTGTCAAACTTCTCAAATCGTACGCGAGGTATTTCACAAAGGATATAAATAAGAAATTGGAGAAATTCAAAGGCGAAGAGGATCGGCACACATTATTGGAGCTTAAGAAGTATCATGAGACTGGAATGACGCTCATAAATAAAGAACTGATTGATATGGGGGATCGATACGGTGCCATCAAGATGAACACATTAGCAACCATGAAGGAAGCTCGGGAGTTCATATACATCCACTTTTCAGTAAAGGTTTTGATCAAGCGACAAGCATATGACATCAAGAGACAGGAACTCGCTGATAAATTTGCAGAATTCAAATAGACAACGCCATAGACACACAAATTTTAAGACCGCATGTAAATATAACAACGGCATAACTCACCACCGCAAGCAGATATTATATAGTAAGTATTTAGGGTGGTATTGAGTAAATGAATACATATTCAAGCATACATCTATATCGTTTCATAAAACTAGGTGATTTACTGTGGTCACCTGACTACACAAATATCACTTTTGACGGTACACGCTTCCCCCGAGGCGCCGAAGAAAAACAGGGCCACCGAGCAAAGACACCATTTGATTGGCCGGGGACGCAAACGCCGAAGTTGCCGAGGCACAACAAAGGGCGCACAACCTCACAAGCCTCCTGGACGGAGCGGCGACTCCGTGCTGCACGAGTTTCCGGGCAGCAAGGGATTGCGCCAGAGCCCCGGGGCTAAACAGCGCTTGTTGTACTTGCAGGTATATAAGCACTGTTGCCCTGCGGGACCTTCGCACTTGTACATTATGGTACGGTTAGCTTGAGCGGTTGTTTATACAGCTTTGTTTGTTCTGTTTTTTATTTTAACCAACGTTTGTTCTATATAGGTACTTCCGCATAACAACAACCAAACTAACACACAACATCATACAAAAATGGCCAACAAGGTGATACAACTACAGAAGCTTTTCCAGAACTCTACCAAGCCCCTATGGTGGAGACACCCAAGATCGGCCTTCTACCTATACCCATTCTACGGTCTCCTGACTGTTGCCGTTGTTGCTCCTCTACTATACATTCCAAATGCTGTCCTAGGTATCAAGGCTGAGAATAAGAAGAACCTAGCATGAAGCTTGTAAGGATACAGAGCAATAAATTCTCATACTATCTTTCTCTCTTAACCTATTCCCATTTTATTATTAAATTGACTCGCCTTACGACTTTATCCTATTTTGTTGACTGAGTTTGAAACTCAGCGTTCCCAACTTATATTCCTCTCATTCTCCCTTCGCAACAAAGCCCATTTTCTTCTGAGATGTCTTCATATCAACGTGAAGAAAGTGTGGGAAACTCTATCTAGCCGGTATATATACATATATTTTAATCCAGGGGTAACCATCCGATTGGTGGTTATCTGAACTAGCTCCCCGACCCAAATCTTATTAGCCTTGATATTCATAAGATATATAATGAATAGAAAAATAAATGTGGTTATTTACGCAATATTGATTGCAGTGGGATGTGTGTGGTCTGTTGTATTTAACAAACGGCAGCTTTTCGTTCTCATGTCTAAAATATTGTTCGTGCGTTGTATTAACGCTAATGCAAATGATGTATATGTTTACATAGAGAGAGAAAGAGGGTGCATGTTGGTGTGGGTCTATAAATGGAGTGCCAGGACATTAATCATCATCCTCCCAGTTGATCTCGTCATCACCGTTCAAGAAGTCGTCCAGCAGCTTCTTCTGCTGTTCCTTGTGCTTGTTCACCTCCAGAATGCTCTGTTGCTCTGCAATTTTCTTTTTCAAAAGTTCAATCTTGGAGGGAGACTGTGGTTCCTTAGACTTTGGCGCCTTGTGTTGTAGGTCAGGCTTTCCATTGGAGGTTGGTGGCGTGTTGTAAGCACTGCCCTTCCTGCTTCCTGTAACCGATGGCTTGGCGTCGTCATTGCGAGAGGCAGAGCTTCTCCTTCTGCCACCGCGGCCCCTACTGCCACGGCTGCTCCCATTGTGTGACGTGTTGTTGTGATTGTCTCCCGCGCTCTCTGGAGTGCTCCTCCCATTGATGGGCTTCTCTCTGTATCTATCGAAGTTGATTGGCGCTCTCACAGGCGAACGCGATTCGTTAAGTGGCTTGGAGCGGAACGCATCAAAGCTAATAGGTTCTCTGACAGGCGAGTCGTCGTGCTTGCGATGTCTCCGGCCACCTCTACGTCTGCGGCGACCAGAGCTGTTTCCACTCTCTGATGCCTCTGCACTATTGTTTTCAGAGCGTTTCTCACGGGGTGGGCTTCTCTGAGCCTTGGGTGCTGGCTTTTCCTCTGGGGCGTTTGCCCATTTAGATTCTAAAGTCATGGTTATACTTGAATAGATAGCAAATGTGGGTTGTGTAAGTGGGATGAATAGTTGATAGTTGTTTGTTTTTGGATGAGAAAACTGCCAGATGTGAAATGATCCTCCGGTTTATATACCATAATTGATAACCCAACACAGCTTTAATGACTGGTTTTTCGCTTCCCAGGCGATGCGTGGCAGTTTCGCGCAGTTACCCGGGAAACGCAGAAAAGCAGGTAGGACTGGCAGGTAGTGTGACGCAACAGGCCATTACAGAGGTGAGTACGCATAGACTGTACTTATGTTGTGGATTTGATAATCATACCACGGTACAGTGTGGCAAAACCACAGAGGCACGGATGTGAGCCTTGGCATTTACACACAGAGTGTAGGAAGTGACACGCGAGTGCTGAAAAACACCCGTACAACGACATAACCTGACTATTGAACCAGGAAACCCAAAATGAAGCCCACCACGCAATGACATATAGTGAGTAGCCGCTGTCCAGACACCCAGACACATCATCAAACGCGTCGCTTCCTCGCCCTCCCACTTGCACCAGCTGCCACGCCCAGCTGTCCCAGCGCTGGGAGCTGTCGGCTCATCGGCCCTTAGAAAATGGCTCACACCGCTCCGGTGACGCACCGCCGCCGCTTACCTCGCCTGCAGCGTGGGGGCGGGAGGCTCGAGCAGGGATCCCTTGCGCCATTTTAGTGCAGACACAGGGACAGTGGCAGGACTAGATTTCCTGAACCGTACACCCACATTTTCTCTTGATTAGATACGGGAAGGTATGCCTGAGGGCATCCTTGCTGTGTAGTCGCCACTGTGCGGTGGAGTTCGCACGTTATCTTGGTTCTGTGTATTTCGCAAGAACAGTGTGTAGGGGTGCGATTTGCTTGCTGTCACTGCTTTCCTTCCATTGCTATATGAGTAACGACTAATCCTCCCGTATATCTTCCAGGGAGTCATCCAGGAGATTATAGATTTATTACATATACACACTTTTTTTTTCCACTATCTTTCATGATGACAAGAACAACGATGGGTAGTGAAACACCCACGCCCAAGCCCTCTACTGTGAGCATCAAGGAGGACTATGCGGTTCAGACACAGGCTCTGTCGTCGCCCCTTGAGAATGAGATGGATTCTGACTATGTTATAGACCACCACCCTTTGCGATTGCAGGACAGTTTCATAGAGAAGCATATCAAGCCCAATGTGGGGATCCTGCTGCTGATCATCTCGCATTTCTTCAACTCGCTCATGGTGGTGTCGACCAAGATCCTCGAGACCAACCCTGATGCATCCACGCATATCAAGCCGCTGCAGATTCTGCTGGTCAGAATGGCCATCACGTATCTGGGCACGCTGATATACATGTACTTCAACCAAAAGACAGTGAAATACGCGCCATTCGGAGACCCTGCAGTGAGGAAATATCTCGTCCTGAGAGGCAGCTGTGGTTTCTTTGGTGTGTTTGGAATGTACTACGCGCTGATGTACCTGTCCATCAGTGACGCTGTGTTGATTACGTTCTTATCGCCCACACTGACTATCCTATTGGCGTGGTTGATTCTGAGAGAGAAGATCAACCGCTGGGAGGTGCTTGGTTCCGTCGTCTCCTTTGTCGGTGTCGTTCTCATTATCAGACCACCGTTCCTGTTTGGAAACATCGCCGCTGGGGACGCCGCTGACGGTGTTATCGAGACCAGCAACCCCCGCGACCGTCTAATCGCCACCATGGTCGCCCTCTGGGGTGCCCTCTGCGGCAGTTCCGTGTACATTATCATCCGCTTCATCGGGAAGAGAGCCCACGCCATTATAAATGTGAGCTACTTCTCCCTGACCACGCTCATCATCTCCACCGTCGGTGTCGTGTTCATCCCATCCATGCACTTCCAGATCCCACACACAAAACTCGAGTGGCTGCTATTTGCCAATCTGGGTATTTCCGGGTTCATCTTCCAGCTTCTCCTGACCATCGGCATCCAGAAGGAGAGAGCGGGGCGTGGTTCTCTTGCAGGATACACGCAGTTGATCTACTCTATCTTTTGGGACGTCAGTCTCTACCACCACTGGCCTTCCGTGTGGTCGTGGGCAGGTATGATTATCATCATCGGCAGCACAATCTTCGTGCTCAAGTTCAAGTCTCCCAACGAGGAGGAGGTAATCGCGATCGAGGAGCAGGAGGTGGCGAAGGACCAAGAATCACTCCGCAGACCAAGGGAGGAGCTCGAACTTCACGATTTCAACATCGATGACTCGTCCGACTGAGGCCATTGTAACAACATTCATGGGAAACATATATACACAAACTTTCAGTAAGCAAATATAAATATACAAATAAACATGCATACCACGTGTAATGGACGTAGAAGTGTCTCTTGTGAACGACACCAATCATAAACAGCTCATCAGTGTCAGGCAAGGACCCGGCCGTTGTCACATGTGTTACATTGTGCCCAGCGGGCCTGTATATGTCACTCTCAGAATCGGCCGCAGAACCGTCGGCCTTTAAATGCCGCGCAACGAAAAGGCCGAACTGCACAGCGTGAGGGGCGGGGACATGCCGCATATATATACAGCCGATGAGGGAGAGGGGTATACCGGCATTTAGATTTGGTTTGACGGTAAAACGTATTTACAAAAGTCACACATCAGGCAAACACAAACACACATTTAGGAGTGTGCGCACTTAGAAAGATATACACAAGCACCTTATTGCACCCAACACCCATGTCATCAGCTCTATCTAGACTTCCAGCCAGAAGAATTCTATCCGGAACTTCCCCAGTTTTCTCTCTTTCAAATCTAAGATCTACAGGTGGTATGATTCAAGGGAGGTTCCAGTCCACCCATGCTGGTCCAGGGTTTAGAAAGTGGAGTGAACTAGAACTATCTGAAAGACAGGACTTTATTAAAGGGTTTGTCAAGAACTACAAAAAGCTATTCCCACAGTCGAAGACAAACCTGTCGTTGAAGACACTTTCCATGGATATGGACAAGTTCGAGGACTCGCCATCAGTATTTGGCATATTTTACAATGATATTCACAAAGAGTCCCTCAAGGATGCAGCATCGAACGCTAGTGTTAACACCCCCTCTGCTGGTAGTGACAATCGGTTTGTGCACCCTTCTTTCCACAAGCTGTTGTACCGCAACCCAACCAAAGCTTAGAAGGAGGTAGGTCAATGATGCTTGCCAGAACTTGTGTAACAGCCGTGATTTGACTGCATTATATTATAATTAAAGTCTTATATAACCAATATATTCAAAATTAATAGATTTTTTTTTTTCGTTTTGTGGATTATTCAATACTAAAGAAGATATAGAGTCTGAAAAAAAGAGTAACTCGATTTTCAAAAAAAAATTAACAAGTACCTCTGTAATTCTTAGATATTTTGGCTTTTAACTCATCCTTGGTCTCTTGATCAACCTGCTGATCGGTATCATCTTCAGGGGAGGCCAGGGTAAGTAGCATATTGTAGACAAAATCACGTCTATTGGCAGTAGACTCGAATTGTTTTGATTCGACTCTACTAGTCAACTTCTCATAAGAACGAATCAGTCTCAGTAAAACACTTCTAATATCAGCAAGAAGAAGTTGGGCAAGGTCAAGTTTCAATTCAGTTCTAAATACCACTCTGAGTACCTCGTAATTCTGTGAGTCATCAGATGACTTTGGAAGTGGGTAATTTGGAATGATCCATCCACGTTGTCTCAG
Organism: Maudiozyma humilis; assembly: GCA_037102785.1. Classification (NCBI taxonomy): domain Eukaryota; kingdom Fungi; phylum Ascomycota; class Saccharomycetes; order Saccharomycetales; family Saccharomycetaceae; genus Maudiozyma; species Maudiozyma humilis. Next base: position 910,604 of record BTGD01000010.1, on the reverse strand, counting down.
TAGAGATGAGACCATTACCTGTGGAATCTCTGGGTACGCCTTACGGAATTCATTCGAAAGTTTAAAGGCAACTAAAGGAACGCCAGGCTTATATTGATCCTGGTTCACCCAAAAGTCGTTAACATTGGATGCAACAGAATCATCTGAGATCTTCTGATGGATGCTACTAACAACGTCAATATAACCCTCCACCTCTGGTAGATGAAGCAGACTATAAGAGAAAATCCTAGCAACGTACAAAGACCTCTTGAACTGAGCACCATATCCCTTCCTGCCAAGGGAAATGAAATTGAAATACTGGTGGACCACTTGGAAACCCGGTCTGGAAAAGTTTAAGCCAAATGTCTCTTCGATACCGCCTAGGTACTTGAGTCTAAATCTTAACTCCGGAGACAAAAACTTATCGTCCTTCCACAGTACCCATCCTAAGCCTGGTGTAGTAAGACCAAACTTATGACCACTGGTGTTGATACTAACTACTCTTGGATTATTAAATGCCCATTTCTCCATACCGTAATTTTTCATGTGGTATGTTTCAAATGTAAATGGGGTAATGAAACCACCAGAAGCACCATCCACATGGATTGGGATTCCCTTGTTTGCCCAATCAGGGTTCTTGGCCTCAATCTTGTCCAACACCTCGGAACACTTTTCGACGTTCTCGAAGTGCCCAGTGTACGTTGTTCCCAAAATAACAAAACAACCAATGGTATTCTCGTCGACATAATTCCAGAGTTCTTCAGGATCCAGCATATGGTGACTCTTGAAACTGACCGGAACCATTCTACACTCTACTTCGAAGTAGCGGGTGAATTTTTCAAGTGCAACCTGACAGGCACAGGACATTACAATATTTGGCTTCAGAGTAGACTTACCAGCATTGAGCATTTTATGTTCCCATTTCTTCTTCATTGCCAAACCTCCCAACATAATAGCCTCCGAAGAACCAGTGGTGGAACATCCGATTGGACTATCTTCTGGTCCGCAATGCCACATTTCAGCCAGCATAGAAATGCAGCGCTGAGTTAACTCAATCAGCTGAGGGTACTCATCGTTGTCAGCAAGATTCTTGTTAATATTCTCGTTAATGAGCTTTTTGGCTATTGGGGTTGTGAATGTGTTCACAAAGCTGGCTAAGTTAAGGTGAGGATTACCGTCAAGGGTCAGTTCGTTATGAATTAATTCATAAGATAGGTCCTCAGGGATACCTTCTGCAGGAATCTTGAATTTGTCATCTAATGACAGTGTTCTGAGAGACAACGCAGTGTTTTGTATATCCTGTTTGGCGCTGTCCTGAAGTTCAGTAGACAAAAGTTTATATTCAGGGAGAGCCACAGACAGGCGCCTTGTTGGAGCCCCTGTTGAACTGTCGTAGATTGAATTTCTGTGTAGCATGGCTAAGAAATTTCTTGGTTGTTAGTTGAGGACATGTAAAACAGCAACTAAACAAAGTTTTCTTTATGAAAGAACGTGTTTGAAAGAATATGCGACATAGGTATTTTATACCCCTATTTATTTTGCAAATCTCACCCTCATTTTCCTCGGAGCGCATTCGATCAGATGAGAATATCTCTTTACACAACCCTTTTTTTTTCACTCCCTATTGTATGCGCAGCCGCACATTACCTGCTGGAAACCACGGGTAATACCCGGTAAGGAATACTCAACAATATTTTAGTATACTTTTGTCAATTTCCTATAGATTTCGTTATTTATATGATAATAACTATATGAACATGATTGATGCATGTGTGACTCCAAATATGGAGTCAGATATCGACGTCTTCTGATATAATGTAAGACGTGCGTTGGTATTGTGTTTACTGTAGAGGATCATGAAAGTCTCTTCACCGAATTAGCAATGTACACCTAGTATAAGGTAGAATTTAACTTCTACTTTGACACTGAATCTGGGCAACAGATTTCAATCTGATCTCATATTTTGGAGTCATCCTTAGTCTCCATCTCAAATCTCAAATACAGAAGCTGGTAGTCGTCTAGGTCGTAAACAATTCTATCATGCTTTGTGTATAACGCTCCAACCTCTATATTTCCCATCAGTCTTTGGAATGATCTGGAGTTCAGGACGTCCTTGCTGAAGAAAGTGAGACAGAATTCACGAGGCTTGAAGACATTGAGAATTTTCTCCATTACATCAACGTTGTCCTGCTTCTGTTCGGAGATGGTGTTGATAGGAACATTACTCTCGAAAGATGCGTAAGACCAGCCCTTCTCTGGTGTGACGTGCAGTGTATAATAATATTTCTCATCGATAATCATGTTGGATGAGTAGCCACATGGGGAGAAGGCAAATGCATCGTGGTGGAAGCTGCTCTTTTTCGCCTCGTGGTATACCTTGTCCAAGCCAGTCTTCTTTGTCATGTTGTAACCAAGGAGATGACCCTCATCATCAGCCTCGTTGTCATTCTCATCGATAGAGGATGTCGCAGATTTCACTTCTCTGTTGCAAACAAACTGATCCGCGCACTTAGGGTCCAGACCAGTCATCAAGATTTCGATGGTTTCATCGTTGTCGTACTCGTAATTATTTTCTTCCTCACATTCCACATGGTTCTTTTCTGTGAACTTTTTGTTTGTGTTTGTGACATACAGATTCCAGTGCTTTCCTTGATCATTTCTTCCAACGGTGTAGCTCTTACCATGAACAAAAAACTTGTTCAAATAGTCCACCTCATCATTCCAGTTTCTGTGAATAGAGCGTTGCTTGGAAGGAAACATGAAAGAGCGTCTCGAATAGAATACCTTGTAAGGGTTAAACTTGTCGCCCTCAGCACAGTCCCATTGCAACTGTGTCATCACTTGGTTGAAGAGTTCCTCGAGACAGAAAAGCGTGGTGGTGGTGCCGCATGTCTTCATGGTAATCTTGTGGTCGTAAACAAAGAGAGAGGATTCACTCAGCAAGAAAGCATCGATGCATTCAGTGGATTTAATGGAAAGGACTTCACATTTAACGAGCTTCAGTATGTTAGTCCACGTTGTCACCGGAATAGAGCGCAGTGTCTTGGTTCTGTCTGGAATAGCGCATGGGTCGGGGTAGAACCATATCTCGAGAAGCTTTTCAGGACCTTCAAATGCCTCGGATGAGTCCAAGGTCACACTCAGTTCATGGTCGATGTACGAATGGTTGGTTAGTTCCTTGATAGTGATAGTCATTGGTGATGAGGACTAGGTGTTGGAACGATTTTGTTATCGGAGTAATAGAACAAACTCAGGAATTATATTTAACTTGATATCAGAATCTTAGAAAGGAGAGTATCGTGTTTCGCCTTGTGATAGAACCACTGGTAAATGCTTTAGGTGTATTCGACTTTTCAGAACAAAATTTCTTGTCGTTCCACAGGGAAAGTGTCTGCACCAAAATTGTTCTTTCTATTTTTTTTGACGGAGAGTCGCTAATTGAACCAATGACAAAAAAGAATAACTGTCAAAAATAAGAGGGGGGAATAAAGAAGAATTTATACTACTATAAGAGTTGTGTACAAGAAATCATCCAAAAAGTGGCATCTCACACATATGAGATACGTCTTCGAATATCACCGCTGGATGCCCAACAGGGTTGCAGATCACTCCTCACAGGATGAAAAATGCTCTCCAGACAAATGTGCGCTGTGTTTGACTGAAAAATTCTGCGCATCGCCACCAAATGGAAAAAAAAATGAGGAGAACGCAAACATGAAAAAAAATTGGGCGGGGGAGCTACAAAATTGTTCTTTTCTAATTGCTGTGCGGCGATTTACTGTGCAAGAGGAAGCTTTCAGGCGCCTGCGAAGAGAGGGAGACAGTATTACAGGTGATTCCTACGGTGTACAAAAGACAGTGATACGGCTGTAGCATAGCTTCTCCCTTCTATATATTGATGTTGTCCATTTAACCTGCTGGGCTTTTCTTGTTATTGTCAACGTATCACACTTGTGTTTATACGTGAGCCATGTTATTGCTTATTGATCAATTTGCTTGTGAGCACATATTTTTAGAACTTCCAGATTAGCTAATTACAAAATCGAATCGATAGTTTGATTATACGAGGGTAATCTGCTAATTTAGTGCTATTTTGTAGAATCATTTGTTGAAGGAACACACCCCAACTATGCATGTTAAGCTCACTTTCTCACTGAAACTTTCGCACACGTGACTTCAGATGATGATGCGAGTGGTATTGCTGAAAAATACTGATTTCAGATCTCTTGAAGTTTTAACACCCACTGTCAAAACTCACTGTCGCTTGGAAGAAACATCTCCCTTAGATAGTCAAGTCCATCAGGTACTGTAGTCGTTGCTATACGAGTTGGTGATTATTCAGCAAGACATGTCTTTTGGCAACCTCAGCAACAGCTTCCAAGCCTATGATAATGATTTTGGGCTTGGTCACAATGGTGCCAGGCTCTCATTGAACTATTTCGATGGAATCCCAGAGCAGAATCTGCTCAATTCTTTGGGTAACAACACATTGAGATTGATTTTCAAATCATTGCTTAAGAGAGACGATACAACAAAGGAGAAAGCTCTGTCAGATCTCAACACTCTCATTGACGAGGATATATCTACGAACCAGGGAAAGGAATCGCAGTTTAATGACGATATTTTCCTAATATGTTGGTCTCAGATCTACGCAAAGCTTGTGACCAACGAGGTGAAGTCAATTAGAAACTATGGTAACTCCTTTACCATCAAGCTTATTACACTATTGGGGAAGAGCGTCTCCAAGTTTCTCAAGGATTATATTCCGTTTATCCTATTAGGAACCTGTGACACCGATGTTGCAGTTAGCAAGAACTGTTCAGAAGAATTCAAGCTATGTTTCAATAATGATTCTGGCAAATTGCAAGCCCTGTGGAAAGTATTTGAGGAACAAATCCTAAGCCTTGCTAAGGAGATTTTAATTAACGAGACAATTGACACAATTTCTGATCAGCGTTACGTTGCGAAGGAAGAAGCAGCATTCAGGTATAATAGGCTCAGCACAAGTGCAGTGAACCTTCTACTTGCAACTGTGTCCATGAACACTGAAACATATGTCAAGGGCGAACACGCTGATATTTATAAAGATATTCTGTCTTCGGACAGCTTCTGGAAGTCATTCAATCTCAATGACAATTTCAACCTCAAGCAATATCAGTCCATTCTACGCCTTGTTGTCACTCTTTACACCACCAAGTTCTTCAAATATAATAAAGATATCTTCAAAACTGCCGTCAGATACTTATTGAAGTCCATGACTCAGATCAATAAGAAAAATATTCTGAATGTCAACACTGTTGTACCATTAATCATGGATTCTCTCATTACCCTTACTGACTATAAGGATGGTCGCATTTGGTCCTACGATAAGCACTCTAAAGAGAAGCTCCTCAGCTTCCTGTCTGTTACGTCGAGAAATGCCGTTCCACAGTTTTTCAATCAGTTATACCAACTTTACATGGCTACTACGTCGATTGATCTTCTGAATTACGAGTCAGAGTGGTTACCACTTTGGGTAGGATCTTTAGATGAGATTAATAAGAAAAGCTTCCTTGGGAAATACGGCGCGACTGTTCTAACAGAGCTATGGACAAATTTTGATAAATTCCTAAAAGAGAATGATGATATTCGGGATAAGTATCTAGAGGATTATATTCCAAAGACATTGAGGAGTTGTAACGATTTGAATAAACTGCCAGATCTAAAGAAATTCTTCCAAGAAGTCTGTAACCCCCTGAAGGCCGAGACCGAATTAGAGAATGCTATTACAGTGTCAGGAAATGATGTAAACAAAGCCGAAAAATACTATCAGGGAAATTTACTGTCTCTGGTCATTTCTTCTGAATCAAACGACACGGCTTTAGAATCTTTATGCTCATTCATCCTGCATATACTTTCAGATGAGCCAACTGAGAGCGTCAAGTCTGTACTATTCGCAATCGTTATTAGATTACTCTCAACGGACGCGTCCACCTTAGACAGTGGTATCTCTACTTTTATGTTTGAACTACCTACTTGGGTGGAAAAGACCAACTTCAAATTAGCCTCTGATATTGTTGTGGAGTACACTAAATCGAAGTATATTGAACGTAACTCAGAATGGATTACATCATTACAAGATTTTTTCACTGTTTGCACCACTCTAGATATCGACGGTGTTGAGATAATCAATGTTTTGGGTGCGCTCGATTTATCGCGTTGTGAGAATTTGTTAAATTCTGATCCTGCTATAGTTGAACTGATTGAGTCATATATTACTGGCTACTCGTTCGAGGAACAAGGAACAACCCGTTCACTGTTCAAATCGCATCTCCTAAATGAAAAATTGGTAGAGGAATTGTACGTTAACTCCAAGAGTAAAGCAAAGGTTGACGAATTTGTATCATGTGCAGGGTATCTAAGTCCTTCCCTGCAGTCACATCTCATCCTCAACACACCTTTCCTGCTTGATTCGATGTTTGTTATATCCGATGATATAACAATTTCTACCTATGATATCGTTTCTAAATTATTAAGCTCTGGAGAAGTGAATAAAGAAAAACTTGTAGAGAGAACCTCCTCAATAATTACGAATTTTGTCAGATCGTGTGATGACATTACATTAATTCTCAACGATCCCGATTCTATCTGCCTAAAAATTACTGACGACTTTATTCAGAAGTTCCCTGAGTGTGTGAGTAAATTTATCCCTACTTTTATTGAGGAATATTTCGTACAATTCGTGCCGGAGATAGATTACCGTACCTGTGTTGGTCAGAACTTATCACTTACACCCTTCATGGTACTACAAGATGACCAGCTTCAGGATATCCAAAAATGGTTAGAGCTGATAAACGTTGGTATGTTCTTGGATAGACTTGTTTCTAAGTCCTCAGACCTTCTATCCAACGATCTCGTTGTTCTACTCTCTATAATTTCTGAACTAGTGAGCGACTATAATACTATCTCACCTTCACCTAACATGGACTTTACTGGGATATCCCATACGTTATTAAAAATGAGAGAGAGTAACCCGATTAGTCTCAGCCAGGTAGTTGATTGCTTTGATGATGACTCTGATTCCTCAGATAGTGTACTAGCACGTCTTCTGAAAAGTTTTGATGTTACGACAGACTTTTATAAAATTCGGGTCCTTCGGAGAGTTATTCAGAATGATGTGGAGTCTGCCTCGACATCTGCCATTACTTCATTAATTCCACAAATTGAGAAATATGTTAGTGGCACTGTCCGCAGTAAGGAGTTCTCAAGGATCAGATATCTGGTGAGTTCTGCGATTCTAACAGCGTTTTCTTCATTTTCTAACCAAGAAGCCTTAAGTAAACTAAGGACGTTGTTAGCTGCTGAATGTATTGGAATTAGGGAGTCTGAATTGTTGCAAAGTAGTAATAGAACACTTCATACGCTAATTCTTCTGTCGAATATTTTGGAAGTTAACGGTTCCTCTGTCGATGTCTCAACCTACATTCCAATCGCGCCACAACGATTCAGCATGATTTTGAAAACAGTTGATAAATGGTTGGACAGCGATATCATCTATGAGCCAGCCTTTATTGGGGTCAGATTGGCGCTTCTAAAGGTATTCAGTTCTGTTCTAAGATTCCCAGCCTTTGTTGACATGACTCCATCAATATTTGGCACCACAGGAAAATTATTGGTCGATTCATTGACAATGTGTCAACTCGATGATACACCATATATTTTGGCTCTTCGTATGGCTGATATCCAGTTATGTCAAGGCTTAAAGAAATGCAATACTCCCGAAAGTTTTGGTGACGAATTTGGAACTGATATTTCTGACAGTATTATCGAACTTCCATTCATTGTATTTCCTGGAGAGAATGATAATCAGGTATCGGCACTTTTCTATAAGGCCTTGAACAACGCGTTCGATTCGCTAATTCCAACAAAGATATTGCTTCCTCAATACGAGAGATTCCTACAGACATTCTTAGAATTCGAGAAATCGAGAATGATTAGCGCAAGGAGACTGATAGTTCTAATTCTAGGAAGAATTGTGAAAGAAAGACAACAGACGCAAGTTATAGAATTCGAGTTGAGACAACAGCATCTGCACACTCATGAAGATAAAGAGGATGATGACGATGATCAGTTCTTTGATGCACGTGAAGATATGGATGCATTCACCGAGAACCAAAATCTTGAGGAAGAGGATTTCAAGATACCACATAAACTGATTGAGAAGTTGGTTGATAAGCTACCAGTTGAGTATCTCGAATACTGTAACACAACTTCTTTCATTGAATACCTCTGGGATTGGCATATTACCCTGCAATTCTTTGATAACGTATCATACAAGATGCGCCAGTTGTACATCAACCAATTGAAGGAGAACGATCTCATTGACAAGCTCTTTGAATTTGTGAGTGACCAGATTGACATGGGAGACATTCGTTTCTACAAGGAACAATTGACAGCGTATGATATTGGTCATTATGAGTCTATTGAAACAGAGTTTTTGACATATTCTGCAGAAGTATCTGATGAGTGCAAGTATCTGATGATGCATATTATGTTCGAGCTATTTAAATCAGTTGGATCCTTGACCAATATGTGGTTCATGAACATTAAAGATCGCTCTCTAAAGAATAAGATCGACTCATTCGTCTCTCAGTTCATCTCTCCAATACTGATTAAAAATGAAATTGACAGTGTTTCAAGAAAAATTGAGGATTTTGAAAAGAAGGATGAAGCCCTCTCTATCAAGGTTAATAATGTCACTCATGAGATTAGAGCAAGCTATCTTATCGATGAGCAGAATCTAGTAATTTCTTTCAAGCTTCCAAATAACTACCCATTAAATAATGTGGAAGTTATTGGTGTTTCAAGAGTGGGTATCACTGAACAAAAATGGAAGCAATGGATCATGTCTACACAGCATGTTATTACTGGTATGAATGGTTCTGTTCTGGACTCTCTGGAACTATTTACGAAGAATGTCCATCTGCAATTCTCTGGTTTCGAGGAGTGTGCTATCTGTTACTCTATTCTACATGCAGTTGACAGAAAGCTGCCAACGAAGGTGTGTCCAACCTGTAGTAATAGATTCCATGGGGCATGTCTATACAAATGGTTCAGATCTTCTGGTAACAACACATGTCCATTATGTCGTGGTGAAATTCCATTCCGTAAGTAGGTTATTTGTGTCTCAGCACTACCTGTACGTATTTTTTTATTAAATAAGACATTCAAGAATATTACTTAATTAATGGATTGTGATTTGACACAGGATGTATGTAAGATGTTACTGATATAATTAGTATGTTCAATGGACAAAGTAGGAGGAACCTTAACCTTTTTTTCTTGCGGCTAATCGCTGCCATGTTCTCTCAGGTGTTGCCGTTGTTGTCGCTCATCGGAAAAATAAATTACCCGCAACAACATCAGGCGCTCAGACAACAACATAGGCGTGAAGAAAGAGAATTTCATAAGTAGCTGACACTTAGACAGAGGTGTTCTACTATACCTATTGCTAGGGAACATTCAAGTATCCATAGAGCGCCAAAGATGAGAATTCTATCTAGGAGGAGGATGAGAAACATCCTAGGTGTTCTGTTTGTCATTATTACCGTGGCAATCGCAATCAGATGCATTGTTCAGTTCCAAATGAATAAAGAAATCAACTATTACAGGAAGTACTTCAGAACCCAAAAAGATAAACTGATCGGTATATATAACCCACTGGAGATTAAACAGATTCCTGAGGAAACTATTGATAGTTTGTACAATAAACGTATAATGGATTTACAAGGCACTGGTGAGACCATCGATTGGAGCAAATTTGCGTATGTTAACTATGTCACAGATGCGACGTACTTGTGTAACACATTGATCATGTTCGATGATTTGAGGAACAAGTATGGAACTAAGGCCAAACTTGTCCTGTTGGTATCAAAGGATCTGTTAGAAGAGGGGGGCTTTGATGATGTAGAACGTAATCGTGCATTACTGGACAAGATAAAATTACTGGATGAGAATCAAGTTGTGGTCAAGTTGGTGGACAACATTATTAAACCAAAGGATTTTACACCATGGAACCAAAGTCTTACAAAGTTATTGGTGTTCAACGAGACTGATTACGAACGTATTATCTATTTGGACAACGATGCACTTATTAAGAATAACCTTGATGAGTTATTCTTCCTACCAGCCTACATCAACTTTGCGGCTCCTCTGACTTATTGGTTCCTCTCTGATCATGATATGACGAAGGCTTACAAGGAAATCAAACATGAGAATAAAGTATCTACGAGTCTGCTCCCTTATGTCAAGAAGCTTGAAGCAAGAATTAGAAACAACAAAATGATTTATAATCACCTTCCAAGTCTCCCTAACTCGTTATTTATGGGCTCTAACAACGTTGCTCAAGAAATTCTTGACTCAACATCTTCTGCCTCTCCATTGTTTAACTTCCGTTCCAACAAAAAAGTAAGCAAGGTAAAGTTTGCATCGAACCTCATGGTTATTAAGCCATCTGCAGAGTTGTTCGATAAAATTGTGACAGAATTGCTTCCACTGGTTATCGACGAAAAGGAGAAGTATGACATGGACCTCATCAATGAGGAACTTTACAATCTAAAGAAACTCATCTATTACCAGTTTGATCTATTTAGAAGATTGAAAACGAAGTTTGTCCCAGACGTCCTCGTACTTCCATTTGCTAGATATGGTTTACTTTCCGGATCTATTAGAAACAAGGATCAGCACAATATAATTGTTAATGACATCCTTGGCTACAAGAGATTGGATCAGACAGGTGCAGCCATAGAGAAGGAACTAAGACATTCTGTCCAGGATGCCAAGTATGTTCATTTCTCAGATTATCCAATAGGAAAACCTTGGAATTACCAATCCATGGATGAACTAGAATGCAAGGTCACAGGAAAACATACTAAAAATGCAGAGGAGAATACCCAGATCTGCCAACTATGGCACTCAATCTATGAGACATATATGGTGGAACACAACATATGTGTTGCGTGAACCACATTAAGATAAAATATGTATAGTCATTATAGATTTTAACAAATAATCCCTACACCCTATTCTAAACCTAAGTAAAATGTGAACACTTTCTATTAATTTCTTACCCGCACAACCGAGGGAAGCGCGAAAAATTTTCAACTTGACGTCTCTATAAAAACGCTTAGCCAATTGAAGAGATGATTTGTACATACGCTTGAGACTTTCTTTGATTCTTGTTCTTTTTGTAAAAAGGGTAACTAATTATTTATTGATGGAATTCCCTGTATAATATATGTGCGATGATTTGTCCAAGATTCATTTATGAATGTCTAGATTTGCAACATTTTTTCTTTATGAGTACTGATAATGTTTTAGATAAGAGTTTTGTGATTTTGAATCAGTGGTGCCTTTGTTTGCATGTTTCTCATCCTGAGACACTAAGTGGTCTTTATGTGTTTCGAAACCTCTGGTTTTGTGGGATAGTTAGTGGTTTGAGTGAATTTCTTTGATATTTTGCAAGAACCTGGATCAGAAGAGAGTGATGTTCTGTTTCGTTTAGATTGATGTGGATGATATATAGCCTGGCAATACTCGCCTGCTCGTCGTTTCTTTGAGTTTTTCATTTTTACGAACGTAGGTCTGGGGATTCTGTGGTCGTTCGGAATGTTTCAATGTTGTCACTTCCATAACTATGCGTTTTTGACGGCCAAATTTAAGGTTTCCCCTTAGAGTGTTTGTTCACTATAGGTTATATCCCTCTTCACATCTGTCTGGATGACGGCATCTACTCGTTTGTATTCTGGTATGGGGGGTTGTAGATTTTCAATTTTTCGAAGCTCATATCCACGACCTGTTTTGTGAAATTATGTGTTGGAGTTACGTTTAGATCATGTCTAAGACCCTGAGGAATAATGCGGCATTGGTTACTTATTGGTTTGATAATTGCTTTGCGATTGTCTCTTACTGTGGTCATTCGTAAAGATTGGTGGTGTTAGTTTAGTGGAAAGGTCATTCGTTGCAATATGCATATTTATTCGGGGTTTGTGAAGTCATAGAGTCAAATCCCTTTTAATCGCTCATCTATTGATATTTGATAATAGCATGCAGTTTCAAAATAGGGAGAAATCTTCTTCTCTTTTCTCTTCTTATCTTGTGTAAGGAATAATGTCTTAATCTTAGCATTAGAAAATTTCTTTTAAAGGATTAATTATACAAAGGAATTTTGTTATTGATATATGTCTTGTTATATGTGTATATGGTTTATTCGTTGGAGGAATGATTATGATGTGGAGTTTGTGGATGCTTAATCTCACAAATGATGCAGGAGTTGGGGAACTGAGTAAGTCGACAAGCCAGGAAACGAAACGTGGTGTTTCACGTATCACTCGCACTCGTCTATAAATATGGCTTATGTTAATGAGCGTCGAATGTGATATTTCGTCTCTGTTTCCTTCTTTTTAAACTTACCTCTTGGAAAGGTAGACCTTGTCGACTCTGCTTTGGACGGCGTTTAGGATATCCTTTCTCTTCAGCTTCTGGGCAGAAGTGACGAATCCATTCTCTGGTGTCCACTCGTCGTCGAACAGGACGACACCCTGTAGCATCTCGATACCAGTGAGACCCTGGTCTCTGCCGGTCTTGAGCATGTCGGTCAGGACGGCCTGGCACAGCTTGGGGTTGTCGACGTACTGCTCAACGTCCTCGCCTTGCTTCATGACGCCTAGGGAGACAGCAAGCTTAGCCAGGGCTGGGATCACTGGGACGACGATACCGACGGCCTTGACCTGCGTCTGGTCGGCGTAGCAGCAGATGTTCATGACGTATTTGTTGGATCTGTAGATGGACTCGAGCTTCTCGAGGGCGATGTACTCACCGTTCATGGTCTTGACAAGGTTCTTCTTTCTGTCGATGATCTTGAGGTGTCCGTTGGCGGTGAACTCACCAATGTCACCAGTCTTGAACCAGCCATCTGGGGTGATGGCCTTGGCGGTCTCCTCTGGGTTCTTGTAGTACTCGGGGGTGATACAGGCGCCCTTGGCCCATATCTCACCCTGGTTGTTCTTGGCAAAGTATCCAAGGTCCTCGACATCGACGAGCTTGACTGTGGTGGAACCGGCCAGGTCACCGACGACACCGATCTCAAATCTGTCGGGGGTGGTGACGGTGGTGCTGGCAACGGTCTCGGTCAGACCGTATCCGACCAGCATTGGGCAGAGGATGTTGGAGAGGAAGGTCTGGGCGTCAAGACTGATGGGGGAGCCACCGTTGCACATGTACTTGAGTCTGCCACCAGTGGCCTCCTTGACCTTCTTGAAGATGATGTTTCCGAGGGCGTTGCCACCTGGGAGGTGGTACTTGTTCAAGGTGGTCTTGGTACCGTACGCGGCCCAAAATACCTTCTGCACCAGTCTTGGCTGCATGGCCAGCTTGGCGAGGATACCCTTTCTGATGGTCTCCCAGACAGCAGCGACACCGACCATCAGGGTGGGCTTCAACTCCTCGAGGTCACCTTGGCAGTTGCGCATGGAGATGGAGGAAAGGGTCTTGACGGTACCGTAACCGACGACTGCACCCCAGTAGAAACACTCGAACTCGAACACCAGCTCGAAGATGTGGGCCAGTGGCAGGAACGCAATGATACTGTCCTCGGGTCCCATGAATCCGTAGACTGTGGATCCGACACCGGCGATACCGGCGGTAACGGTGGAGTGCAGCAGGACGACACCCTTTGGATCACCGGTGGAACCGGAGGTGTACATGATGCAACTGAGGTCCTCTGGCTTTGGAGGGCATGGCTCGATCTCGCCCTTTGCCTCCTGGCCGAGCTTGACGATCTCGTCGAAGGTGTAGATCATGATGTCTGGTCTGACCTCCTTGATCTTCTTGAGGGCCTCGGCGGGGATGCTGTACATCTTGCCGCCCTGTCTCTTGTCCTTGGGGTTGAGGGTCTCGGAGTGGATGATGTACTTGATCTCCTTGGCGGCCTGCAGAGGCTTGATGAGCTTTGGCAGCAGGGCAGAGTCGGTGAACACTGCGGCGGTGCCTGTCTGGACCATGGAGTGGATGAGGCCAGCCTCACCGAGGGTGTCGTACGCGGTGACGACGGGGATGGCCTGGGACTGGGTGCCGAGGAACATCTTCATCCACTTGTGGGAGGTGGAGGCGAAGATGTGGAGCCTGTCCTTGTTGCCCGGCTCGAGACCCATCTTGACGAGGCCGCGGCCGATGTCGTGCATGATGGTGGTGAGCTCGGTGTAGGTGCTGTAGCGGTAGTGGCTCATCTCGAAGTACTGCCACACCTTCTCGGTGGGGACGTTCTTGCCGTCGACGACCTTGTTGACGATCTTCTTCTCCTCGTGGATGTCGATGACCTCTCTCCAGCCCATGGCGTTGGTGTTGCCGTTGCGCTCGAAGATCTCGACGAGAAACTCGTACACGGTGCTGCACTTCATGCCGATGGGTCTCGTGAGCAGCTTCTTCTGGTAGCGGGAGTTGCGTCTGGGCGCGGTCTCGTGCTCGTTGGCAGGCTTTCCCACAGGAACATTGTACAACTCAACCATAGTGTGTGTGTGATTATACTAATAAATGTGTAGTAAAAGGGAAGGAGTGGTATAAAACAGAAATAGCTCGCTTGTCTCCTTTTCTTCGAGGGAGAATATATTAATTGTATGTATATATTCGCGGTGGCAAAAAAAAGGGACACAAGCCATATGAACTGGGTGGCAAGTCGCGAGACCCACAACACATATATATAGAGATACACACGGCCAAGCGGCCAGCGCATTCTATGCTCCTGGGAGGCCGGGTGGTAAAGCACGCACCGCCCAGAGAACCCCGCACGCAGCGCGCACAGGGGCGTGCATCGGTGTCCCTTGGGTGCACAGACGCGGCCGCACGCCGACCCCTCAGCGCCTAATTTGTTCTTTCGGCGCCGAGTGTGCGCTGCGTGCGCGGCCGCGGCGTGTGCGGGCGCGAGCCGCTGTCGCCTCCAACAAATGCCGTTTGTTGGGCGGCCGTCTAGGGCCCCTGCGGCCAGCGCCCTAGGGCTGCGGCATTGTTCGCGCACGGTTGGCCCAACCCTAAGGGCTGGGGCACAATAGTCGGATGTGCAACAACAGATAATGCATGCGTTGCTCGTTCACACGAGGGCTGGAGGCGGCCGCGCCCTTAGGGCTTGCCGAGATGCAGGCGGGGGCGCACCAGGGTACAGGAGGGCAGCCCTGCGGGAATGCTTAGCAACCGCGTTTTTGTTGGACGCGCCAAATCCAACAAATCAGAATTTGTTGGACGGTTCCGCGCGTGGCGGCCCCGTGGGACGGCGTGCCGCGCACACAAACGTCCGCGGAACGCATGCGCTGCATGGCGCATCACGGCCGCCTCCCACGGAGATAGTGAGTACAAGCGAGGACGCCGCGACTCCTTCGCCCTTCCGCTCCCTGATTCTCCCCGTTTTCCTCGTATAGCTTTCTGCAGGGGCCCCGTGCGGAGTGATGTAGTCACGTGGATTTCGCGGTGGGTACGTTGGCTCCGAAATATCGGCTCGGCCGAGTCGGGCGTCAGGGGCTGGCACTGAGCGAGGCGACTAGTTGACGGCAGATGCCTTTGGGCCGGCAGGGCTGAGGGATGCGCTCGTATATCAGCAGCGGTGCTTATTGTATCGGCGTTTGCATCAGTCTCGTACCATCGATTGTATCGGCGATTGTGTTATCGATTGCACCAGCCACCAGCAACACACACACACACTAGCATTTCCCATGTGGAACCCATTTTCGTCAGGTAAGCAGGAGTTCGAGAACACGCGCGAGAACAGGAAGCAGTGCTGGGAGTCGCGCGACCTGTACTTCCAGTGTCTCGACAGCATCGACGTGATAAGCCCGCTCGACCCAAAGAACAAGGACAAGATCAAGCGCGCCTGCCAGCAGCAGGAGAAGCAGTTCGAGCAGGACTGCGCAAACAGCTGGATCAGGTACTTCAAGGAGAAGAGGGTCACCGACTACAGGAACGACCTCATCAACAAGAAGATCCAGGAGGAGGAGCTGCAGGCCGCCGTCACGAAGTAGAGCCGCAGTGCGACCCCTATTCACGCCCCATGTCACCGTTACGTACAACATATATTCATGAGTAGATTCACAATAATAGATTGTAAATAGGATTAGGGGGGAGCGTATACTAGATGTAATGCTTGCGGAGTGTCTGTTCTTCCCCGGACCTACTTGCCTGGATCTGAAATTTTCATATTTAACACTTTGTTAATATTTTTGCCCTTGAAAATGTCTGACACACCTGCAAAACAATCACTCTCTGTAAATAAAAAAAACTTGCATATATTGGTTTACCTAATTTACATAGGCTTTGCCTAATATTTAACTTTATAGAGTCCGTATTGTAGTCCATGTTTACACCTCGAAAACCTCGATGTTTGCAGTGGCGCCAGGACTGACACCAACAACACAGAAGTTACCGCCGGTGGAGCCCTCAACCTCGTTCACGTCCTGCTTAGATGGGTCGATCGAACATGGCAGACCGCTGCACTTGCTGGGGTCGTCACAGGTAATGCGCACACCGAAGCCCGGTCTGGCGTTCTTGAAAGGCGTGTTTGGCTCGAAGTAAACTGGGTTCCAGCCGATCTTGGCGAACGTGGTGCCGTCCGCGACGGTGTTGGCACCAGCGACATATGGGGACCAGTTGCCGTGTGGAACATCGCTGGAGCCCCACTTGCAGCCTTCCTCGGCAGAGACACCTGGCGGGTTCACGTAGAAGTGAGAGGCAGTGCCCGCCCAGTAGCTGGGGTCGGGGACAGCGAGCGTCTGCGCGCCGCCGGCGCCAATCTCGGTGGGGATCAGCATCTCCTCGTTACCTGGCAGAACGGTCTGACAGAAGGCGACGGAGCTGCCGGCAAGGTTCTTGGCAGTGACGGCACCAGTGCCGTCAACACACATAGGCTTGTCGCTCATTGGAATCTGCAGGTTGCCCTGGGCATCGCAGTACAGACCACCATTCTGGGACCCTGGGTAGGTGTAAGAGGTGGAAGATGGGTCCCACTGGGCCATGACTTGGCCCGGTGGACAGGCGTATGGGCACCAGGTACCTGGAGCACACTCCTGGTCGGAGTGCATGGCCCATCCGCCGTTGCGGCCGCCGGTCTGGACGGCGACCATTCCTGGATATCCAGGGAAGGCACAGTTACCCCCGTCACGCTTAACATTGGCGTCGTCGTTGTTAACATTGTCAACTGGACGAGCCTGGGAAACGACGGTGTTGAGTAGTAGTAAAGAGAGAACGTTTGGTAGCATTGTAATAATATTGGTTTTAGAAAAGGAGTGGATTGATTTGTTGATTTGATGAGGTAGTATCCAAACTAAGATGGAATGAACGGAACAAGAATACGCATTTGATAGAACACCATCCATCCTTTTATACAAATTCTTAGACATATTACCCCTCTTCCCTACCCCTCTTGTCTCATCACTGATTTACTTTTCACAAACTTATCAAGGTCCAGAACTTCTAGACACAGTGCCAGGGTCCAGACCTGGTAGTCCCCGCACCACCGAATTCCGAATATGTTGTGTGGTTCCTGTGCCTCCGGTATATTATACCTGTCAAGAGCACCATGTCTGTACTATAATATGTTGGATGAGGAGGAAGACATCTCTGCACTGATATGGCCGTGGAGGCTGCAGTCCGGCGGAACAACCGGATATAATTCCGTTGCTTTCACTCTCTACGTAGAAACAGGCACACAAACTTGCAAACTTCCCAGTTCCATTATCTACTGATACTCCCCACTGACCACCATCTCCGGACATGGTTCCAGGCCCCACCTCTCTTGGAAATACTTGGTGGTCACACTTCCATCGGATTTACTTCCTTCTCCCACCTTCTCCGAAAACATTTCCTGGATCCGGTATTGGCCTCAAAATCTCCTCTTCCATGGTTCTAAAAGCTCACCACCCATATTGTTCTATTGTAAATCACGGAGAAAGCTTAAGTCTATATTGCTGTACAAACTCACAAAAACGCACGGCACTCTAAATGACAGGCGCAGAACACATTGTATCCTACGGATGTTTCTGTGCAAACACAGAACATTGTCCCTGCATCGAATCGGATACTCTGCGGCGTTACTCTGCGCCGCGCGTCGTCGCACCAATTACCGCACCGAATACGGTATGCGCACAGACACCCTCGCAGGAACAGACAGTGGCGAGACCCACCGGTTATGGCCCCAACGCCTAGACACCACCCGTAGGGAGGTGCTCTATAGCCAAAAGGTCTAGACCCTGCTTCTCTCCTCACGCCAGATCGCACGGAAACCCACCAACGGAAAAGGACAACGCTGAAACACACGATATACTGGCGACTGAAAATGGTACCACCAACGCAGCGGAGAAAGGTGATCGTATTCCGTCGGTGATAGCCGGTTGACTGGAAATCCCCCCACTCTCCCCCTCGCTCCCTTCCCCGCAGCAAATCCCCGCCAGATGTCCACAACCCACAGGTCACGTGGCACTATCCATCAGTCACGTGGGGATCACGTGTTGGAATGGCTGCACTGCACGTGCCGCCAAAAAATGGAGGTGCAGTTGTGCTCTCAGCCTGCGCGAATTTATGGCCGCGACACCCCTTGTAGCGCTGTGTCTCGGTGCAACTGTGCGGAGGGGGTGCAGACGCCCGAGGGCTTGCCACCGCGAAGGTGACCGGCTTTGGAGCAGAGGTAATGGTGATGGCAATGCAGGCGGAAGGAGGGGTTGTACGAGTCATTGTGCATTACCGTTCGTTTAGATGCGCTTATATAACTGTCTTTTTTTTTTTACCACTCCTGTTTAACAGTGTAGTTTTCTTTCTGTCGCTACAACTACCCATACCATCCTGACTAAGCACAAGACATATAGTCAAGATGATGAAAGGTAAAGAGATCAGGATTATTTCCCTGCTGTGTCTCGACACGGTTTTCTTCTTCCTGGAGCTGATCATCGGTTACATCTCGCACTCGCTGGCGCTGATTGCCGACTCGTTCCACATGCTGAACGATATTATATCCCTATTTGTGGCTCTATGGGCCGTTAAAGTCGCCAAGGAGCGCAACCCAGACTCCAAGTACACGTATGGTTGGAAGCGTGCTGAGATTCTGGGTGCCCTGATCAATGCCGTGTTTCTGATTGCGCTGTGTTTCTCAATTCTGATCGAGAGTATACAGAGACTCATCCAACCACAGGTCATCGAGAACCCTCAGTTAGTCATGACTGTTGGTTTTGCTGGCCTTGCCTCAAACTTCGTTGGATTGCTGCTATTCCACGAGCATGACCACGACCATGGTGTCTCTGACGAGGAGGCTGGTCTCGGCAGCTTCGGACACACTCACACGATTACTGGCACCGACGACGACAATGGTGACGACGCCCACTCACACACCCACTCCGAGAGCAGCCGCGACGCTACTCCTAACGACCCTATTACTAGGACGACTGTTGGCATGCTTACCAGCAACAGCCAGGACGACACTACCACTGAAACTAGCGTGGAGAACTCCCACGAACACACTCACGACAGCGAGGAGACACCATTGGTTGCCCCACCCGCCCTTGTCAAGCGCAAGAGAAAGCCAAAGAAGACCCAGAAGAGCGCCAAGTCGCTCAACATGCGCGGTGTCTTCCTACACGTTATGGGCGATGCCCTCGGTAACGTCGGTGTCATCACTGCCGCGTGGTTTATCTGGAAGACCGACTACTCCTGGAGATTCTACACTGATCCTCTGGTTTCCCTAGTCATCACCGTCATCATCTTCTCCTCTGCTCTCCCACTATCCCGCAAGGCCTCCAAGATCCTACTGCAGGCCACACCCTCCAGCATCTCTGCCAACGAGATCCGCGACGAGATCCTGGAGATCCCAGGTGTTATTGCCGTGCACGACTTCCACATCTGGAACCTGACCGAGGCCACCACCATCGCCTCCATCCACGTTAAGCTTGATATCTCCCCAGAGGAGTTCGTCTCGACTGCCAAGCTCATCAGACACATATTCCACAACCACGGCGTGCACTCAGCCACCGTGCAGCCGGAGTTCGAGTCCAACGAGGCTACCCCACAGGAGCGCAGAAGATTCTCCATCATTGCTGGTGGTGCCGACGAGCCCAACGTCATCGACACGACGTACGGTTCTACCACGAGGGACACCAACTGCCAGGCCGACAACCTCGCCAACTGCTACTCCGACAGATGCAAGTAGGCATGGATATACATATGTAAATACGATACATACATAACACACAATATACACTCATACATATTGATTGGGAGAAGCATATACATCAGAGCTTGAACAAGTTTATGAGCCCTAAGACACCCAGACACCTGGAGAAACACCCACACATCATATCCACCCCTACACCACACGGCAACCTGAAACATCGGCCCGCATGCAAGGGCCTGGCCCTCGGCATTCCCATTCCGATGTGCGTGATTCCGCGCTGAGCAGTCACTTGCGGATCGCGTGTGCCCGCCCGTGTGGCTCGGGCGGCGTTGCTGCGGGTGTTTCTGGGGCTGTCGCGCCTGTGTGTTTGTGCTCCTGTTGACAATGGCACCGCTTTTTGATCCGGATGTCAACAACGGCCCTGGTTGGCACGGATGCAGGGGATTCTGTACATATAAGCCAAGGGGAGACTATATGGTTGCCTATGTTTGTCTGGATGTTATTAGGTTATCATAATGTAATAGACACACCTGTGCGATGTACCGATACAAGGTGCGGTTCAAACCGGAGTTGGAACACAGAAGGAAGGCAGATAGGGAGCGATGTTACCAGTACAGTTGTCGGGAACGCATGCTCAAGAAGCCGGTGCAAGGCACGGTTGTCTCTAGCGACATCACGAAGGAAAAGAAGAAGCATAATGACTATCCATTTTATAGAACAATAACAGCCATACGGAGGTATTATATCGTACAGCAACTGATGTACAGCATTGAAAAAGTAGGGTGGATACGGCGTGCCGTGTCATGTGTTGCAGGCGTGTTTACTTGCATCGCACAGATGAAAGTGTATGCACTGATCTCACCACTGGTTGGTCTGATTGATATACCGTTGAGCGCAATAATAAGAGGCCCAATGACAGTCGCACCCTCATGCCAATCGCTGTCCATGAAAGAAGTGAGGAACACAACGCTCTTACCTATCACAATACTCCTAGAGCCATTTACACACATGGGGAGACTAAAGGTGCAGCGGAAACCTGTCACGTTTGATTGCAAAGCGGATCTGAGCTTGGCATCTCAGCAGAACATCATCCAACATTCATATGTAAGGGTTGTGGTGATATTCAACTTTATGGTATATGCGCTGCTGTCTCTGTTGAATCTGGCCACATCCTGCTTATTACTATGTGTGCCAAGAACACGGCATGGTGCATCAATCCCCGCTACCCCATCTGCATCAGAACAGCACGTAACCTACAACAGTTCCATGACTTTCCACACTCCCGAGCAGGTAGTGTCGATAAAATGGTCTTACGAAATGTCTGTCAAACCTAACCATCTCATGGACTTCAACCTGTGTCCACCGTACAGTTTGAAGCCGCCCGAGGGCACATACGTAAAGGTGTGATAAATCATCACCTACATTTGCATAACATACATATTCACAAATATATTCTCAATCGTCATTATAAAAGATACAAGCAAATAAGGAAGCTGCAATGGGCCGGATTATATTCTGTAGTTATCCCTGTTTATATGACAGAACATCCGTACACCACACAACCGTACATCCAGACGGTCAAAATATTCGAGCTTTCATTTTCTCCGAACAAGCCCCCTCAGAATTTTTCACCTCTCGTATCCACCGACCCGCACAGTGAAACTGCCGCAGCAGCACATCACTCACTCATATTCTCTCGGGCAGGCGAATTTTCCACCGTACGTACAATCTCTGAGGTGGCACTACCAACGTACTATGCCCTAGACACCAAACAACGGCGGTCTGCACTAGCACTCACTGGGCGCCTCCCAGCATCGCTGGACGGAGCAAGGAAGGCTGCGCTGAGCAGGAATACGCTCGCCTATCCCCAGTAGTGTGGAAACAGGCAGAAGCTCTTGATAATAAGCGATAAAACAGAGATTATCATCGTAGGTCGATACAATTTTCAAACCCAAAGAGGTCGAATATAATAAGCAAAAAAGTGAGTACCATAATACCTATAGGGAGAGGAGTTTATTGATGGTTTAATGATGAAATGATGCAAGAGATACAGTCGATCGAACTGTTGACTGGAGATAACATATACGATTAATGACTGTATGGCTAGCACACGTTGTCCAATAATGTGAGATGTGCATACAACCTGACAGAATATGGAGAAACCAGCTTTTGATTTGATACGTACAATGAATTATACTGTGAATCTCAGACAATTTTACGTTTTCCATTTGTAACGATCAGGATACAGGAACATCATTAGAATAAAGAAGCCACCAATACACACCTTCTCAAAAACACCATGCCGAAACATGTTTACTAACAAATATTTTGCCCTCTTTGAATGTTTTTTGTGATCTTTCCATCACAGCGAAAACACCCAACGTAACGGCATAGTATATTTACTACAGTGTCTCACTTCAAGGAATACCAAGTCATTGGCCGTCGTCTACCTACCGAGGCTGTCCCAGAGCCAAAGCTTTTCAGAATGAGAATCTTTGCCTCCAACGAGGTCATTGCTAAGTCCAGATACTGGTACTTCCTGCAGAAGCTTCACAAGGTCAAGAAGGCTTCTGGTGAGATTGTCTCCATCAACCAGATCCACGAGGCTCACCCAGCTACTGTCAAGAACTTCGGTCTATGGGTTAGATACGACTCCAGATCCGGTACTCACAACATGTACAAGGAGGTCAGAGACGTCTCTAGAGTCAACGCTGTCGAGACCCTATACCAGGACATGGCTGCCAGACACAGAACCAGATTCAGATCTATCCACATCCTGAAGGTTGCTGAGATCGAGAAGACCGCTGACGTCAAGAGACCATACGTCAAGCAGTTCTTGACCAAGGACCTAAAGTTCCCTCTACCACACAGAGTCCAGAAGTCCACCAAGACCTTCTCTTACAAGAGACCAACCACCTTCTACTAATCTGATCGCACATAAATTTTCCATTTGTTTTAACTACATATCTATTTTAGTATAATCAGTTTTGTAAATTTTAATAAAATTTCATTAGTCACATAGATACATCGCAGCGAGTGTCAACCGCAGTAGACACAGCATCATACGTACATCTCTTCAAAACCATTCGATATACAATACAAAGTCCACCAGCAACCTCAGAGATGCTCAAAAAGTGAAATATTTACAAGTCACGTGCACTGAAAATCCGGCCTGCAAAATTTTCAACCGCCTCATCGAAAATTTTTAACTACGGCAGCGAAGCTGGCAATAGCTGAAAATTTCAGCTGGGTCGGCAGGACTGGGGGATGAGCTCTCGAGATGCGTTTGGATTGTCTTGTTTATTTGTAGGTATATATTTCCTTAATACGGTAGTAGACCAAAGTGCTGATCCAAGTTACGTAGGCCTGTACACTCCACCCAATTTTTGCACAAAATGTCCTACGTTCTGACCGAAACCTCTGCCGGTTACGCCCTGCTAAAGGCCTCCGACAAGAAGATCTACAAGTCCTCTACTCTTATTGAGGACCTAGACACCTCTGACAAGGTTCTAAAGGAGTTCAAGATCGCTGCTTTCTCCAAGTTCAACTCCGCTGCCAATGCTCTAGAGGAGGCCAACTCCATCATCGAGGGTAAGGTCTCTCCACAGCTAGAGAAGCTGCTCGAGGAGATCAAGAAGGACAAGAAGACCACCCTTGTTGTCAGCGAGACCAAGCTTGCCAATTCCATTAACAAGCTAGGCCTGAACTTCAACGTCGTCTCTGATGCCGTCACTCTAGACATCTACAGAGCCGTGAAGGAGTACCTACCAGAGCTTCTACCAGGCATGAACGACTCTGACCTAAGCAAGATGTCTCTAGGTCTAGCCCACTCTATTGGCCGTCACAAGCTGAAGTTCTCTGCTGACAAGGTCGATGTCATGATTATCCAGGCCATTGCTCTTCTAGACGACCTAGACAAGGAGCTGAACACCTACGCCATGAGATGCAAGGAATGGTACGGCTGGCACTTCCCTGAGCTGGCTAAGATTGTCACCGACTCTGTTGCTTACGCCAGAATTATCCTAACCATGGGTGTTAGATCCAAGGCCGCCGACACCGACCTAAGCGAGATCCTTCCAGAGGAGATCGAGGAGCGTGTCAAGTCTGCCGCTGAGGTTTCCATGGGTACCGAGATCACCGAGGACGATCTTTCCAACATCAAGAACTTTGCCGACCAGATCGTTGACTTCGCTACTTACAGGGAGCAGCTGTCCAACTACTTGTCTGCCAGAATGAAGGCTATTGCTCCAAATCTCACTCAGCTAGTCGGTGAGCTTGTCGGTGCCAGACTCATTGCCCACGCCGGTTCTCTAATCTCCCTAGCCAAGGCTCCAGCCTCCACCATCCAGGTTCTAGGTGCTGAGAAGGCTCTGTTCAGAGCTCTAAAGACCAAGCACGACACTCCAAAGTACGGTCTGCTGTACCACGCTTCCCTGGTCGGCCAGGCCACCGGTAAGAACAAGGGTAAGATCGCCAGAGTCCTAGCTGCCAAGGCTGCTGTTTCTCTGCGTTACGATGCCCTTGCTGAGGACAGAGACGATGCCGGCGATGTCGGTCTAGAGGCCAGAGCCAAGGTTGAGAACAGACTATCACAGCTCGAGGGCAGAGACCTGAGAACGACTCCAAAGGTTGTGCGTGAGGCCAAGAAGGTCGAGATGACCGAGGCCAGAGCCTACAACGCCGATGCCGACACTGCTGCTGAGGCCAAGGCTGAGGCCGACTCTGACGACGAGTCTGAGTCCGAGTCCGAGGAGGAGGACAAGAAGGAGAAGAAGAGAAAGAGAGAGGAGGAGAAGGAGGAGAAGAAGAAGGCCAAGAAGGCCAAGAAGGAGAAGAAGGAGAAAAAGGAGAAGAAGGAGAAGAAGGACAAGAAAGAGAAGAAGGACAAGAAGTCCAAGAAGTAATTTTGCATATTCTCCCACCTCACCTCATCTCTCATTTCGCTAGGCGCCTTTACTCCCTGCAAAGGCGCATTCACCCATCCAAAATGTCATTTTCTAACAAGCACTTTTAAGTGAACCAAAAAAAACAACAACAAGTATTAGTATGTAGGTCAGCCTGTTTGTCTTTTTTTTATATCACGATATTTATGTAAAATAGGAATAAGAATAAAAGAAAATTGCGCGCCTATCAAAGTCGCATGAAAGGGGAGAAAGTTGATTATTATTATATCAGAGTTTATATAGAGAAGTAAGAAAAGGTTGCGGCATTTACACCGTTATATCAACATGCTCTAATGCTTGGCGGTTGGGGCCTCTCCCGTGACCTTAGCGACGAACTCTCTGGCCATGTCACCGAAGCCGACCATGAACACAGTCTGCCAGACACCAAGACCGATTCTTGGGGTGATACCTCTGTACAGGCCCTTGATACCGTTGGTGCTGTAGATGTACTTGAATGTGCTTGCGACGGTGAGGTTCTTTGGTCTGTTGGGGTCGGCCTTCTTGGACTGCATCTCGACTCTGATGACCTCGATGGGCTGGTTCCAGGCACTCAGACCACCACCGATAGCGGAGGCGGAGATCTTCTCCAGCGCGGACAGCTTGTCGTCCTTGCTGGTCTTGCCAGTGGTCTTGCGGATGATGTCTTCGACGAGTCTGGAAAGTCCGAAACGGGATCCCCAGTTGGTCATCTGTCTGATGGCGACGGCGTTGACACCCTTGTATATACCGCGGAGACCCTCCTTGGCGTAGATAGTCCTGAACACACCCCAGGAGGACTGGGCAGGGGCGCCCTCGGCACCCTTCTTCATCGTGATCTCAACAGTCTTCATGCAAGTGCAGAAACCCATGGTCAGGTAGGACTGGGCGACACCACCAGTGATACCACCGAGGATACCGGAGGCAAAGTTGCCGAGACCCATGCTCTTGAAGCGGTACTCGGACTCTGAGGCCACAAACAGCAACACAGCGCCCTTGGTGGACGCCTCGATCCAGGCCCATGGGATCAGGCCCTGGTAGAAGCCAAAGACACCACCACGGGACCAGACGTGGCGCATTGCGCCGAGGAAGTTCAGGTCACGGTGCGCAGCCATGGTGGTCTTGATGACCTCTAGAGGCTGGCCAAGTGTGGTGACCTCACACATGTTGAGGCCGGCACCCAGCAGGATGTTCGAAAAGGACACGGGCTTCTTCTTAAGGGCCGGAGGCTGAACGGGAGCGGCACTGGACATACTGGAAGCAATGATACGAGCGAATTGGGGCTGTGAGAAGTGCAAAGTACATACAAAACAAGACTAACACCCGCGCAGAGCCAGCACGCCATCGCCTGACGTAACAGCAGCCCCGCCGCTTGCTGCTTATATACCTGGAAGGCCCGCGTGAATCATCGGACGCGGGCGGCCGGAACTCGCGTGGCCGGAATTCCGCGTGCGGCGAGATTCCGTGGGAATTGCGCGTGGGCGTGATGTGCAGCAGGGCGGGTGTGCGGGAGGTGCGAGAGCTGCTGCGGGAACTGTCGCAATGGGTGCATTTGGCACAGCATTATCAGATATGATCTGTGGCACACACCCAGCCGCATTGTTGCGTGGTTGTGCAGCCAGTGGTGTGGTTTGCCACACCCACACACTGTGTCACTGCGCCCAGACACTTGTGTCAAAACACCCAGACATCAGCGATACAACACCCAGACACCACTGCAATATCACCCAGACACCATCGCCACATTTTCATGTCGCGCTGCACGGCACAGCCAAGCAACTTCTCCACCACACCTCGGCGGCTGTTTCTGCAGAGAGCAGATCCCTGAGGGGTATTTTCGTATAGACGAAGTGCTCTATACATTGTACATTTAGCGTACTTAACATTGTACTTTCTTATTTTTGGCTTTCCACTCAAAACACTTTAGTATCTACTGTCAGGACACTGTATCGTACCATCGCAAGGAGGATATTACACTCTTACAAGAGCCCATATCATAACCTCATTCCTCTTTCTGCTTACCACATCATTTCACCATGGCCAGACGCAAAACTTCCAAGGGGAAGAAAGTGCATACCCCCGCATCGCAAACGGCAAAGATAGAACAACTGCTGGAGGAACGGGCCCACAAGAAGCCAAAACACAACAAGAACAAGGCAGTTACCACAACACCAGCACTTAAGGGAGAGTTTGCTGCTGTGTTGGAAAAGTTCGCACCCAAGCAACCAGGGAAGGAGAAGACTGAGACCGTTACCTCGAAGGAGATCGTCCCAAGGAAGGAAAGCACAGATTCCCGTGCTACGAACTTGCCAGAAGAAAACGACAATCCATCATCAAATAAGGAGAATAAGGAACATACACCTACAGTGAAAAAGAATGCCATAAAACCAACCTTGACAGAACTCAAATCGGTCTCCGTACATCCTTCCACCGTGGATACACATGACGTCAACGCGCCTTACCCATACCTCCTCACAGCCATCAAGGCAGGCCCACACACCGTACCCGTCCCTCCACACTGGCAGAACCGCCGAGGGTACCTTTCCGGCCGCTCCCTACTGACGAAACGTCCGTTTGTACTACCGGAACCACTCCAACAGACAGGCATCGAGGAGATGAGACAGGTGTTGAATACCGATGCGTCGCCAGACAAAGACGAGACTTCACTCAAAAGCGACGCACGTTCACGTGTTCAGCCTCGCTCAGGTGCACTGGATATCGATTACAGTCGAGCATACAGCGCGGTATACCAGGCTGGGCGCAAGTATAGACCCCCACTGCTGCTCCCCTTGGGAGACCTCTACTACGAGAACCGTGGACTGGATCACGAGGCACAATGGCGCTCGTGGCACAGAAAGTACGCTCCCGGGAAGCTAAGCTCCAAATTACGGGAGGCAATGCGGTTAGGGCCAGGACAACTGCCACCTTGGTGCCGGGGAATGACCAGCAACAAAGGTGGGAAGAACAACACAACTGTGGTCGAGACGCCGCCGGCATACTCTGGGATGCTTGTCTGCGGTGTGAATTGGGATATATCTAACCTGACAGATGAGAGGTACGCAGAGGTTCCTGCGGGGGGTCAGGGAGGTAACAGCAAGACAAATTATTTTGGAGCAATTGTTACCTTCGACAAGGAAACGATGCCCGAGGGTCTTGTGAAGGCCCGCGCTTCACCCGACCAAGAAGAAGAAAAGAGTGCTTCTATAGAAAAGAAAGAGACTACTCCCGCATCTGGTTCTGCGGATATTCCACTTAGCGTGGTAGAGAGGGATACTATGAAACCTTCAAATATTGCAAATGAACAACCAACCAATGATGATGACAAACCATTGTACACTGTTATCGATACAGAAGCTAGCACCGAAGTAACAGCGGTACCGACCCGCGGAGATAATACAGATACAGACAGTGAACAAGAACTAGAATCATTCAGGTTCTAGTTGTTGGTAATATACGACATTGCTGTGATGCAAACCTCCTAATTCTGTGCTGACAAAGTTTGAATTTTGTTAGCGCTACCGCGGGTTTAAGACGGGTGTAAGACGGGTTTAAGGAAAGACCTCTCGCCAGAAATTGTCCACTGTATTGAACAGATACATTCTTTCGTATGCGTAGACTCTATTTTATATACAAAACTTTTCTTTCTCTTATTTTTTTGATGCCGGTATTGAATATCTTTCCAGATGGAATATTAGCAAAATCACTCGATGAGGTGCTGTAAAGACTTCCAATATTCTATAAAACAAGGCAAAATTCAGAATAGAACAATAAGTTTTAAATGTAATCATAGCTTGTATACCGTATCGGCGAATTAACCTTCACTTTGAAACTGCAATTGAACACCTCAGCTCGTACACCTCCCTGCTTAGTAACAATTGCCTTTACTGCGTGCATGACTGGTAGGGCGAGCATCACAGAAAAGTCCGCAGCATGCAGTATTTTCCGGGGCGGCGCCACCAGCTGAACGTTTATATTTGTGCGGCAGTTTCACTGGGGGTGGATGCCAAGGGAGGAAGGTTGCCATGCGCATCAGAGAGCTAGTTATGCAGATCAAACTGTGGCATTGAGTCTATGTAATGGTATTATAAAAGGGCATATATCCTGGATAGTATAGACAATACAATCAGTTCTT
Source organism: Maudiozyma humilis (assembly GCA_037102785.1). Taxonomy (NCBI): domain Eukaryota; kingdom Fungi; phylum Ascomycota; class Saccharomycetes; order Saccharomycetales; family Saccharomycetaceae; genus Maudiozyma; species Maudiozyma humilis. The sequence continues at coordinate 881,398 of BTGD01000010.1, read as the reverse complement.
TAACTGCTAGCGAAGGTAACCACAAAATGTCCCTTCCCTCTTCTATGAAAGCTGTAGTCATTGAAAACGGCAAAGCCGTTATCAAGTCCGATGTTCCGTTACCTCATCTCCCCGAGGGATACCTGATGGTGAAATCAGAAGCTGTCGGAGGAAATCCCACCGATTGGAAGCATATTGCCTTTAAGATTGCTCCAGAGGGATCTCTCGAAGGTTGCGATGTGGCTGGCCATGTCGTTGCCATGGGCTCTGCTGTGGACCCATCGGAGTTTCACATTGGTGACCCTGTCTTTGGGTTTGTGCAGGGGTGTTCTGCAGACACACCTGATAACGGTGCGTTTGCTGAGTACGTTGCATTGGATGCTAACCTCACCTTTGCTGCCCCAAAGACAATAGGCTTCAGTGGAAGCGCAATTATCCCGGCTGGTCCAGTATCCACCTGGGAATCCGCTGCCTCAATTCCACTGGCGTGGTCAACTGCTGCAACTGCTGTGTTCCACAACCTAGGCATGAAGTTCGACTGGATGCCTGAGAAGCCACAGCGTGATTTCCCTATCCTTATCTGGGGAGGTTCCTCGATCGTTGGGCAGGCAGCCATCCAATTTGCAAAGAAGTACCATGGATATTCCAAGATCATCGCTGTAGCTTCTAGTAAACACGAGTCGTTGTTGAAATCATACGGTGCAGATGATGTCTTTGACTACCATGACTCAGACGTGATTGACCAGATTAAGGCCAAGTACCCAGTCATCCCTCACCTACTAGATCTGATATCTACCGAGCAAACATTTAAGCAAGTGTACGAATGCGCCCCAGAGACAGGGGATGCAGTACTGATCAATTTCTTCAGAGGGAGTATCGAGTACATCCCAGAGGGTGAAAGAAAGCAGAATGTCAAAGTCCTGGATAACGCTGTTTTCCTCTCCCTTGGCCACGATCTCACAATCGGCGGATACCATATCAAAGCTGATCTGAAGCAAGCGGCGACCATTCACAAATTTGCCAGGGAGATAAACCCAAAATTGATTAACGGCGACTTTTGTGCACCTGAGGTCAAGGTGTACAGGGGCCTAGAAGGCACAATTCAGATCATGGATGATCTTGAAGCTGGAAAAGCGTCAGGCAACAAATTATGTGCCGTCATGAAATAGTTTAAATATTTTTTTGTATTATTGTGTCATATATCATTATTTATCTCGCAGCTAAGTCAACAGAGCATTCTGTATGTGTTCACTGACACCACTCGGTATCACTGCGCTGACATCAGGGCTCATCGCAGTCACTATGGTCAAACTGGTAGCGCCGCCCGCGAAAATATTTTCACGCGGTGTGGCAGTGGAAGGCGGAACACAGCGAAAAATGGTCTACCGGTATAACAAGCTCATCGCATCGAATACATATAACAATCGTGAAGATCACACTTCCAAATTGCATACGTGTGAGACTGTAAATACACAACTTGTCTTCTGGAGAACGCTGGACCTTGTGATGGCATCTAAGGAGAAGAAAAGCAGCAAAAGAAAGGCTGAAGAGTTGGACAAAGCTGAGTTGTTTGATGGCTCCGTGAAGAAACCTGCCAAGTCCCAGACAAAAACTAAAAAGGCCAAGACTGAGAAGAAGGTCAAGAAGGCGAAGAAGGAAAAGAAGAGGAGCAAGAGCAGCAAAAAGACATCTTCTAAGAATGACACACAAGATATCAGCGACACCCTTGGAGTGACCGAAGAGTTGACGGAGCAGGGGAAACCTGCATCATCAAAAGTGTACGTGCCGCACTATAACGTCTCTGAAGTAACAGAGATTGAACATGCCACTACCAAATTCATAGAAGCATATGAGAAGATCCTAGAACTGTCTCCTAACATGAAGTCGTATCAAAATTCGTTTAATAACAAGGATAAACTAGATTTCCAGCTAATTCCATCGTTCACCAGGTATAAGCTACAATTGGCAGCAGAGCTAAAATCACAGCACGAGCTTAATAAGGAGCTAAACATGACGGATGTTTTGTCGTATGAGAGTAAATACAAATCTACAAGTGGCGATCCGGTGCTGCCAAACCTAAAGCAAGAAGATGTCGAACGTCTCACAGAGGACAAGCCAATAGACGCTGCGGGCAATGAAGAATCTATAACCAGTGACAAACTATTATTCAAGGACGTCAACCAGTCAACATTTATTTCATCAAATGGTGTTAAAAAGATATGGCCACCACCACTCCCCCCTATTACAGACCTCTCCCTAAGAGCTCGTGTATTCACACATAAATCAATGGTAACCAACAAACTATACTTGAAGGACTCCGAGCTTTTGGAATCCCATAACGAACGTTTGGAATTCTTGGGTGACTCGGTAATGAATACCCTAGTTACTATGTTCTTGTACAGGAATTTCCCACACTACGATGAAGGTCAATTATCCAGACTTCGTGTGACCCTTGTCAAGAACGAAAAACTAAAGGAGTTCTCTCACGAATATAAAATGGATCAGTTTATTAAAAGTTTAGTCAACCAGGATGAGAACTCCAACTACATTAATGGAAAGATGAAAATGAATGCAGACATTTTCGAGGCGTACGTCGGTGCCCTGGTGGAATGCGGCACAGATCTAGGAACAATTGAAAAATGGTTGGAGGATCTTTGTGAACCGACTGTCAAAGCCGTCACTTCCATGAAACGAACTCAGTTTGAAAACAACAATGTTAATGATGTAAACGCGAAGAAGAATCTATACTCACTGATTGGGTATGCTGCCTTAGGTCTTAAGTACGAGACAATCGAACAAAGCAAAAGGGGTGATCCAAATTTCACTGTTGCTTGTAAGATTGCAGATGGTACAGTTCTTGGTGTTGGCCGTGCAAGAAATACAAAATTAGCCGGTTTGAAGGCAGCTGAAAATGTCCTCAATAATAAGGAGCTGATTGAAAAATACGCTAGCCAGCGTGCTGCTATCCCTAGGTCTGAGTCGGCTACAAAAACGAATATTTCTGTTTCATCAATACCAAAACAAAAGGCAGCAACAGTAGATAATGCTGATTTGACAACAGGCGCCCACAAGACCCCAATTAGTAGCGGACCCGTTCCTTCAATATTTAAGCAAGCCAGAAAGGAGAAAAAGGCAAAGAGAACCAATGCATTGACTGCTCCAGATCCATCCAAGAATGCCGATAAATCAATCGTACTGGGGCCCGATGGCGAATTACAGATGATTTAAATGCATGTATTAATAATGTACAGTATATAAAAAAATAATTCAGAAGTTAATCTGTGTTCATGCTCAAAGAGCAATATCGAGCATATTGACCTTATATCATTGCTAATCGTCTTCAGAATAGATCAGACAAACTCTTGCTTTCTTTCTTTTTAAAGTTACCCCTGACCTTCTTCTTGGAATGTGTCACGTCTGTGTCGTTGAGAAGCACCGGCATAGAATTCACATTGGTATAGATTGCGCTGAGATCAGTATTCCCATTTCCACCGCTTTTCATCTTCTTCTTCACCTTCGAACTCTCCTGTGCAAACCATTTTTCAAATTCGAGGGCAGCGATTTGCTCTTCTAGTGAGCTCACTGCCTCACCAGACTTATCACCAAAGACATTGGCAATCTCATTGACAGGCTGAACGGTAGACGTCGCGTAAGGCGTGATCCCACCAGGGTTTCCGCTGCTCACAAACTCAGTATATTTTACCTTATCAGTATCAGTGGATTTACCTCTCCTCTTGCTCCTCTTGGGTTGCGGCTTGAGTTCCTGCGATGTTGCATCCAGAAGAGAGGGCAGACTTGTGCCTCCAACACTCGAACTTCTCTGAGAACTTGGCTTTCCTTTTGTTTTGGAATTATTACTACTCTTTCTGGAACTGGAGCTACCCCAACCGACCTTCTTCTCCTTAGGCGACGAATCAATAGATGAGATGTCCACTATGGTTTTCCTTTGTTTCTGAGATGTCTTTTTAAAAGTTCCTGTTATCTTGGAAGTTTTTTCAGACGTATCCTTAGAACGCTCCTTTAGATCCTTACCTAAGAGAGAAGGTAAGTTTTCTTTATTCGAAGTCGTCTCTTCATTCCAGACAATTTCGCTGGGTTTTATTTCGGCTCTCACTGGAGAAATCTCTGACGGCCTTCTTGCTACTTCAACCGTTGACTTTCTCTTTGGTTTTCTGACAACTTCTATAAAATCTGAGATATCGTCTTCAATAGCACTTGAATTTGCTGAGTTCAGACTAGTAACTGAGCTCCATGGATTGCGAAGTTCAATGGGAAATTGGGAGTTATCATATGAACCGTTACTTGGTTGGCGTGAAGTTTTAGAAACAGAATGACGGTGTCCACTATTCTGATGCGATGATGAAGCTCTTCTAGTGGACGATCTGCGTCTGCTTCTCTTCTCGGATGTGCTAGTTAAATCAAAAGAAGGTTCAAACTGATATGACCCACTCATAAAATGTGAGTTGAACTTTGCAATATTCGTCTTGAATAAATCGATCCAGTCAATACCTGTCATATCATACCACGACGAAAATGTTTGTTGGGAAGTGGAATCAGCTTTGAAACTATTTGTTTGGACTTCCAATCTGCTCCATATGTCATCATCGAAACACTCATCTACCATGCTGAGATTCTCTTTAAAGAGAAGAATGCCAATATGTGTATAAATGAAGACCATACAATTCTCCAGGAGTAGAGAAGCATTTGACTGGGATGCATTCAGTAGAACCGGAATGACAGTACCTCCATTAACGAATTTAGACAGAACAGATTCCAAATATATTTTCAATGGTATTATGCAAAGTTCGTCACAAATCTGTAATAAGCTCAACAAGTAGTTTAGTGTCTCCATAAATGAATAACTCTCAAGTTCCTTATAGAACGTTTTCTCAAATGGAACACCATAAATGTATTTTAGGATAGGCTGAAATGCAGCAATTGTTATATCAGGCAATTCAACGTGATAATAATCATCCAATCCAGTTTGTCTCCAAGCCTCACTGAACCACGAGTTGAAATAACTCGACCTATTAAAAAGGATATAGGAGTGTGCTGAAACTTTCACATCACCGCTTAGATGGATTATTGTGTCCGGTTTGTGATAGGCATCTAACTGTTTTAAATCATGGTCAGAATCGTCAAGACATAACTGAAGTAGATTTGTGAAGTGGTGATTGGTTTTTGCCGAGTGTAAAGAATCTTCAATTATCGTTGTTATCAAACGGGTGGTTTGATGCTTTATCTGACTCTCAACCATGTAAAGGACGTTTAGAAGACCAGAGATAACATCGTCAATTAATTCTGCTGATGCTTTACCACCAACTAATATACTCCATCTTTTAGAGTCGTAGGTATTATCCATTTTAAAGGTCAAAAGATCATCATCTACAGAGAAAAGTCCCGATTCCTTTAGGTATCTGAGTAATCGAATACATCTACCCATAATCATTATCTTATGACAACCTTGTTTGGAGTTTCTATTATGCTCATTAATGAATTCAACATCAAATGGATATTTCATTACTGGAATGCTAATATTTTGGGATCTGATTTTACCAGAACGTGTTTCCGATTCGGGTTGTTCCAAATCACTGTAAGGTCCGTATATGATAGATTCTGGCTTTACAGATTTATTTCCTGACGCTGGTGAATAATGAGAATAATTTTGAGTAATTTCGTTGGGCTTGTGAGAAATAATGATATCATTACTTTCGTCCTTGATAATAGCAAAAGAGTCGAAAGAAGAATCACAGGAGACTCTAACTGCCCTACCAGAAGCAAGTTTGCTTCCATGGATCTTATCAAACCCCTTGTTAACACCGCTAGATCTGTACACTTCACCAGAATAAGTACAGAGGATAACACTACCCTTTGCACCCACATCAAAATCCAGACAGTTATTAATAGTTCTGTAAGGGTTCCAATAAAGTGATATAGGTAGATTATTCGAGAATTTTGACCACATTCTAGTAGAATCCTTCTTTGTGGAAATCAGGCCAATGGTACCACATGAAAACAAGACACCGACATTATTACCATAGCTATTAGAGCACTTAATATCCACAATATCATGAGGACGGCCTCTAGGAACAAAATGCTTAAATGGATCAGGTTCTTTGAAATTCTGAGCCTTTGGAAGTGCTATTTTGAAAGTTCGCATGGAGTACTCTGCCAATACAACTAGGGTATTTCCTTTGCATCTCACAAATGTTGCAAATTCGGTGGCAACAATTTGTTCAACATCGAGATGAGACAAGTTCAGAGTCACGGGCTTGGCCATAATATGTCCTGACTCTCCAAGGTATTGCGCATCTGGTGCCACATGGGATATTTTTGAACCACCCATTTGTCCGAGGTTTAGACCCCACGAGTATAACACATTGTCGGAAGTCAATACACATGTGTGGACAGAAGAGCAGCCAACAATTGAAACATTTTTATTATCAAAAAAGTGTACCCTTCGTGGGGTGGAATTGCAAACGCTGTCGAGACTTTTATCATCCATCATTCGTCCTCCATTATTGGTTGGTGAATAACACAACTGACTATAGGCATTCCATCCCCATGTGAAAACTGTTCCCTCATCATCTAACAAGACACTATGATTTTCGCTGGAGGCTAAACTAACTATTTTTGAGTGTTTATCATCGTCAAGTTTGGTGAAAGAAAATAACGGTTTCTCAGTCGAGCCATTTCCCAACCTTCCTCTTGAGCTGTTTCCTGATACAAATATCTCGTCATCCTTGGTAGTGACAATTGTATGATATCGGCTGATAAAAACACTCTTGAATTTATTATCGGTCGGTGGATAAACTATGCCGTTGATTTGGTCTATATTAACTTGGAATAAGTTCTGTCTGTCATCCTTTGCGCCTGTGCCTAACTGGTAGTTGGTATTGGATCCAAGGGTAAGAATATGAGACCCTCTGTTTTCTTTAAGATAGGTACGCTCTTCAAGAGAGCTTGGATATGCTAATATGCTGGCCTTCTTGGCAAATGGGAGATCCGCCGCTTCCGGCTCCCAGACAATATGCGATTCAGACTTTGCTGGGTACTCGTAGTTAAGCATCTTCGGATACCTCATAATATTGTTATGCAGTTGAATATTGTACATGTCAATGGGGGTCAGACCCTCACGGTCCTTTTGATCTAGGATGTGACCGCCATGTTTATGAGCAATATATTCCTTCTCTGTCTTCCATATTTTGTATACTTTGAATGCCTTTTTCAGTTGATTCTGTCTTAGTGTAATATGCAAAGGTGTATAATTGCTTTCGAGGTCGTGGGCATATGGATCAATCTCACGGTATTGATCAGCGGTCGGTAAGGAGCTCAGCAAAACGGAGTAGTCCCTACCGAATATATCTCTTCGTTTCAGGTATTTTACATTGTGTTTCTTATTTGACATAATGGTTCATACGTGTGTGCATGTATATTTAGCAATAGTAGCTAGTCTGTTTAAACAGTCGGATGTTCGAGAAAGAGAAAGGTTTGTGATTGGGGTGCTTAATCAAGATTTATAAGTGGGTTTGTGAAAGTTCTCCCAGGACTCGGTGTTAAAATAAGTCAGAGTCCCATCCACCAACCCACATGTTCGTTTTTCCGCGTGGGGTCCGTAACGCGACTCCCTCAGATTCGCGCGCGTGGTGCCGTGCCTAGAGGTAGAAAGCAGTGGCCGGACCACGAAAACGTGCTGGTGTCTTGTTTACTTGGATTGGATTAATGATGTGGGGATAAATCAACAGGAGTTGTTGTGAGTGAAAACTGGCCTGATCGTAACACGGTGCTACAAGTGTAGGTGTAAATTAAAAAGAGGGTGGGGAAGACCATTAAAATATGTACAATGTGTTACACCAAGACCTCATAAATGTAGAAATATACTAGGGACACTTGATTCAGACGGCAACGTACTGGTACACCATTAGAATTTAAAAATGAACTTCGATCAGTATTTAAAACTGGTCCGAAACTTGCAATAAATTCGCAATTTTATTAGGAACCACGGAATTGAGTGGCGTTTGTTACACAACCCATTGTACTGAAATCAAGGAATTAAATTTCCACAGGTCCTCGTTGAAGTGAATCCCCTTAATTATTGCCAAATAACGATCATATACAATATTCGCAATTATTTTAGCTTCCTAGGAATGAGAGTTGTTCAGACGTTAAAACTTTGTAAACGCGAAAAACAAACAGCAATGATACCGCTGCATGAACCCGAATAAAGATAACCTTCCCAAGTCTTGGTTAAAAACGGTTTAAAAATGATCTCCCTTAGAATTTGGAATTTTAGAGTTCGTCAGTACCGCTCTAAGTGCACAAATTCATGTAAATTAAGCTCGCATGGCGTAATGGCAACGCGTCTGACTTCTAATCAGAAGATTCTGGGTTCGACCCCCAGTGTGAGTGCTTGATTTTCATTTTTGCCGCAAGGCGCTCGGTCACGTGATTGCCAATAATAATACCAGACTTCCTCCCATTTCTTCTCCTTCACCTTTGTGTGTTTAAGTTAATGTATCTGTTACACGGTCCGACCCCCTTCTCTCTTTGCATTTGATCTTTTATTAAAATACGAGAATATAATATACATCTAGAAAAGCATCCATATGGCACCTCCGAGTAGTGTCGCGAGGATGATCGCGGTGATGACTGCGGCACCAGCACGATCCTTCTGCTTGATATTCAACTCGTTCTTTAGCACATTAGTGCTGAGGGAGTCCAGACCCGCGTTGGCGTTACCCTGGGAGGACCCTCCCGTGGTCTCCTTGTATGGTGCCGGTCTGTCGTGGATGAGCAGCGTTTGAATCACCTCCAGCGCACACATCTGTTCACCTAGGCCGTAGTAGCCGTCGTGGGTGCCACCCTGCCAGCTGAGACCGCATGTGTGCCCGTCCGTACCACCATTACACGTCTGTGCTGCGGCCGCGGCACTGGCCTTGATGAGCGGGTCGATGGTGTCGGCGGTGAACGGGGCCATCACACTGGTGAAGCCAAGCATACGGGAGAAGATACTCTTGAAGGAGCGCTGATCGTTGTTGCATGTCTTGTAGTCCTGGCAGGCCATCTCGTACATGATGTCATCACGGAAGAAGTAGGTCGTAGCGCCCTGCAGGATCTGCGTGACGCGGGTCTGCCACGTGGAGGTACCGTTCGTGGCGTTGTACATGTACGCTGCGCCGCCGAGAACCACTCCATGGTTGTAACTCCACTCGAGTTTTGTGATGTCTGTGCAGTTGTCGCCGATGTCTGCGCCGTCGAAAACGTTAGCGGTATCCTTGAGAACAACGTACCCGACGTCCACCAGCCAGTCAAAGACCTCCTCAGCGACATCAAGGTACGTGTCGTTACCGGTGTAGCGACCGAGTCTTGCGGCGAGCTGGAATAGACAGGCGTTAGAGATTGTGTTCTTGTAGTTGTACCCCGAGTTCCACGTGAAGATCTGCCATCTGACACCACCACCGCAGTGCTGGTCGTCCCAACGGGCCCAAATGGTGTTGAACACGGCCTGGGCCATCGCAAGCCACCCGGGGACGTTGTCGCCCGTGGGATCGGTGAGGTTGCGCTCAACCGCGTCCATCACGGTGAGTCCCCAGATACCCTGGTCATCATTACCCTCAACCATTGTCTGGTTGTCTGGGATGTAGTTGTAGCTGGTACCGGCCTGGTAGAGGAGCGCCTCGCTGATCAGGGATTCGTAAGTGTCGTTCTGGCAGAGGAACCAGTTCTCGATCATGCCACCAAAGGCCTCACCAGCCTCCCACCAGTAGTATGGGGACTGGAACATGCCCACGGTGCCACCATAGCGGGTTCCCTCGTAGTAGTCCAGCATACCCTCTTGAATAAGGGCTGTGTCGGCGCAGATTGACGCAGAGGAGGATGTGTCGAGGTCCATGCACCAGGAGAGCGGCGAGAGCAGCAGTAACAGCAGCATATGTGTGGGGAGTAGCGAGTACATAGCGTAGAGTATGTCTGTGTGGCCCCGATGAATTATGATCCTATGCGTTACGCGAATGCACGAAACTTTCACCGAATGATGTTGAGCAATAGCAAATTAATGTACTAAACAAACAGCAATCACACTCTGGCAAGCACAAATAGCTAATTCAATGGTGTCTTTGGTGTGTTGAGACGAAATATCCTTACACCTCATCTTCCCTGGGCTGTTCTATATATAACCACAGAGCAGAACGGCGGGCGGGGCTCAGCCGAGGCCGACGCGGCGCAATGCCGAGGCTCCGAAGACTCGTAGAGACACGGCGAGGGCATCAACGTGTAGATGGGGGCGGAGAGGGGTTAAGAGGCTCATGATGATATAATTTGTAGGGTGAAGGTGACAAGATGTGGTGTGAATTGTTGCACTGCTGTCTATTGAATTAATTACGTTGGGGAGGTATTGGCGTGATGTGCTGGCGGCGCGCATATGTACAGTTGACAATAACATAGTCTACATAATAGATACCTAGTTGTATAGCCGTATATTTCCGTATACTAGCCACATACTTGTAAGAAGGTATATTTCTGCATATTTGCTTTGAAGGGGCAAACTGCACATCTGGTATTTGCTTGCGCAATGCTCCTGGGGCGGTCTGGAATTGAAACGCATTGCCTTGTCCAAAGTGTCTAAATGTCGGCTATGTTAAATAAGGAAGTAGTTACCATAGCGTCACTTATTCAACCGTCACAACGTGTATGTCAATGTGCGGTACGACGATTGCCCACGAATATTTGCTGCAGGTGGGCGGCAAGGCCGGTCAGATTACCGAATTGGGATGATATATCTATATTAGAATGGCTGGACGGCTATGTTGGACGGGAAGAGGTAGATCATGGCTTAGTTCACCTTAAATTGTGTATGTAACTGGTGCATTGGACCAAACGTCGCTACTTGTATATATATCCACTTCGCCTGAGTGCAATTATGCCTAGTTCAGCGCATCGTGCAATTTGACGTTGTTCACCTGTCGCGTTACCCCGTTCAAATGACGTATATATTCGCGAGAGTACATCGCACTAGCCGGAGGCCTGGCACCTCTGAAGATGATGATAATATACAGTATTTTCATTCTCAATAATATAACAGAGCTGTACCTAGACAGTATGGATCCGAGCATCGAATTACGCGAGGTAGGCGGGCCACCACCATACCCCACCACCTATCAAGCAATGCCCATCAGCACTGCCCTTCCTGCTGGGCAGCACCGGAACCTCTTCTTTCATAATCGAGTATATATCTCGCGTACGGCACCGCTCATCCAGACACATGCGCTGACGGTAGCCGCGGTCCACAGGAACCATACGACTGCATGTGTAGAATAACAAATGGGCAGCATAAGTGGTAATAATGTATGAGGAATCTCGTGCAAGCACTACTGCTCCCCCGCATCGTCCCAGTCGCGCGCAGTAAGACAGTACTTCTCCGGGGGCAGCCGCACACCCCACGTCCCCATCACCTGTGGCAGCGCCTTCTTGTTGCGGTCCGCCGCTAGCTGCAAGAGCAGCTCCTTGGGCGCCGTGGGCTTGAACTCGTACTGTGTGCGTGCGGCGATGGCCAGGCGCACGTCCTCGACGGTGAGCCGCGGCGCGTTCTTCTTGTCCGCGGCGGGGGCGGCCCCCGTGGCGGCGCTGTCGCCAGCGGCGTCGTCGGCGAGGTTGGCGCCCATGTAGTCGCTGTACATGAGCGCGTCCTTGAGCACGCCGCGGGTGTAGCGGGCGGCGAAGTCCATGAGCTGGAGGGGCACCTGGTCCTCGTACTGGTGGATGCCCTGGGAAGCGAGGAGGAGGTGCAACAGACGCACGTCGCGGGGCGTGTCTTCCTGGGCCGGTTGTCCCTGGGCCTGGGACTGGGGCTGTGAGTCTGGGGCGGTGGAGGTCATGTGTGTGTGTGAGGAGCGAAGCGACGAACACACGGGGATGTGAGTGTGAAACGTGTACGTGAGTTCGGGTATTTATTACAACCTCCTGCGGTGTGTTCACTCTATGCTGTACTGTAATTGCTCTCTTGCACATCTCACTTATATTATGTCACTGTGATTTACTATATTAGCGCCATGCCTCCGCGCTCTGTTACCCGAACGCTTGCCATGCAGTGCGCGAGGCGCCGCCAGTCCGGGTAACCCCATTCTAAGGGCGGCAGTGCATACAATGCATACAACTTCGCGGGTGCAATACCCGCAGTATAGATATGTGAGATGTACACTGAGTATATTGTGAGTTCCTGTCCCCACACCATGTGAGAAAGACGCCCACGTCCATGTATCCTACACTAGTCTGCACTACAACCGCTCCTGTATCTCGCACAATTGTGGCACGAGTATCTACATATTAAACATATACATATCTAATCCATATATACGTATAGTATCCCGATCACATCCTGTATCAACGCCCCCATACACTCGGCCCAAAAAATATATCTGTTCCTGCGCAGTGCATAGCCGCCCAGCCGCTAGCCGCCCAGCCGCCCAGCCGCGCGGGAGAGCACCCGGAGACAAAACACTGCGACCACAAACAGGGAATCACAGGGCGGACAGCAGTCGCACCCCGCCCCACTGCACAACACTACACACATCCCCGCTCTGTGCCAGTGCACACAGCGCACTCCCCACTGCAGAGTGCCTGTGCACACAACACAGAGCGTGCACAACACACCCAGAACACAGAGGGTGTGCTGGCACACACAACACAGACACCCCGGTGCCCACACTCCCACTGCAACACACACAGCACACGTGCATGTAATCCATATACACTGCACACACTGCACACACCGCCGCCTCCCCCGATTACCCGGCCCCCCGTGCACCGTGACATCCCCTGCCCCGTACGCAGCGACTTCTGTGGAACCCGCGCGAACGCCGTGGAACGCGCGCTGTGCCGCCGCCGCCCCGGTGGCGTTCTCTACTGTGGTATATAACCCCTGGCAGCGTGGGAAAGTATGCTCCCATTGCAATTGACAGGGATATAATACCCCACCACATATATCTATACTTTTCCTGATGTCTGACTGGGATACTAACACTATTATTGGCAGCCGCGCCCGCGCCGGCGGTTCCGGCCCCCGTGCGAACGTTGCCCGCACCAACGCGCAGATCAACGCCGCCCGCAGGCAAGGCAATGTGCTCTCCGTCGACAAGAAGTACGGGTCCACGAATGCCCGCGGCGACAACGAGGGCCAGCGTCTCACGATGGTCGACCGCTCCGACGACATCGTCAAGCCTAAGAAGCTGGATGCCACCGTGGGTAAGACTATCTCGAGGGTGCGTACTGAGAAGAAGATGTCGCAGAAGGACCTGGCGACCAAGATTAACGAGAAGCCACAGATTATTAATGAGTACGAGTCGGGTAAGGCTATTCCTAACCAGCAGATCCTCGGCAAGATCGAGCGTGCGCTCGGTGTCAAGCTGAGAGGCAAGAACATTGGTGAGCCACTGTTCGGTCCTAAGAAGAAGTAACCGCGTATATATCTACATATCGTTCACGTACAATAATGCATACAGTTGAGTACTGTTCAATTGCCCTTATGCAGTAACGCTTTGACGCCTATGGCACTGTCGTGAAATTTTCCGATGCGCTGCGTCGCCGCACAATCTGAAAGACACTAGCGTAAATGCACGAGTATTACACTTATGCATCAGTGATGTGTTACAGTATATGTATAGATATTGCACACGTATTCTCGCGTATTAGACACGTTTACACACAAGTTTTACTATACTCACGTTTTAAGAAACACACGTTTCCACACACGTTTACACACACGTATTATAACCGCGTTTACAACCACGTTTACACACACGTTTACACCCACGTATTACACCCACGTATTACACACACGTTTTAATTCACCTACGTTTACACTCGCGTTTTAAGACACCTACGTTTTAATACACACGTTTACAGACTCGCTTACACCCACGTATTACAACCACGTTCTAATACACCTACGTTTTAATACACCTACGTTTTAATACACCTACGTTTTAATACACCTACGTTCTAATACACGTATTACAACCACGTATTACACTCACGTTTTAATACACGTACGTTTTAATACACTTACGTTTTAATAGGCCATACTTCAGTTAGTTATCGCCCATACGTATAATACACCAATAGATCGGTAAGCTCTCCACGCATCGGTAATCTATCCCTCCCCCACTTCACCAACTTCTCCCCATGTCCTTCAGTATCGCCGGCCAGGCGCTCAAGATCTCGTCCCAGGAGGACATGCAGCCCCACATCGACGCCATCGCCAAGCTCGACAAGTGCACCCACATCGACTTCTCCGGCAACACCATCGGCATCGACGCCTCCAAGGCACTCGCAAAGTGCATCGCCGAGACGCCAAGCGTCCGCGACAACCTCGCCGAGGCCAACCTCGCAGACCTCTACACCTCCAGGCTCGTCGACGAGGTCCTCGAGTCCCTCCAGGCACTCCTCCCAGCCCTCCTCAAATGCCCACACCTCCACACCGTCAACCTCAGCGACAACGCCTTCGGCCTCCGCACCATCGACTCCCTCGGCTACTTCATCAGCCACGCCGCCCCGCTGCAGCACCTCATCCTCTCCAACAACGGCATGGGGCCCTTCGCCGGCGAGCAGATCGGCAAGGCCCTCTTCCACCTCGCCGAGCACAAGAAGAAGCTGAGCGCTCCTCCTCTCGAGACTTTCGTCTGCGGCCGCAACAGACTCGAGAACGGCTCCTCCTTGTACCTCGCCCTGGGTCTCAAGGCCCACGGCGCTGGTCTCCGCGCGGTAAAGCTCTACCAGAACGGTATCAGGCCCCGCGGTATCATGAACCTGCTGCACTACGGTCTCCGCTACAACACGGGTCTGCGTGTCCTCGACCTCCAGGACAACACCCTCACCGCAACCGCGTCCGCCATGCTCGCTGAGACACTGCCACTGTGGAAGGACGTCCTCGAGGAGCTCAACCTCAACGACTGTCTGCTCAAGCGCGCCGGTGCCGATGCGGTCCTTGCGGTCTTCGTCGACACCGCGTTTCCAAAGCTACACACTTTGAAGCTCGAGTTCAACGAGATCGTCCAGAGCACCGTCGAGGAGAAGCTGCTTGTCGCCATCGAGGCCAAGCACCTCCCAGCCTTGAAGACCCTCCAGATCAACGGTAACGTCCTCGAGGAGGACTCTGAGGCCCTCGACACCCTCCAGGGCATGTTCGACGACCTCGAGCTCGACGACCTCGAGGAGCCAGACTCCGACGAGGAGGAAGAGGATGACAGCGACGAGGACGACGACGAGACTTTCCTCGAGGTCGAGGCCGACACCCTCGAGAAGGAGCTGCTACAGGCAGACATCGACCAGCTCGCCAGCGACCTCGCCAAGGCCTCTATTTGAGCTGCTGCAGCGTCCACACCAAGGACAACGTACTATATAATTGTGTTATATACCTGTCCAAAATAGTATTACATATGCATAACATCGCATTGCGACCCTCTGCCCCACCTCCCTACTGTGCGATGGGGAGCTCCGGGACAGCTGGCGCCTCTGCCTTCACACTGTCCCCGCTGGCAGCATGCCCAGCCACCCCAGGGTCCGATTTGACCTCCTCCGGGTTGAAGAGATGGTCCACCAGCACCTTGTTCATTGAGAACATCGTCACCGTCTTGCCGAACACCTTGCGCATCTTGTCGTCGCACAGGATCTCTCGCCGGTCCTCCGGGTTCTGTAGATCGTGCGCCTTGATGTAGTCCCACACACCCTTGACCACCTGTGTCCTGGGCAGCTCCTTCTGGCCCAGCAGCTCCGCGAGCGGCTCGCTCAGAATGTACGGTTTCGTGGCGATGCTGGTGGTGCCGGAGCTGGGAGCCCGCTTCTTGTGCGCTTTCTTCACCTTCCCAGACTTCTTGGACGTCTTCTCCGACTTATGAGAGCTCTGCCTCGTGCGCTTCTCGCCGCGTTCGGCGGCTGCCGCCAGCTGCTCGGCGGCCTGCAGCTGCTTCGCGAACTCTTGGTCGCGTTTCAGCATCTCGTCCTTCCGCACCAGCATCCGCGGGTGCTCCTGTATGTCCTGGAACCGCTCCACGATCAACTCGTTCAGCGCCTTGCGCTTGTCGTCCAGGTTCATCGTGAACAGCTCCTGGATCGCCTTCCGTATTTTCTTGGGACTCACCTCGTCAGGGTTCGACGCGCTCACGATGGCGTCGATCATCGGTATCAGCTGCTCCAGACTAGGGTCTCCCATCGTGATGAGTGGTTTGTGTTTGAATTGGCAGTTTATTCTATTACATACTCTTTATATCCCCTTCTCTCCCTTGTGGCTGTGCTCTATTCTTTATGTATGTTATTTTCCTTGTTGGCGCGAAGGCAGGTTCTGCGTTTCTCACAGTAACAATTGTGCGATGCCCATCACAAGAATAACAGTTTGATATTGTACAAATGGGTGCCCGGGGCTTATATAATATGGAGTGAGTGTCGATATGTATGCGTGAGATTATGCGAAGGCAGGGGGGACGAGAATCGTTCCGTTTACATGCCTCTGGCGTTCTTCTTCTGCTGTCTCTCGTTCTTCTTGATGAGCTTGAGTCTCTCCTGTCTGTTAAGGGATCTGGGGTCGATGAGCTCGTTGGCGGTGTTCTGGACCTTGTCGTCGACCTCGACGAGCCACTGGCTGTCCAGCTTCTTGTTGTTGCCCTTGTAGCCCCACTTTGGCACCCACTCGCCGGAGGCCTCGTCGAAGACCATCTTGCCGCCCTTCTCCTTGGACTTGATGCCCTTCTTGGCAGCGAACTTCTCCCACTTCGTAGGGGCCTTCGCCTTGGGCAGAGGCTTCTCTCTGGGGAGCTCCGTGGTGCCCTCTGGGAGTCTCAGCAGCGCCATGTTCGCGCTCTGGCCGCTGGTGCCGCCGGCCGCGTCTGTCGTGGTCTTGATGGGCAGCGACAGCAGCTGGTTGATCAGCAGCTGGGTGTTGTCACGCGTGATCGCGCGGATGTGCTCCTCACGCTTGGCATTGGACGAGTCCAGGTCGTTTCTGTCCAGCACGTTCGAGTCGAACACCGACAGGTTGCCCAGGTCGTACACGACGGGAATTGGCTTGTCCACGGTAACAGGAAGAGACTTGTAATCTGGAGTAGACATCGATGCAGGGTTGGTGGTGTTGATGTGGATTTAGCGAAAGAACAGGAAATATAGGCAGAATATAAACATCCCCATGCTCATCCGTGATATAGTTCAGGACGATGTTCCTCTTTCAGGCTGAAGCTCATCGCATCGCTGAAAAATTTTCCGGCCGGCGACTGGGGCACGTGACATGGTCGATTAAGATGTGTATACGGTATATATATATTACAATTCGAATAGTTTGCGAACCACCCGGCTGGTAGCTGGGTATCCCGGGTACTCCCACTGGCTGTGGACGGTGTGTTTTATGTGGGTGCGGGCGATGGAGTAGCCTTGCAGGAGGTCCGAGTGCGGCGGCACGCTGTCCGAGCGGCATAGGGCGATGCGCTCCTGGTCGACGCGGAGCTGCTCGGCACCGCCAGCAAGGATCTGATAGTACTCCATCATTGCAGTGTTGTACCGTTTCAGCCATAGAGTGATGTACTGGCTGACGAGTTTGTTGAAGATGGGGAGTTCGATTGTGAATTTCTCCCGGAGTGCCTCATAGTGTCTCCCGATGACGCTGGTCCGGATGTTAGTCACTCTCCTTTTCTTCTCCTTCAGGTAGAGTATGTAGTCCTTCTCGAGTGTCTTGAGGTCGCGTAGGTGGTGTTTGATTGCTTCACATTTTTCAAACATTGCTGTGAGCGGAACTAAGACGTTGTGTTCGAGGTCCGTCAGACGCAAAACTGTCAGTCTCTCCTTTAAGGTGTTGATGTTGTGGGTGTATTCATCCAGGTTTGAGAGTTTACTAGGGGATGAGTCTTCACTTGGGGTGATATCATTGTTGACATTTACAACTTTCCTCCAGTACTTTAGCATCCTTATATTGTTGTCGGGTATTATTAGGAGATTCATTTGATGCAGAAATGCTATTAGCCTCTTGATATCCTGATGGATTTTTGTAAACCGGACTATGTGGTCAGCAAAGGGAATTGACGTTTGTTCTGGGGTATCTTTGAAAGTTTGAACACGGACATCTTCCACAGTTTTCTCTTTGTCAGGTTCATTTTTGGTGCTAACTTCGTCCAGCACAGCTGTACTTTGTTCGTCATATCTGCTGGAGGTTGCTCTATATAATCTGGGAACTTCGCTTGGTAATTTTGCCATTGTCCTGTCATCAGCAGGTTCTGAGGAGTCGTAACTTTGGATAATGTCAGTTGGTGATAGCGCACAGTCAAGTTTATTATTGGAGCCGTACTCGTTCAATTCGTCTGTAAGCAGACTCTTGAACTCGGCATATTTCTCTTTGATACTCTTTAACTTGAATAGTGTGCTGTCATCGGTGCTTATTGCGGAAAGCTCTACCAAATCGTTTAGGACAAGCAGCCACGAGTCGATGCGAGAAATCGGATAACGCAAAAGGTCTCTTAAAGAAATGAAATTAGCCTGCTTCAGACACTCCTCAAACCACTCTCCGAAATTCTTGCGAATTGACACCTCTTCGTACAGCATCATTTGTCGAGAGTGTGCAATGGTATAGTTCAGGTATGTGGATCTGCACCGGGCCAGATGTTGTTCAAATGCAGAAATAATTTCTTGTGTCTGCTCTGCCTGGCTCGCTGAGCTTAACGATATCTTTTTTGGAGATCCTTTATCAAAGTTCATGATATTCCTTAACATCTCAACAAAAATCTCACTGATAGATGAGATGGTATCGATATTACCAAATATCAGTAGCTCTTCCTGAGGCTTGAGTTTTAGATATCGCTTGAAACTCTTTGCTCTCTTTTCGTACAATTTGGCTCGATACACGGTGTTTACAAGGTTGAGTGTTTCTAAATACTCCAGCTCAGACTCGTAAAATTGTTTGGTGATGCCCTGCAGATCATTTTCAGCAGTTGGTAAGGAGAGGTCTGAAACATCATCTGTGAGAGATTCCTCGTTTGATTCAGAGATTTCTGCAGCCTCTTCTTCAACAGATTTGACAGATAGAAAACCTGTGCCGTGCATAGTCTTTTTTATCGAATCCAGTTTACGTATTTGCCATTTTTCAAACTTAGGTAGATTGTCATCGTGTTGATGAAAAAAATCATTCTGATAATCTCTGATAGGCGTAAGCCCATCACTTGTCTGATAGTGGAGGTTGTCGTATAGGTTGCTTGATTTAAACATCGACAGTGGTTAGATTAACGTGTTTTCTTAGATAACAATTGAAAATATATTGTTGATCTCTCTTATTTTTTTTTATAAAAGAGGTGCATATGTAGTTTACAGAAGAAAATAACACACCCATTAATTTTACATATCAGTAAAGATATTTTCAATCGCTCACTTATATAATATCGAAGTTACATTATATCCTTCTTCTGTAGAGGGCAGCATTAAATCTGTGTCATCGCCGAATTGTCACCTTCTTTTCCGAGTAAAAAATTTTGGCCTCGGACTTGTGTCGGCGCTTCCGGCTAACGTGTTACAGATATGTTTCAGAAAAATTGTGGCGGTAGGTGAAGGTATCCTAGAGATTGAGATGCTGAAACTCTAGGCCACCGCGTCCAATAAACTCTGTGATCACTTTAAACTTGTCCCCATTGTCCCCAGCGTCATCTAAGGCCATTTGAAACATATCAAATTTTTGGGAAGTCTCTAATTGTGCCTCCTGGAGTTTGTGTGCCCGTTCGAATTCTACCAGACATTTTGGACATTTGTAGACTTGTGCACTCTGAGTAGCGTAATCCTCTTCATTCAGGCAACGTTGGTGATATATGTGACCACATTTGAAGTAGACAATGGGGAGCTCCAGGGGTGTTTCACACATCTGGCACAATTTGCCTTTTAGTTGGATAGTTGTCCCATCGGTTTTTTGTAAAATACTTTTTATTTTCTCTTCCTTATCTTTCAGTTCACTTTCATAGGATTCGGCTAGTTTTTGTGATTTGTGGATTTCCTGTTCAAGTACCTCAGTGTGAGTGATTAGAGTATCTTGAATAAGTCCAAATGTTACTGCATTGGAACTAGAGAGAACATGGACAATATCAATCATAGATAGTAACCTTCTTTTCAATATAGGTGTAATAATCTTACTTTTCAATACTTCTTCACCGCCGATTGCATTTGTGATGTGTTTCGACGAGACAAAATATGTTAAGGCGGCCCTGTATAGGTTAGGTTCCTTCTCGCAATACTTCTCGAAAAAGCGCATGCTATTATTTGGATCTTCTGTCAGTGTTAGACATCTAAAACTGTTTATCAAATATGCAGATTCATCTTTCATTAACGGATACTCGATGGACGTTTCTTCATCTTTCGAGGTAGCATCCAATTCCTCATCGTAGGAGAGGAACATGTCGACCTTATTCATGTGAGATATCAACATCATTAGAGAATTATCTACATTGTTTGACCGTGAGTTACTCGAAGATGAGTCTGTGTTTGGACTTGAAAGCATTTTTTTGCTTTCAATGAGGATATGCTTTGCTTTCACCTTCCAACTGTCTTGACGTTCTGGAATATCATCATGTACTAGAGTTAGGTATATGTCATAAAGCGTGGTGAGGATTATTTGTTTGTCTTCCATTGAACCCTCATATCTTCGGTAACTGTCAAGGCAAGCCTCGAGGAAAACAACAAATAAAAATGGTTTACCAATGAAGGATGTGAACACGATAGAAGGTTTTGGTGGATGGTAGGTTGGCGTTTGGTCATTATCCTTTGCCTTTGAAGAGTCTTGAGTAATTGATAATGACTTGTTCATGTAATCCATGAATGAAGTATAACTGTAAAATATAGTCTTGGGGTCAAAAACACTTCTCTCCACTTCTTTTCTGGATTTCTCATATTCGTATCTCTCAGGTGTGTACTTTCCTGTGAAAACAGTAATTAATAAAGAGTTTGTATCATTTGGTAAAAGGTCCAATAGATCTTTAGAATATATTGCAAGTGCTCTGAGTGTATCATCGATAGGTAAACTTTTGATATATTTCAGAGCAGACCATGGATCTTTCACAATATCTAGAATGACCTCTACAATGGTAACGGCATCTTTAGAAAACTTCTTGGCAAACAGGTATGCCTCATTCTTAAAGTTTGATTCATCAAGAAGACGAAGGATAAGTTTGAAGTCAAATAACTCCTCGTTAGAGTAAAAGTAGGCTTCATCATCTAAGTCTGTGGTGATTTCATTTTCGGAGTATTTACCTTCACGTGTAAAATGCTTAAGAAAATCATTAACTTGTTCAGTATCCTTAAGTTTGATCAGAATGATTAGCAATAGGGTGACATGATCCTCATTTGCCTTTCCTTTCTTTATTAAGGACCATATGTACTCAGATAAGTTTTTAATAACATCCGCGTCAGCTGCACCATCAATACTGAACATTGCAATGACTTCACTTGTCTCAACAACGTCTAAGCACTGAATGTACTGCTCAACTGCTTCGGCCTTCTGTCCCTTCTTGTATAGGTAGTCTCCAAATTGCTTATGTATCTCCTGCATCTTTCTCTCGCTGATCTTTTGTTTACTCCCTATATCCAGTGCAAATTGAAATAACTGTTTCTGTATTACGATAGATAGTTTATCCTCGATGCTCTTTTCGATTATGCGGTGTATGACACCATTTGATGCCAACAGATAGATTGGTTCGCTAGAATCATCAGAAGAGGACAACACGTCCACTACTGAATTACTCATAATGAAATTCAATGCGACAACTTTGTTTTGTACATCGATTATTATCACACGATGCATCGAAGAAGAATTGTCATCGTCTATTCTTAGATTACTCTCCTTGTTACTTTCTTCAACTACCAATAATATGTAATCTTTTGAAATAGAGAACAGTCTCTTGATAGATTTTAAATCAACAGCTATCGATCTCTTCTCTCCGTTTGTCTTGTAAAACTCGATGTTTCCATCGTGAAAACATGCAAATTCGTTACTCTCCTTTACCATACAACCGCAATTTAAATTAATACCTGACGAATTGTTAAGAATCAGTTCTGGATTTCCATTGTTTCTCCCTGTTGTGGCAAACAAATATATTTTGGAAGTAGTAGAAGCAAAACAACATGAAGCGTCTTTGTCTAATGCAAGTGACGTTATTGGTTCATTATCTTTATCCTGGTATATCATTCTTTGCTTTGCACCTCTGTCTCTCCCTAAGTCACCTCTCACTAATATAATCTTTCCATTAGTAAAGCCAACAGTAAAACATGATAGATCAGGAGATATCGAGATGGCTGATATTAAAGCTGTATTATCACCATTCTTCAATTCAACCTTGGTTAGAAAGGAATTTCCATTCTTTGGTAGCTTGTCCAGTTTAAAGACTTTGAATATAGCAGGTAAACCAGTTTGCTCTCCAACGGTCACCAAGTATGAGTTGTTAATGATGTCTAGATATGTTATCCGATATCCATCATCAAATGCATTGAATTGCTTTAGAACGCTCGAGTTGTCTATACTGTTAACTTTAATTGTAACAGAATTAACTGCAATCACCAACGTCTTGGAGTTTATAAGTGCAGCAGCCGAAAGTGTTGGATCAGAATACAATTGTGATGCTGTCCCTAATTGGGGATCCCTGATTGGAACATTCTCGAAGAACTGAAATTGCAACTTCAAGTTAAGAGACATTAGAGTCAGATCCTAGTTCGACACCTGTAGTTGATATGATGTAATTGTACGTTCGATTCAAAGATGTTGCTTTACAACATTACGAAGTACTTTGACTCTCAACTTTTGGTTGCTTGTCTTACATATCATTTACACGAAACATCTCTTGATCACATGCCTCCTAGATGTATGGGTGTTGTTTATGACAAAGTGTAATCTAGACAATATTATATACTAACGTGCTCTAGTTGAAAGCACAATTCGGGCTTACGATTAATCTTATTTATTGGTTAGGAAACGTATTAAACAAAATATACAGAGTTATAATATCATATTCAATAGTACCGGTTATAGTGACTCAAAATTGTATACAGTTTGAGAGAATACATGAAATAAAAGCATGGTTCAAGCAAAACAAGAACGCAATACTATATGCTTAGTATCTTCTCTGGTTCTGTCTGGTGTTCTGAGCGTTAGACTGAATGTAGGTACCTGGAACGATGTGCTCTGGTAGGTGCAGGTAGTCTCTTAGGTACTCGACACCCTCCTCAGTAAGGGTGTAGTAGTAGTATTGCCATGAGAACTGAGTCTTGACGTAACCCTTGGAGGTTAGAGACTGTAGAGCCTTGATGACGTATAGGTTCTTGGTGTCGATGTCCTCGTGCTTTGGCTGGTTGAAGTCCTTCTTAGCAACGCAAACACCCTCTGTGTTAAAAGTACGCGACTTGAATACATCTCTGGGAACACTCAGTGTAATAGATGTAGAAGTATAGCGATTTAAATTGTTAGTAAATTGATTCTCTTTGAAATTTTAGTATTAGAAGCTGCTGGAATGAGGAAGTATTCTTCAATAAGGATAACACGCATGTATTTCTCGGATTGAAATGTGGATTCAGTTGGAAAAGGGATCGTGTATTATGTTTATCAATTGATATAGGGTATCGTGTATCATCAGAGCGTTTCAATAACGTTCGGTTTATTCGCGATATCTTCTTTCATATTCTCGTCTAACGCGTAGATATTTGATTTCCTCCATGGAATATATTTATTTCTCCATGAATACGGATATCATCCCTCTTAATTCTCAACACTATCATTCCTAAGCATTCTTCTAACATATTTTCGAGTTACGACTCGATCGAATTGTGATTAATTAACATACCCTGGAATAGGTATCTGAAGATCTTGTTTCTCTCCTCCTTTGGCATCAACATTTTGGCTAGATTATCTGGTCTTTTGACAAAACTTGGTTCTGGTTTCTTCTCCCTTTGTATACACCTTCACTTGTAAGCTCAGAAACTAGCCTTCATCTTCAACACTATGAGACCTCTCCGTACACTACTCGACCTACCGAGGGCCCCAGTAGCTGGAATTTCCATCGGCAGCTGAGGCTGCCCAGTGAGCGTACGTAGGCCTCTTCCCCCTAGCAAATTGTCTGGGCAGACAAAATTTCACGACCAGACGGGCTAGACTGCGCGGAGTGAGGCCAGAAAATGTGATGATCGGGAATATTTTTCAAAAGAGAAAAATGATACAACATCCGTGCATGTCAGAATGTATGGGTGTTATATCGGTCAAACTTTCTCAAGTAATTTTCAAAGGCAAACAGAATTTCCTGAAAATGCATTTTGGTTAGTTGCTGTATTTACATATATTTACAATTAAATAATGATATTTACAAACAAGTTAGTCATCATTATCCACATCAAATAATGACATAAAGATATCTGGTTTAAATGGCCAATTGGTAAATATATCAGTCAATAGTATAAATTCCTCCGCGGAAAAGCTGGCGGCATTTCTCGACATGAAGTTTTTATCTTGTAACACCTGTGTGAAGTATTCTCTTCCACCTGGACCTAGGGCTTCAGCTGCATCTTCAAATGGCGTCTTTCTCTGGATCATAAGTTGTTTTGTGATGTAATCCCAGTTGTCCTTGTTGAATGTAACATTACGTGGGGTGATTAGAAGCAAGGACATAGGAATCTGTGGTCTCTTATTCGGAACAGTATCAGCGTGCTTTATCATGATAGGATCGTGCTGTTGGAGGATAAGTTTGTCCATTTTGGAGGCAGCAGTATCATCAGTTATGGCAATTAGTTTTGATTCTGTAAAGGTCTCTGCTACTAAGGACGCTTTTGAACGTGCGGAAGATTTTGGGGGAGCAAGTAATTTAACAGCAGTTGCTGTAGGCATCCAGACTAACATCTGAACACGGCCATAGCGGTGAACCCAATTCTTCTGTCCGATGCAATTATACCATTGCATGATAAGTCCCTCGTACTTTTTGTCAGTTACGTTGGCCATTACAAAGAACTTATTATGGATATGACTGCGGTCTTGCGTTTCGGGAACAAATATTTTCTGATAGTCCATTAACATTAAATATGACTCCCAGCTATACGGATCTTGTGTTGATAACTGTAGATGTGATCCTTTAAGATGTGTCTCCCAAAAGTTAGTGAATTTGGGTCTATTATCCATCAAAAGTTGCTGTTTGGGCCTGAATTTCTCATTGAAAATAAGGGATTGTTGGCCTGGTCCAGCATAAATATCAAGGACTTTCAGATCGGTACAATCCTTGTATACCTTCTGCAATTGGAGCTTCTGGAAAATTGTCTCGTAGACACTAGGGTTGACTAAGAAGGAGGATTTGTAGAAGGTAGGTATGTTGTCCAACAGTACCTTTTTGGAAAACGGCGTAATCATACTGCTCAATTTATAACCCTGTTCTTATTTTCTTTGGTTATGTCTTGATTTTCTTATTTGGCGAGCCTATTCTCGTTCTTATACACTCCATAACTTGTTTGGGTCTAGCGTTGCATTGCAACTGGCAATACGAATTAGTATTATTTGCTCTTTCTTCTTCAAAACATGTTCGTGCTACGGATATTTCTTAGTGTTTACTGAATTAGCTATTTTTTTACCGAGCTTAATATATTGAACTGAGCTGAAGCAAATCCGTAACACAGCATGACAAGAGGGAAGGAAAGAGAAACTCAGATAGACACAGATACCTAAAGCGTCTACTGAAGTGTGTCAATAGATATATACTTCTGAGAGCCGTTTCAATCACCCACTTGAGAAAACATATCCTTCCTTTCCATCTAGATTGCAATGGCTGTTATTAAAATAAAGAAACCACGCGATCCCAACGAGGTCGCCCAAAATGAACCAAAAACAAAGAAGATACGTATAAAAACAAAGAGTAGTGCGAGCAGTGAAACGACATCTCAGGCGCCAACTCCAAAAATTAAAATAAGTTTGAAATCAAAGAACAATGATACACATCCAGTTCTCAAAAGCGAGAAGTCATCTACCACTCTTAAGGTAAAGCTGAATCTTAAGAAGGATGGAGGTAACCCAGCTGATAAGGCGAAATCCAACAGAACTCCTCGTTTGAGATTGAAGCCCATAAGAGTTCCCGGTGACGGCTATGATTCAGAGGCCTCAGATGCGGAGGATGATCCACTGATTGAATCAGGGATAATTCTGAGGGTAATGCCGGATCTTCAAGTCGAGTTCATTAGAAACTCCATAGAATCGGGTGATTACTCTGGCATAAATATAAAATGGATGGCAGACAGACATGCAGTGGTGACAATAAATGATATTAAGTATGGTGCTATTTTGGTTGACCTTCCCACAATTATCGAAGTAAATAAAAGTGTTGACCGAAAGAACCTTCTAAAGACAATAGATGTGGACCAAATGTTGCTGTGCATCCAACAAATTGACTCCGAGGATGATGTTTTCCTATTGACACCGCCTGAAACCGAAGACCTTGTTTCAAAGCATTTCGGAACTATTAGAGATGAAATATTTGAAAATAAGACAGCATTATTTAAAGCCCTGCATGCGAACCAACTTAATGATATTGAGCCAAAATACGTTAATCAAATTGCTCAAAAGAGTTATGACTATAAAAGTGGTATCACACCTCCCATGTATAACGTACGAAACAGGCGTTTCAGAAGGAAAATGGGCCCTAGTGAAATGGACTACGTTGAGAATACGATAGAAATGTTGTTGAAACAAGATGAGGGTGCTGAAGAAGTTAATTTCGAACTTGTCGACCCTAGTCAGATTTTACCAAGGACCTCAAGTTCTGCCAATGTTGTTGCTGATGCAGCTGCAAAATCTGATTTCGATATTCAATCAGCTAATATCGAAGATGAGGATGAACTAGACTTGGAGGCTGCCTTCCAGAGTGACGATGATGATGGAGCTACACAAATGCCAGCAATGGATGATATCATGGCGAATGGGTCATCTCAGCAACAACAGTATTCTGATGTTGAAATAGATAACGATGTAGAGGAGGACGAGGAGGAAGACGATGATGACGACGATGAAGATGACGACGATGATGAAACTGGAGACAAGGATGAAGAGAGGCAACATACTAAATTACTGGAAGATGAACTCCGCGAGTTGGAGTCTACTCTATCTGTGACAAAGAGAAAGTCAGAAAAGGCCACTAACCCATTGTTAAAATCGAGATTCCTCGACAGTATTAAGAAGTTAGAAAAAGAGGTTGAACTCAAGAAAAAACAACTCAAATCGAGCGAGGATGCTCTTAAGGGCCCGGAAATAGCTGCAGTAGCACCTTTCGACTCTGAGAAGGCTACGGAAAACACCGACGAGCTTGATGCAGATATGGAGGCTGATGGAGACGATGACGACGATGATGAAGATCAAGATGAGGAAGAGCCTGATGAGGAAGAACGTGAAGAAACTGCGGAAGATGAGACAGCAGGTAATCAAGAAGGCTTGGACCAGAACGATTTAGATATGATGATGTTGTTCGGAGCCGAAGGTGATGACGCTGATGAAGCCCATTCGGATGGGAACAACGATATATAAAGAGTATTGTCAATAATTATCATAAATTTGTAATCATATTTGCACAAAATATTGTGACAAGTGATTCTTCTGATAGTACCACTGTTATAGTCTAATATTTGTTTATAACTAACATATTATTTCCTTAAAACCTGTTTTTCCAAGAAGTTTTTTGTGTGAGTGTTCTACTCTTTTCCTGTAATTTTGAATCCTAAATATTAAAATTACAGGATTAATAAAATACTGGGTCAATGAAAACAAAACAGGGTGCTTAAACGTCTTTCGAATGTTATAGATGACCATTCCTCCTCGTTAGATTTGGAACTTATCTATCTCTCTTCTACAATATAGAGAACATAACGCCTACCACATCTTACCCTGCCGTATAAAGTTATATAACACGTGATCAGAGTAATTTCGCGATTCCGCCGGACGAAAATTGGGTAAACAGCGCTGACTGAGACAATCACGAATTGCACGGTGCTACACCCCAGGGCATAAACAATTGTCAGCGGGCAGATAGCCACACAGAGAGTTACAAAAACAGGGACATCTTCTTAAATTTTTCACATATTAGGAAACCCAATTGTGATAGTGACCAGCCACTTATCCCTACTACCGCTTTCTCCCACCAGGATATCAGGAGTGCTATCGTGTCTCCCACAATTCGCATAAAACGCGCATCTAATTGCTAAACACTACTGTACTTTATTCCAGAGGCATACAATATCCAATAGAGGCGTGTAAATACAAGACATATAGTAACATTATTACGAGAGCAGAACACACTAAGGATTAAACTAGGTTCAATATGTCGGCGAGCAGTCCACAGGAGAGACTGGACCCTACAAGTGCTAATATTCCCCAAAGGCAGTATACAAAGGAGGAAATCAACAGATGCTACCTAAGATGGCAACAATTGAGAAATGAGCATGGCGAGAATGCACCTAATATTCCTGAGTTCATATTTTTCACCAAGGTGTTACGTCTTGCAGCGAAGCAGCAACAGGACTTGCAACAGAAAAATCAAATGCAACAAAATATGGGTAACCAAATGTTAGACCAACCACTAGGTGGCATTGGTACTGACTCTCCAAGTGCTAACCCGAATGCTATGCTTCACGAAAGGGTTGGTCAAGAAAATCAATCCTTGGGTGGTGGTATGAATTCTAATAATAATAATAATGTCATTGCCCAACAGATGTCCGGCGATTCATTCCAAAGGGTTGCTAGTCCAAATATGGCTGCTACTCCTCAAAATGCGCAGGGAATATCAGGTAATACAGCAACTAGCAATAATCAATCCCAACAGCAACTTCCGGGAAACGCGCCAAGAAAGAGCAGCGGAGCAAATTATCCGTCATCAAATGGTATTAACTCAACAATGAGAACTTCTATGAACGAAGATAATGTCAATTCACAAGGAAGCCCAAATGATGGCAATGTTCAGATGAATCAGAAAAATAGAAGTGCGTCAATACGCAGTGGCGACATGCACCAAACTGCACAGAACCCTAAAAACATATTCACACCACAACAATCGACTTTATTGAAGGCTCAAATAAACGCATTGAAATGCCTTGTTAACCAACAACCCGTTCCCGTTGAATTTCAGTCTATTATCCAACACTCAATGAATAATCCACCAGATTTTAGAAAAATGCTAACAGACTTGAGCGAATATGTAAAGGTAAGCAACCGCAGTAATTCAAATCAACAGAGGCAACCATCGACACACAAGCCATCTCCCCAATCTACGATGAGCAAGCCAACACCAACTATGAAAGCTGTGCCAATGCCTTCTGACACGAAGGAGGCGCAAACACCAGAAGTTGTGCCACCAAGTGCGCCTCTTGAGAAACAAACATCTTCCTCGGAAGGTATATCTTTACAAGAGAGGGTATCAGGTAAACCTGTGAATACCGAATCATCTACGGAAAACCAACCAGCTGAAGAGCAAACAAAACAAGGAGTTGATGAGACGAATCAGCAGCATCCAGCGAATGAGGAAGCTACAGAGTCAAAAACTAAATTACAACATACTCCAGATTTCCCTCAACAGAATGAGCTAGAACCAAAGCTGGAATCGAAGCCAGAGCTAAAGCCGGAATCAAAGCCGGAGCCAAAGCCGGAACCTATAGCCAGACCACCAAGTCCGGTGTTTATTGGAGACAAAGAGCCACCTAAACCTAAGGCTCCTATATTACTCTCTGAGTTTCAATCTCAAAATCCAACAGCCATCGAGGTCCAGAATATTGAAAACTCCAGTGTTATGGTCGATTCATTTTCTCTACCACAGTTTGAGGATATGGTCAGTTACAATTCTCTTTTCCCATCTATTGAAAATCCAAAAATTAATATCCAACCTGGCATATTGCCGGTAGGAATGGATGTACATAATGCAATGGAAGTATACCAGACTCTAATTGCATTGAATATGGACACATCAGTTGATGCAGCCCTTTCGGATCTTCTGGATCCGTCTCTCAATGACGAAACCCAGAAGGAAAATGCTCTTTACGATTATTACGCCCTGCAGCTTCTTCCATTACAAAAAGCTGTCAGAGGCCATGTTCTACAGTATGAATGGTACCAAAATTCATTGTTAACTAATACTCATCCAAATTTCTTGTCAAAAATAAGGAATATTAATGTCCAAGATACAATCCTGACTGAAGAACTGTACAAGAAACACGAATTACAACAGTACAAAATCAGAAGGAACAGAGAGGTAACAAGACAGAAACTTATTACAGACAGTTCAGTTACATCGTATAATGAGAGAATAGAAAGGAGAAACAAGAAGTTGAAATTTGGTCACAGAATATTTAACTTACACACCAACCTGGAGAAGGATGAACAAAAGAGACAAGAGCGGAAGGCCAAGGAGCGTCTACAGGCTCTTAAGGCAAATGATGAGGAGGCCTATATTAAACTATTGGACCAGACGAAAGATACAAGAATTACGCATTTGCTGAAGCAGACTAATAGTTTCTTGGACTCTCTTACAAAGGCTGTAAAGGACCAGCAGAAGTACACCAAGGAAATGATTGAATCTCATGTTAAGGAGGAGTCTGAAAACCCTGAAGATGCAGATGCCGATCTGGCTGATGAAGAAGAGATCGACGACGATGAACAACAAAACATCGATTACTATAACGTTGCTCATAAAATCAAGGAGGTTGTTACTAAGCAACCATCGATTCTTGTTGGTGGTACATTAAAAGAGTATCAGTTGAAGGGTTTACAATGGATGATTTCGTTATTCAACAACCACTTGAACGGTATCCTGGCAGACGAAATGGGTCTTGGTAAGACTATCCAGACCATTTCTCTTTTGACCTACTTGTTTGAGATTAAGAAGGTGAAGGGTCCTTTCTTAGTTATTGTTCCGTTGTCGACTCTATCGAATTGGAGTGGTGAGTTCGCCAAATGGGCACCTGCCTTAAGGACTATTTCATTCAAAGGTCCACCCAACGAGAGAAAGACAATGCAGGCTGCCATCAGAGCTGGCCAGTTTGATGTTGTTTTAACTACATTCGAGTATATTATCAAAGAGAGAGCACTGCTTTCAAAGATCAAATGGGTGCATATGATTATTGATGAAGGTCACAGAATGAAGAACGCTCAATCGAAATTATCTTTAACTCTGAACACATACTACCACTCTGATTACCGACTCATTCTAACAGGTACTCCACTTCAAAACAATCTCCCAGAATTATGGGCTCTGCTGAACTTTGTGTTGCCTAAGATTTTCAATTCCGTTAAATCGTTCGATGATTGGTTCAATACACCATTTGAGAATACTGGCGGCCAAGATAAAATAGAACTGAGTGAAGAAGAGACATTACTGGTCATTCGTAGATTACACAAGGTGCTTCGTCCATTTTTACTACGTAGACTTAAGAAGGATGTGGAAAAGGATCTACCAGATAAGGTTGAAAGAGTCATCAAGTGTAAGATGAGTGCCCTTCAACAGATTCTATATCAACAAATGCTGAAACACCGTCGTCTATTCATTGGTGACACACAAAACAAGAAAATGGTAGGTTTGCGTGGATTCAACAATCAAATCATGCAGTTGAAAAAAATCTGTAATCATCCATTTGTGTTTGAAGATGTAGAAGATCAGGTGAATCCTACAAGAGAAACAAACCCAAATATATGGCGTGTGGCGGGAAAATTTGAGCTACTTGAACGCGTACTTCCAAAACTAAAAGCTACGGGACATAGAGTACTAATTTTTTTCCAAATGACCCAAATCATGGATATCATGGAAGATTTCCTAAGATTGATCGATATCAAATATCTGAGACTGGATGGTCACACCAAATCAGACGAGCGTAGTATGCTACTTAAATTATTCAACGATCCACAGTCTGAATACTTCTGTTTCATTCTTTCGACAAGAGCCGGTGGTTTAGGTTTGAATTTACAAACTGCCGACACTGTCATCATTTTCGATACTGATTGGAATCCTCACCAGGATTTACAGGCTCAGGACAGAGCTCACAGAATTGGTCAAAAACACGAGGTCCGCATTCTAAGATTGATTACAGAGCATTCGGTAGAAGAGGCTATTCTAGAAAGAGCTCATAAGAAATTAGATATCGATGGTAAGGTTATTCAAGCTGGTAAGTTCGACAACAAGTCCACATCTGAGGAACAAGAGGCGTTGCTAAGATCTCTTCTGGATGCGGAGGAGGAGCGGAGAAAGCAGCTGGCTTCTGGTGAGAACATCGAAGAAGCCATGAGTGACAAAGAGCTAAATAGCATGCTTTCAAGAGGTGAGTCCGAAGAGGCTGTTTTTGCCAAATTGGACGAGGAAAGAGCACAGAACGATAAGGAGGCTGGAATAACATCTCGTCTTCTAGAAAAGTCTGAACTCCCCGAGATTTATAGCCGCGACATATCTGACGAGCTAGAGCGCGAAGAGCAAGAACGTCAACAAGAGGCCGACAATGCTGGTAGAGGTGCGAGAGAACACAAACAGACAACATATTCGGATAACATTTCTGAGGAACAGTGGCTAAAGCAATTTGAAGTTAGCGATGATGAAGATGGCACTGGCGGATCATCCAGAAGAAAACGTGCTAAACGCGCAGTTATGGATGAAGAAGATGATGGGGATTCTCAAGATACCAATGACCAGAATGATAACACTGTCGATGGTGATCCAGAAGAGATGGAGGACAGTCTGAAGCGCAAGGCTCCAAGACCACGCGGAAGACCAAAAAAGCTAAAAACTAACGAGCAGACAGGAGAGGCTGACACATCAACAGACGATATTAAAATGGATGAAGATGGAAATCCGACATCTCCTGGTGCTGCAGGTCCTGCACAACCACATACTGCAGGTAAGACGTCAATCAAGTCTGCTCGCACTTCAACAAGAGGCCGGGGACGTGGTCGGGGACGTGGCAGAGGACGCGGACGCGGACGCAGCAGAGGCCGTCCACCTAAATCTCGTAACGGTCTAGAATTCGTTAGAGTCGCTGATGAAGAGATAAGCTCACAGGAGCAACGCGAGAAGGTAGGTGAACAGGCGCGTGAGCTGTATGACTACATGTACGACTACACGAATAGCGATGGTAGACGTCTATCAGACATTTTCCTCATGAAACCATCCAAGACACTGTACCCCGACTACTACCTGCTGATTAAGTATCCACTTGGTTACCAGGACGTTGACGGGTTTATCAAGACGCACGCCTACAATTCGTTGTTAGAAGTTGCCGAAGACTTCCATCTCATTATGGCGAATGCCCGTATCTATAACACAGAGGATTCTGTTGTCTACCAGGATTCATTGGAGTTGGAGGAACACATGGTGGAGAAATACAAGGAACTCTCAGGGTCGGAGAGCGTAGACTTCAAAGAATTCGATGCCTCATATGCTACTCAACCGCTCGTAATCCCAGCCGCTAACGGCAGTGTAATCACAGACACAGGCGATGACGATGCAATGGGAGGTGATGAACAAGAACAGTCTGTGGACACATCCGCCCCACCTACCGTAGAGGGTTCTATCGAGTCTGAACAACCCCCTCTGGAGACAACAGTAAAAACAGATGTCACCAGCCCTACACCTACAGAAGCACCCGAGCCAACACCCAAAGTTGAGGATGGCAAGGAATGAACGACAGCCTAAATATATATAACATATACGTACGCAAATATTATTCGTGTAATTGATAAATTGAGATTATTCGCTTGCACCTGTATTATGCATGTGAAAAAATTCGACAAATGCTTAGCCCGAAAGGCCGATGACGCTGTCGGTGCGATACGGCACAGCGATAACAAAAGGGGATGCGTTTGCGCGAAGCGATACAGGCATCCATATATAAGGGGGAACAGGATAAGCAATTGCAAGATATAAGCTGTAATAAGGCTTTCGATACAACACATACACCAACCGCACATCAATTACAATGTCACAAGGAAGAAAAGCTGCTGAGAGACTAGCTGGCAAGACCATTTTCATCACAGGTGCCTCCGCCGGTATCGGCCAGGCCACTGCCCTCGAGTACCTTGACGCTTCCAATGGAAATGTCAAGCTGATTCTAAGTGCTCGTCGTTTGTCTAAGCTGCAGGAGTTGAAGGATACCATTGCCAAGGAGTACCCAACTGCTAGCGTGTACGTTGGTGCCCTTGATGTCAGCAAGCCAGAGGAGATCGCTCCATTTCTGGACAACCTACCTGCCGAGTTTAAAGATATCGACATGCTGGTCAACAATGCCGGTAAGGCTCTGGGCTCTGACAAAGTTGGTGACATCCCTGTCGATGACATCCGCGGTATGTTCGACACCAATGTCCTCGGCCTAATCAACGTGACACAGGCTGTGCTCCCAATTTTCAAGAAGAAGAACAGCGGTGACATTGTCAACCTTGGTTCCGTTGCTGGTAGAGAGGCCTATCCAACCGGTTCCATTTACTGTGCCTCCAAGTTCGCTGTTCGTGCGTTCACCGACTCTCTACGCAAGGAGCTAATCGACACCAACATCCGTGTCATGCTGATCGCCCCAGGTATCGTTGAGACCGAGTTCTCCCTGGTCAGATACAAGGGTGACAGCGAGCGTGCTGCCGGTGTATACACTGGCGCCCACCCACTTCTTGCGGAGGACATTGCTGATCTGATTGTCTACACTACCTCTCGTCGTGCCAACACGGTCATTGCCGACACGTTGATCTTCCCAACCACCCAGGGTTCCCCATACCACATCCACCGCGATTCAGCCTAAGTTGGATTTGAGTGTACAGTAACATAGAGTTCGATTACCAATGCTATGTCTGTAATTTATCTAAGTGGTATTGTTAGACAACACACAGAAGTATGTACTATTAGAAAGCTCTATACTTATAGTCTCATTTCGGCCGAAAATTACAAATGGAGTTTTCGGCCGATTGATTACACGCTGGAAGTTGGACCCGGGATGCGTGTGCGTCTGCGAATCCGCGGCTTTCCCTGGAGTGCATAAGCCACCTTTAATGATTCGGCCGAGCAGACCTTCCCGTAAGCGGACACTATTTCGGCCGGGAGAAAATGCACGCCCTAGCACCCAAAAAAGGGATTTGCCTCGGCCGGAATGTGTTTGCATCAAAAATACTTTCTTCGCTTGGGAAGTTTAGCGCGATTCCTTTGGGCATTTGAAGGTTTCGGCCGAAAATTTCTAAGTGTGGACGACCCGTCGTTGTCGTGGGGGGAGGATTTTCCGTATCCACAGAAGATCCTGTAGAAAGAGCAATGTTTCGTATGTAAGTCATCATTAGAGACAGTGTGGCAGAGAGAAGAGGTACAGGGATACCACGACGTGGCTTGCGTGGATATGGCTCTGTAGCAAAACGCTGATGTGGGGGGCAGAACTCTTCACATCAACTTTCCTTTCCCATTTCCACCATATATAAAGGGCGAGGTCAATGTACTGAAAACTGTTCTGTGATTGCTACTTTTACTTATCGCTTTTACTTGCAAGTACAACATCTGCACTACAAATAACATTTGCAGCTAACTCACACTACTCAATTACATTTAAACAACATGCCTTCTGTCGCTGAAATTAAGAAAGAGCTGGGTAACCTACAGACCGGTTACGGTATGATGTCCTTGACATGGAAGGCTCAGCCAACTCCAAAGGAAGTTGCTTTCGAGTCCATCCACAAGGTAATTACTCTGGCCCAGCAGGACGGCCACAAGGCCTTCCTGAACGTTGGTGAGTTCTACGGTCCGGACCGTATCAACTTGGTCTATGTCCGTGAATTCTTTGAGAAGTACCCCGAGCTGCGTCAACATGCTCTTATTTCCTGCAAGGGTGCGATAAACGCCACTACAATGTCACCAGAAGGTGGCTATGACAAGGTCGTTGAGAGTGTTCGCAACTCTGTTGAGGCCATTGGTGGACACATTGAGATGTTCGAGGTAGCAAGACTCGACAAGTCCATCTGCAAGGACGGGGAGGTATACCCATACGAGTCGTTCAAGGCGCTCGCCGCGATGATCGACGAGGGATTGATTGATGGTATCTCTCTAAGTGAGGTTACCGAGGAGGAGATCAGAGCCATCGCCAAGGACTGGGGTCAGTACCTGACCTGTGTTGAGGTTGAGCTGTCTATGTTTTCTCCTCAGATCCTGGAGAATGGTGTTGCAAAGGCCAATGCCGAACTAGGCCTCGTCACCATCTGCTACTCCCCTCTTGGCCGTGGTCTATTGACTGGTCAGGTCAGATCTCTTGCTGATATTCCCGAGGGAGACTTCCGCAACTCACTGGAGCGTTTCCACGGGGACTCGTTGCGCCAGAACCTGAAACTGGTCACATTCCTCGATGAGGAGATAGCCGCAAAGCGCAGTGAGGCGGAGAAGGCTTCGCTTGCCCAAATTGCTCTCGGCTGGATCAAGCACTGGTCCTACAGTGCCGAGTACCCAAAGGGAAAGTTCATCCCTATCCCATCGGGCTCCACTGTCGCCAGAGTTAACGAAAACTTCGACGAGAGCAAGACCAAGATCACCGATGACGAGTTTGAAAAGATAAACAACTTCCTCAAGACCTTCACTACTGCCGGTGACAGATACGAAATGCACTAGTGGAAACGGTAATCAAGTATCGCAGTTACATATTTTGCAAATGCGAATTATCAAAACACCATTATATACAGTAGAACACCCTATGCAAATGAATAAAACGACCAAATATGCCAAATACAATCCAAGTAACACTAGAGGAGCTACCACAACAACCATGCGTATAGTACATCTTAGCCATATAGTGAGTCCTTTGGTAGCTCGTGATGTCCGCGGACATAAAATGTCCCGAATTCCCACAGAAACCACCGCAGCACACGGCGCCCCCTTTTCTCCGAGTCGCCCTGGAGACAATGTCCCAAAATCCCCCAAATGGCACGACATGTCCTCGTTCGGGACATGTCCTCCTCCGTGGCAAAGGGGCGGGTGGCGACAATTCTGAGCTGCGCAGTTTCACGGGCATCCCTGAATATATAAAGCGTATGAAGGCCAATGG
Organism: Maudiozyma humilis; assembly: GCA_037102785.1. Taxonomy (NCBI): domain Eukaryota; kingdom Fungi; phylum Ascomycota; class Saccharomycetes; order Saccharomycetales; family Saccharomycetaceae; genus Maudiozyma; species Maudiozyma humilis. The sequence goes on along the minus strand of BTGD01000010.1, from coordinate 844,384 downwards.
ACTCCAAATGAGTTCCAAGTAGACGTTTGGTTGTCTCAATTCACTTCGTAAACACATTGCGAAAATTTACAAGCACATTACCTGTTATTTGCACTCCCCACATTAGAATTTACTACTGATAACAATGCCCTCCGTTGCTGAAATCAAGAAGGAACTGGACAAGATCCAGACCGGTTACGGTATGATGTCGTTGACCTGGAAGGCCGAACCGGTTGCCAAGGAGATCGGTTTCGAGTCCATCCACAAGGTTATGTCGCTGGCGAAGGAGAGTGGCTTCAAGGCCTTTCTCAACGTCGGTGAATTCTACGGACCAGACTTCTCTAACCTGATCTACGTCCGTGAATTCTTTGAGAAGTACCCAGAGCTGCGCCAGCACGCCCTAGTTTCCTGTAAGGGTGCGTTCAGTGGTGTCACTATGACCCCACAGGGTAGCTACGATCAGGTTGTCGAGAGTGTCCGCAACTGTGTAGATGCTTTTGGCGGACACATTGAGATGTTCGAGGTCGCGAGACTCGACAAGTCCATCTGCAAGGACGGGGAGATATACCCATACGAGTCGTTTAAGGCTCTCGCTGCGATGATCGATGAGGGATTGATCGATGGTATATCTCTGAGTGAGGTTACCGAGGAGGAGATCAGAGCCATCGCTAAGGACTGGGGTCAGTACCTGACCTGTGTCGAGGTTGAGCTGTCCATGTTCTCTACACAGATCCTGGAGAATGGCGTTGCGAAGGCCAACAATGACCTGGGTCTTGTCACCATCTGCTACTCACCTCTCGGCCGTGGTCTATTGACTGGTAAGGTCAGGGCCCTTTCCGATATTCCAAAGGGCGATTTCCGTAGTGCGCTGGAGCGTTTCCATGGTGACTCTCTGGTGCAGAACCTGAAGCTAGTCAACTTCCTAGAGGATGAAATTGTGAACAAGCGTCCTGCCAGCAACCCTAGCTCTCTTGCTCAAATCGCCCTAGGCTGGGTCAAGCACTGGTCATTCAGTGCTGAGTACCCAAAGGGAAAGTTCATCCCTATCCCATCCGGATCCACCATCGCAAGAGTTAACGAAAACTTCAACGAGGAGAGAGCTAAGATCACAGACGCAGAATTCGAGAAGATCAATAACTTCCTAAAGACCTTCACTACTGCTGGTGACAGATACGAAATGCACCAGTAGATGGATGGAAGAAAATGGGGACATATTGCCTCCTCCTGCTGTTTTTTTATAGGTGTAAATATTCACGAAACAATCAATAAATAACTATTCTTACTATGACATAGTCTCTGTTCTCTCTGAAGCGGTTAATCACAACTGTGATATTCCATTATTCCTTTGGTATGACTTTATTTTAATTGGTCACGTGTACCCGTGAGTCCGCGCCGCAATAGTTCCGCTCTCTTCTCTTGTATAAGGACAGGAAGGCAGACCTTCAGAAGGGACTGCTAATAACACAGAGTACAAACAGCGCAGAACAAACTTCACACACCATTCCAAGAGATGATCACGAAATACTTCACGAAAGTAGTCGTGAAATTCAACCCCTTTGGCAAAGAAGGTATGTAACACAGTCGCCAACCCTGCCCTCCTTATTTCATTCCATACCCGAACTTATACTAACAAAACAGGTATACACACCGCCATGTTGCGCTTTGTTATACTCACGTTTCACCACAGCCAAGACAGCCAGACTATTCCTAGCCGCCATCCCTCCTAAACAGCGCATCCTAGGAACCAAGATCGAGAATGAGCTACTGAACGGCACATCTGCAAAGGAGCCAATAATCAAGGTCACATACAAGGACAAAAAGGAGGCTACTGTTGACCCACGCACACTGTCCTTCCTGGAGATTGCCAACAAGCTAGACGGCCACTCCCGCCAGCTGCGTCTGAAGGAGACCATCGAGAACCAGTGATGCAGTAAACAGCGCCCGTATATATTCCATTATTCAAACTATACATTCCTGTACATAGGCGTAAATAAAAAACGTGAACCATACAAGCAAAACATAGAGAGATAAATGAAGGATTCAGTCTGTAGAAACAGCCGCCTTCTCGTTCCACTCGTTCATGGAACCGTGGTAGACACCAGTGTTGACATATCCAAAGGAAGAAGCTAGTTCAGCTGCGGCGGAAGCACGCGCACCACTAGTGCAGAAGAAGACCAGCTCCTGCTGTAGTAGTGGCTTCTCGAAGGAGAAGATACGCTGGAACTCAGATGCTGATAGGCTCAGAGCGCCAGGCGTGCTATTAACGGGGATGTTAACGGCTGTAGGGATAGAACTTTTCGCGAACTCCTCCGGTTCTCTTACATCGATCAGCAGCTTCTGACCGAGAGTCTTGGAGACGATGTCATTGACATCGTTGAACTTGTACGACTTAGTCGCCAGGTAGGAGAGTGGGGTTGAGCTAAATGAACGCACAAGACGTCCAGCACTGATAAATGAAGTTCTTAGCATTAATTTTATTCTGTTGTGTCTGGAAGTAAAATATTTACAATATGTAGGTTGACATACTATTTGTCATCATCAATTTTATTATCCGTCAAACGTTCTTGAGCGACGCTCATCTAACAAGAGTAAACAAAGGAAAAAAAAAGAAAACTACAACAATAATAAGAAATGTCGATAATTTTGCAGAAATGCTCAGATCATGTATTTGCTTATGGTATTGCCTATTGTGCCAATGGACAGCATGCCATGTATGATAAGCATCGCGATATAATAAATGCCGCCCTCCGATTTATCTCACTGTGTGAGGCTGCAGTAAACCAGAGCCATACATACTCATATCTTCACGTAATATATTGGACGTTCAATCGTCTATACATCGTAGAACGTCTAGTCCTGAAGCTAGTCCTTTCTTGTTTCTTCAAATCCTCGAGGCCAACGTTCAAGTACCACTGAAAAAAAAATGGCCCACTTATATTCATTCCACTACTTTTATATGTCTTTGAAGTTGAAAGGAAGGCAGACATAACAATTGGACAGCTTTGCTCTGCGGTATTGTTGCTATGGAGTTACCTGACGAGCATACGATCCGTATTTTGCTAACCACAGACAACCATGTGGGTTATAACGAGAGCGATCCCATCACAGGCGATGACAGTTGGCGGACGTTCCATGAGATCATGACACTAGCAAAAACATGTAATGTCGATATGGTACTCCAGGCTGGCGATCTATTCCACAACAATAAACCGTCCAAGAAGTCACTTTACCAAGTTCTCAAGACTCTGAGACTCACATGCATGGGTGACAGACCTTGCGAACTTGAACTACTCAGCGATCCAGCACACGTATTTCACTACGACGAATTTACCAATGTCAATTACGAAGACCCCAATTTCAATATATCTATCCCAATGTTTGGCATATCAGGGAATCACGATGACGCCACGGGTGATGCATTACTATGTCCGATGGACATACTCCACGTGAGCGGCTTGATGAATCATTATGGGAAAGTGCTGGAGTCCGACAAGATTACGATCTCCCCACTACTATTCCAGAAGGGCAACACCAAACTGGCATTGTACGGACTGGCATCTGTGCGCGATGAACGACTCTTTAGAACCTTCAAAGAGGGTGGTGTGAAGTTCGAGGTCCCCACTGTACGCGAGTCAGAGTGGTTTAATTTGATGTGCGTGCATCAGAACCACACAGGTCATACCAATACTGCATTCTTGCCTGAGCAATTCTTACCAGACTTTCTCGATATGGTCATCTGGGGTCATGAGCACGAGTGCATACCACATTTAGTGCACAACCCGGACAAGAACTTCGACGTCTTGCAACCCGGATCTTCGGTCGCCACTTCGTTATGCGATGCGGAGGCCCAACCCAAATATGCCTTCATCCTGGAACTGAAGGATGGAGAACCACCTAAGCTAACAAAGATGCCACTAAAATCAATAAGGACTTTCAAAATGAAGTCAATCGCTCTGAGAGACGTAGACTTTCTGAGACCACATGACAAGGAAGGAATCTCGAAATACCTAATGACTGAGGTTGAAAGTATGATCCAAGAGGCTAATAAAGAGACAAAAGAAAAGCTTCGCACTGAGTATTCCGAACAGAATGATGATGCTGATGAGGGAATGCTTTCCGATATACCATTACCTCTTATAAGACTGCGAGTAAATTATAGTCCATCTGAGAAGAAGGGTGCCTCAGAGTTAGACTACCAAGTCGAGAATCCTCGTAGGTTCAGTAACAGATTTGTTGGACGCGTTGCCAACATCAATAACATCGTTCAGTTCTACAAGAAGAAAGCTGTCGCTACTTCGTCATCGAGGAAGAGTAAGGATGGTGTTGCATTCGACGAGAGTGATGTCCAACGTGTGCTAAACGCGAATGGAGGGGAACTGCATGTTGACACACTTATTGCAGATCTACTGGGGAAAATGCAACTCTCTCTCCTACCCGAAGTAGGAATGAACAATGCAGTTAAGAAGTTTGTAGACAAGGATGATAAGGCTGCCCTGAAGGACTTCATCAACAAAGAGATTAAGAACGAAGTGAAGATTCTTGCTTCCAACAAGGAATTCATAGATAACGAAAACATGGATGACTTTAAAGCTCTCGTGAAGGAGGTAAAAAGAACAAACGGTCCAGGAAGTCCAACGCCAAGCACGAGCCATACATCCACTCATCAACGCAAAAACGTAATTGAGTCAGATGATAGTGATATGGACGAGTCGTACAATCCAAGTAAAAAAGAGTTACCGTCAAAAGTAAAGCGTCAGTCAACTACTACAAGAAGAGCTGCTCCAAAGAGAAAGGTCACACAAAAGCCACCGGTAAGTGACTCAATTGTCATCTCTGATGAAGATGACGATATGATTATCGATGACACGGATGCTGGATACAAAACATCAAGTAATAGGAGGGAACACACAACCCGTCAGACACATACTGATTTTGCTACGAATAATGATGACGACAGTACTGGCAGTAAGTACTTTGACAATGACAAGGACTCTGAACACTCAGATTCAGACATATTTATTGATGACGATGCATCATTCAGGCAGACGGAGACACGCCAAGAGGAGTCACAATCGAATCGTCAAAGTAACAGTAGAAAGAGAACTATTGCTCAGAGAAAGGAGAGGACAACCTCAACCTCAACCACAGCGAAATCTAGTACGAAATCATCTGGCGGAGGCAGAACTACTAAATCTTCGAGGGCAACTCCAAAGACAGACGTGCTCAGTCAATTACTAGCACGCAAGAGACGATAAACACTGCATAATCGTCACATTAATTATATATAATCAATATATTGCATATTTTTTTGAACAGCCGTATTTGTTGAGCGCTTAAGTGAATGTCGAATGCCCTACGACAAGCAACCACACTATCCGCAGCCGCAAAATATCCGCATGTATCGAATTCTGGAGTAGAAGAACTAGAGAAAGACTAGATTTAAGAAGTGTGATACTCAACTCTCCAACAACGGACAAGACTTAAAGCCACACAACGATGTCCAAAAAGATACTGATGTTGCATGGGCTCGCCCAGACTGGCTCTTATTTCCATTCAAAGACCAAAAACTTCCGCACAGCCATGGAGGGCATGGGCTACGAACTGTGTTATCCCACAGCCCCTAACAGATATCCTTCAGCAGACATTCCATCCTCTCTCCTGGATTCTGTGGCAACTGAACCAAACAGTAATGAGGTAGTTGCGTGGATTGAGAATGACGAGGTCAACCATACGTATTTCCTGCCTGAGACCACTACAACATTTCTTCACGATTACATAGTGGAAAATGGTCCATTCGACGGTATTGTGGGATTTAGTCAGGGAGCTGGCGTCGCTGGATACATTGTAACCGATATTAACACACTTCTCAACCTAACAGCTGACGAGCAGCCTCCTTTAAAATTCTTCATGTCATTCAGTGGGTTTAGATTTGTCCCAGAGATATACCAAAAACAGTACGACGACCACCCTATTTCTATTCCATCGCTACATGTTAAGGGTGAACTAGATACTGTGACAGAACCTTGGAAGATTGAAGCACTTTACAACTCCTGTGTCGAAGACAAGAGAACGCTATTGGTACATGGTGGCGGGCATTTTGTTCCCAACGCCAGGGGATTTGTCAAGAAGGTCACCGAGTGGCTGGAAGCAAACACAAACTAGATATATAATTTCTGTAGCATGTTGGTCCACTGCCACCCATAATATTATAGATTCAAGTATAGCTGCCTCAGTCACTCTTCTCTGCCTGTATTCGCATAAGCACACATAAAATGGAGTGCCCGACTTCCACTAACAAATAAGTACCTGAGCTGTCTCTGTGAGTTGGGAGAGCGAGCAACAAGCGAACTAACAGGGAACATGTCAGAACGTAAAGTGCTACATTATGCACAGATTGTATGTGCATGTATCTGGTGCTTGTTAGCTTCTGGTATCATCTTTGGTTTCGCTGCTCTGAAGCCCGTATTGGTCCAGGAGGGAGTGTATTCGGAGTACTGCCAGGGCACAAGTACCCAATCTGAATTAGAATTATGTGAAGCACAAGATATGAAACTCAATTCCATGTTCACCATCAGTGCCGGTGTTACAAATGTGATGGCGCTTCCGGTTGGGTGGATATTGGATACGAAAGGTCCACGTGTATGTGGAATCATCGGTTCAGCGGTATTGTTTGTCGGTGCCTTTATGTTCACTATTGCATCGTCTCTGAGATCGGTGATAGACCCATACTTATGTGGATACATCATGCTAGCTATTGGGGGACCGTTTGTCTTCATATCATGCTTTCAACTAGCAAATTGCTTTCCAGGGAAGTCAGGAACGATTCTAGCACTATTAACCGGCTCATTTGACACATCATCTGCACTTTTCCTCCTGTACAGGATCATCTATCAAAAAGGGGATGGTTCTATGACCCTTGCGAAGTTCTTTTCGGTATATCTACTGATACCGTGCTTTATCCTTGGTTGCCAACTAACGATTATGCCACGGGAATCATACAAGACATTGGGAACTGTGGCGAAGCTAGCTACAGAGGAGCTTGACGAGAATGGAGAAGTCATTAGAGATCCACAAGAGGCTGCAGCTATACCAGCAGATGAACCAAGTACAGAACTTGAAAATGTCGATGGACTACCTTTGTTGGGAAGAAGAAAGTCTGCTCTTGAAGTGACCGCCGAGGAGAGACTGAAAGACAGCAGTGGTGGTGTGTTCGGAGTTCTACATGGAAATACTGTAAAAGAGCAGCTAATGTCCCCTTGGTTTTACCTAATGCTGCTATTTGCGGCCATCATCATGGTTAGAACAAATTACTTCATTGCAACAATTCGTACTCAAGAGGAGTTTCTCCTAGGGGACAAGGACCAGAGTGTGAAAATGAACCATATTTTTGATATTCTTCTACCTATTGGCGGAGTGTTTGCCATTCCGTTTATTGGCATGATTTTGGATAGTATGACAACTGTAAATGTCATTGCATTTCTGACGGCTCTTACTGTTTCCATCGGTTACCTAGGTGTTATCAGGGAATCCTTCATTCTGAATTTATTGGGAATAGTGCTGTTCGTTCTCTGTAGACCATTTTACTATACTGTAGTATCTGATTACTGCTCAAAGGTATTCGGGTTCGTTACTTTTGGTACAGTCTACGGTGTTTTGACATGTACATGCGGTATCGTATCGCTTACTCAGAGTTTCTTGGATATGGTAACGCATGAATGGGAAGATATGGATCCCCGCCCCGTGAATTACTTCCTGGTGAACACGACACTTGTAATCGGCATATCTCTCTGGGTATACGTGAAAAGACATATCAAGAATATTTCCAGCTCAGAGGAGATTGAACGCTCGGATGCAGTAAATGCATGAACTTTCTGATCATTGCAATTAATTTGCAATGCAAAGCAGACAATTCATTTGAGAAAAACAAAGAAACAAGCAAATAAATTAATATGTATTTAACGAAATACTCATATTTCAATAGTTACTTCGTTTATTTTGATTAGGATTACCCTGTTACCTATGTGGCGAAGCTAATCGTGCCGTTGAGATTATTTGTATGGGGCCATACTGAAATATTTTTTTGCTGAATAGCAAATGCATAAGATCGAACATTCCTTTCTCTAAGAAGAAGATTAATAATCAGGCACGCACACAGACATTGTTTATTTCTCTAGTACTGTAAACTAAAGATGACAAGCCGACAGTACGCCATGGAGCTTGAGCAGTCGCTTCACACTCTAGAGAGATTGAGGGGACATTTCGAACAATTGGAAAATAACTTAAAGATACTGCGGAAGAGTTCGTATCAGACATATTACAATATGTATCATACCAAATACACAGTAATCGACCCATCTAGAGAATACGTTTCGAATGAGGTGCAAGTCGGAGACGACAGAAACTCTGAGAGAGAAATAGAATATGCAAGTGGGGACCAAGAAGAGTCCAATGAGGCTTCGGATTCGAGTGATTACGTAGATTCTGCTGAGGAAATGGAATTCCAACGAAGGCTCCAAAAGATTACGCAAAATTCTGATTCAGTGAGATATCGTCCTACAAGATCTCACCGAATATCAAGGGATAGAGGAGATGATGAAGAATACTCTGAAGTAGCATCGTCAATGTCCCCATCCTTGAATGAATTGCCGGTGAAGCTTGTTCTACCTGTGGGACATCCCATTAGGGAATCAAATTGGACTGCAAGAGAAAGGTATAAACCTGATAATGTTGAGGATGATCATTATGTGATACCCTCTATATCATTAAGAGACTTATATGACAATCAACACATACAGGACATTGTGAAGAGATTCAAATAGCAACGAAGGCACGTAGTCCTTATTTCACCAATGCATAAATGAAGAAAAGGTACAATTATTTCTGCTGCTATATTTATATATATTATGTTGACCGATCTCATGATGTAAAATTTAAGCGGTGCGAATATAAACGAGTGATTAAATGTATAGGCATATGAAAACCATTTATATATATTCTTTGCTGAGCTCTAATAAAATGAGAAACGGCTAGTAAACTAAAACAAGTTGTCATATGATGATGCAACTTCTTCTTGCAGACCTCTTTGCGCCTGTTGCAATTTCAGCCATTTAACATTCTGGAAGGCTTCTCTATCGTTAGTCTCTGTCTCAACGTCGGTGCTTTCCCCAGTTATCAAGGCAATAGCGTCATAACCACCTGCACCAGGAACTACACCGGCAATTACTCCATCCAATGTTTCACAATTATCTAGAAGCGTTGTTTGCACGTCTGGTTCAATCTCAGCACCAGATTCGGCAGTTATGATCCTAAAGTTTTTCCTTATAGTATGGAATGCTGTCCTTAAAGCACACAGTTCTGGATAATTGCTTATTTCCCCTCTCCCTAATGATTCAATCATCTTGTTGTAATATTCTGGGCGAGTCTTGGTAAGTTCATTCAGCTCCTGCAATAAAGCTATCACCCTTATATTATTGGCATCAATTTCATTATATATATCCAAACTTTTAGGTTCATTATCAACGTACCATTGCTTCACACGCTGTACTAGTTTTACAGTTTCTGAACCAGTATTAACATCGCCCATAACCAGTTTAAGCCCAGGAGGAAAATTTACAGAATCTGCTGTAGTTTTCCAATCAACATTATCAACGGTGTCTTTCAATGTCCTTTGCAATTCGGCGATATTGTTATCTTCTAGAGAAGGAAGGCTGGATATAACTTCTGGAGAGAATCTTCTGTAAATGACAGAGCCGAAAGTGGCTGCTGCCACATCAAATCCACTTCCAATCTTCCCTTGGGCTTGGCAATGAGCAATTTGGGCCAAATTATGAATCATGCGAACGTGTTCTTTGTTTTCGACATCCAAATCAGGTTTAAAAACAGAGCACAGGGCTGTTGTCAACACACTGACCAAACCAGCAGAAGATCCTAGACCTGTCTTTGGGACATTTTGAATGTCCATAGTATGGAAATAAAACTCGTTAATTCCGTTGCTAACCAACTTGGTGTTTTCCTTTGAGTGATACTGAGGATCAGAGTATATATCAATGCTTATGCAGTTGTGAGAGATAACCGTCGAAGAGAAGTAATTGCAGACAGTGGTTAACACCTGTTGAATAAATGGATTCGACAAACCATCTCTTTCGCGAGGCTTGTAACCATCGCTACTGCGAACCTCATAATTCCACTGGTTGTTGTTAAACTGTGCGCTCTTAACAGACACCGTAAGTACGTTATCATCACGCGGTTCATGGGAGACTGCCACCACAGCGTGCATGCGTGCTGACAGAGCCACGACATAAGACTTATAATGGGCATCCAGCACGAGATATCCACCAGCTAGTAGGGCTTTCCCGGGGGCACTAAAGGCTTTTCTTTGCGACATATTTTGGCTTGATTAGAGCAACCAGGAGGGTCAATTCCGTTGTTGGCTATACAAATGATATACCGCTTCATCTATGCTACCTGACTTTCCTCTTTATATGCCTTTCCACTATCTCTTCGTTTCTTCTGTGTATGCAAGCCACGGATTCTGCGGAGACGCGCCACTTCGCGAATCGTTTATTGTTAAACGACGGAAGTAACGGAAATCTTCGGGGAGATAAATCAATGAGATTGTTCTTATTATTATAAAGATAAATATATGTACACATCCGATACAGTGCTTATTTGAATCTCCTCGAAGATCTGGTTCTTCTTCTGGATTGTGTCTGTTTGGCACCATCTTCTTGTGATGATTTCTTCTTGGAGGCCTGAGACTTCTTTGAATTAGAATCCTTGGCTGTAGACTTGTTAGAACCAGTTTCCTTTTGTGGCGAGCCTATATTAGATGCTTGACCTCTTCTAGTCCTCTTGTACACACCTTCAGATGGCGAAGGCTCAGTAATGGCTATCTTTCTCTTTCTGCTATTACGCATCTTCCGCTTAGGTTTCTTCGACCGAGTCTTTCTAGAAGGAAGAGATTCCTTTTCCAATATGTCAGCATCATCTGTCGCTTTCTTGGAATCAGAGACATCTGAAATTTCCTCATTTTCATCGTCTTTCTCGTCGTCATCGTTGGCGTCATTATCGTCGGCCTTCTCCTTCTCCTCATGCACTGATTCAGTCTCAACAGGTATTCTAGTATTTTCCTTTATTTCCTGAGCAACTGCCTCTTCAATTTGGGCCACCTCTACCAGACCCTCAGATGGTTTAATATCTTCAGCATGTTTGCTATATTCAGCATATTCTACGTCTTCAGAGTGTTCCATATCCTCTGTACCCCTGTTAACGTGTGCATCAACCGTGGTCTCGTCATCATCCTGAGGGCTAGAAGAATGTATAGTTTCCGGAATAATACTTTCATTGATATTTCCATAACTGTTCTCAACGGTATCAGTAGAACCATCGTGTTCTTTGTCTACCGAAGTGTGGGCCGTACTCGACATATTTTGTGTATCTTCAGTATTCTTATTCTTAACATGATCAGTGGCGATTCCGTCAATACTACCCGTTTGAACATCTGCTCCTGTGGCATCTGTAGATTCGGAGGTATTCACAATTTCAGGAGCTGTCATAGATTCAGATGTTTCTACACTAGCTAATTTTTCAACAGATTCCAAAGTATTGTTATCTTGCTCGTTCGATGTTGCATGTAAGGAAGTATCATCAGAAGAAGAAGCCGATAACTTTGCTCGAAAGCCATTCTCTGGCTTACTAGTCAAATCTGAAGGTGGAACATTATCAGCTTTTTCAATATCATGCGAATCGGGCTCATTCACATCAATCGAATCAGCTATATCACTTATTTTCGCAGAAGCAGTATTGTCATTTTCAATCTCATCCATATCTATATCGTCAGAAATATCAATATCAACAGAAAGGGATTGATCAGGAAGTTGCTCAACTCTCACAGGCACGTCGCTAGAATTTTTATCAGATATGGATGCCTCTAAGCTTTGGCCCGTTTCACTAATATCCTGATTGGAAGATAATACTTCATCTTTAACAGCTGCTGTAGAATATCCTGACGATTCATTAATATCAGATGTTCTATTGCGGTATGTCATCAATGGGATGGAGATATTCGTAATTGGCAAATCCTTACTTTCAATATTGGCCGACCCATCATAACTTGGTGGAACTCCGCCGTCCACAACAGAACTGTTTACAGTTTGAGGTGCATGCTCATCAGGGAGACGGGTTAAGATAGGTAGCGCATCAGGCTCCAAGACTGATGTCTCATTACCAAGTTCATCGTTGGAACTTGTGCTATTTCCTTCCTTATCAACTACTGAATTATCAGAGCTATGAGAGGAATTGATACCGCTATCGTGTAATGTTCTGTTCGTACCATAATGAGAGATAGGTGGAACTGACTGGGTAATGATAGGAATACTATCTAAAATTTGTGATGGCTCTTCGACATCAGAGTGTGGAATAGCAGATTTATCATTTTGATCTACAATTTTCGCCTCAGTTTGTTGCTCGTTTGCCTCCTCTTCTACAACATCTATGTTTTCCTGGGCAGAGATTTCCATCTCGTCAATGAGAGACCCATCGGATAACCCCCCTGCCACCGTGGGAATTTTCTCTGATGGATCGAGTGCAAATACTCGCTCTGGAATAGTATCAATCGTATCTTGCAATGACTCTAGAGGACGATGGATTTTATCATTGACATCAAAATCTTCTCCTGCTGAATTATCATCTACCTCGGATTTGCTTACCATTGCTTCATCACCACTGGCAGAAGCGTCAACAGGCTGTTGCAAAGCTAGCACTGGTAGATTATCAATCTCTTCAGAAGCAGAGCGATATTTTGAGCTAGCATCACTGTCGGAAGGAGGGTTAGTCATAGTCTCGGTAAATGTTTCACCTAGTGTGCCAACCTTTCTGATATTGGTAGTTATGAACTTCATTGTACTCGAAGGTGCTCTCCACAGTTTTTGCACAAACCCAGTGCCGCGTTTCTTTTCTGGTCCTTCTACTTGATCAACATCGGATGAGTCTAACATTTCTTCAACATTGCTATCCGTATTAGAAACTGAGATATCTGATACGGCGATCTCATTTGGATTGCCATTATTGTCATTCTGAGATGAGGTGTCCTCTACAATATCATTGTGCAGTACTGGAACCGATGAAATATTAACATCAGAAACATGTGAGTGGGCACTAGTTTCTTCATTCCAGTCATCAATTGATTGGTGAGTGACTTCTACGGGAGTGTGCTCTTCATTACTCGATGGAATAGATTCATCATCACTGTATCCACCACTTTGAATTGGAGTTGGATATTCTTGATTTGGGTCATGACCAACTGAAGATTCGGTAATTCTTGGCTGTTCAGAAAAAGTGGGGAAGTTCAGTTCCTCAGGAGTGACGACCGTATGCCGTTGCTCTATAACAATGCTGGGGTTCTCAGTAACATCGTTATTTATCAGATGATTTACCATATCTTCATCTTCAAGTGCTGTCACCATGTGTTCATCGGAAGTGCCAGTTTCATCTGATGCCAACGAGCTCGGATCAGAATTCAAATGAGGTTCCTGATTATACTCAAATGGCTGAGTATTATTTAGATTACCGTAGTTCTGGTCGTGAGCCGATGAACTAATTTTGAAAGTTTCCGCCCTATCGTCACTTGCTTCGTGAGATATATTTGGGTGCAAGGATACAGTTACAGGTGACGCTTCTTTTGATAGTGGTTGTTGGTCCTCATTAATGTGAATTTCTTGATCGTCTGGAACATGTAAATCGACAAAAGGCCCGCTGATTCTCTCTTGAAGTGACAGCGTTATATTTGATCCATTATCTAAATGCGATTTGAAATCTTCCGCTGCCACAGGGGTGTCCTCAGTAATTATATGACTGTCCTCTCCCGTCGATGGTTTACTGTAATCATCAATAGGGGTACTGACTTCATTTCCGGCATTTGCCTGCTCAGCAAAACTTGAAGCATCAGGAGAAACTGAAGCAATACTTTCGTCACGCTTATCAGCCGGTTCTCCTAAGTTAATTTCTGAAGTGTTCAGGTGTTGATTCAACATAACAAGATTGTTAGGCAGTTCGTCATCATGAGATGGAGAAGGAGATGCTGTTCTATCATTGTCAACGGTTGGTAATACTGCATTATCATTCAATTGGGGTTGGGTATGTGTTGCATCCTGATGTAAATCTGTTCTAAAAGGGGTGATTTCATCCATAGCTGTAACCATGTCCTCAGAATCATTGTCCTCATTTGAGATATTGTTGAAAGACTCTGATCCTTCTGGGGCCAAAGGACGCATCATATTGTCACCAATTGAATTCATAGATGCTTGAATTTCAACGGATTGCGAGGAAATTTGACCAATATTATTATAGTTCGGAGGAATCATCCCTTCGGCGTTAGTTCCATCTACATTGTTCAATGATTGTCGGGAATTATCATTGGATGACGAAACATCGACTGATACTATTGGTTGTGTCGTATTATCAATGTTCTCATTCGTTCTGACATCATGCTCACCACTTTCGATCAGTTGTGCATCACGAGTATCAGATATTTGTGAAGCTTCCTCAATAATAGAGCTTTTTTTATCACTAGGATTTTCATCAATTTCAACATCTTCAGCAGGTTCAACAGATGTAGATATAGATTTAACTTCAGTTAAATCAGGAGTAGTATCTTCTGTAGCGCTAGCATTCTCATTGGTATCATTAGGAGTGCGCAATGACTTCTCAGCAGCCAGCGCTAACAATGTTTCTCTCAAAATCGACTGAATATCTTGTGCGTCATTTGACGAAGCAAAAGGGTCTGAATTAAATGGGGAGACGTAATCTGTATGCTCTCTAGTATTTGATGTTTCAGAAACGACCGATGATTCGTATATCGAATCTGAGATTTTAACCTGATACTGGTTCGCAAGACTCTCGGATGGTTCTTCTGGAAGTATGTTATTCTGTTGTTCGACTAGGTCCTCATTTGTTTGCAAAATAGAATAATACATGGATGAATCGTCGTTAACTTCCTCTGAATCGGCATCATTGTCATCGCCAATAATGTTGATTTCAGCCGCAGGAGTCGACTCTTGGCTAGTTTCAATTATTTCAAGTGTATTCGTGTGAGTAGTCGTCGCATCTTTATCAGGAAGTTCATTTAGATTAGCTGAGCTGTCCTCTGGCGCTTCATGAAAGTTTTGTTCCTCATAATCTGATTGATGAGTGTCAATATCGTCATTGCTGGCGTTATTACTAGAAATGTTTTGAGTTTGAGTATCACAATTATTACTCTGAGAGGTATCTTCAGATGGTCCCTTCTCAACGGAATGTATCATATCAAAATCAGAATCACTAACATTAGCGACACTATCGAGTTTCTCTACAGCATCACTGGGTGAAGCTTCATTAACCGTGTTGTCCGTTGTAATAGAAAGTTGATGATGATAGTCCTCAATATTTTGTGGTATATCGGACAGCATCTCTGCGATTGACACGACTCCATGTGCAACCTCAGAACCTGAAACACCGCTGTTATATGTGGCGTTAATAGAGGGATGGTCATAATCCATTTCGTTTCCTGCACCTGCAAACCCAGTGTGATATTGCTCATCGTTCTTCTCGGCGGGCATAGATGTTGGGTGTTCATGAGGAACACCAGCCTCATCAGCCTCATCACCAGAAGATAATACCTGCACCTCCTCGATCATAGATTCGTCATATGATTCGGATTCCTGGTTGTCAACTTCGACATCATCGATGTTACTTTCATTGTTATGGTTACCTTCGTAGATATGGGAGCTATGAATGAAATCACTCTCATTTTCCGGTTCAACGTAGTTTTCTGTCTTCTTGTTTTGGTAACGAATGCGGGAATCGTCAAAATCGGTCATATTGTAAGGCGTTGGAATATCTTCTTCCAATATATCGTCATTGGATATTTCGTCTACTGGCTCGCCGGTGTTACTACCGTGTGCTACGTCATGATTGTAAACCTCCTGCACTGCGGCATGGATTAAATCATTAAGATCCGCGTGTTGTCCAGTTGATGCACTCTCCACGGTGTCGTAATCAAAATGAACCTGTCCATCTGTTTGGTTGGTATCAGTCAGGATATTTTGCGAGCCCTGTTCTCTGTATGGTTCAACGTCATCGGATTGGGCAGGCCCTGATACGGGTGCTGTATCCGTTTTATTATCATCATAGTCGTTCTCGTCGTCATACTCGTCGTATCCAGCGGAATAAGCCTCTGATTGCTCGTCTTCACTTATGTCAGCTGCCTCGTACGAAGAAGGATCCGCGGGGATGTTTTCGGTATACTGATGTTGCATATACATCTTTGGTTCAGATGAAATATCATTATGCATATCATCATCATCATCATCGCCATCGTCCTCTTCTTCTTCTTCTTCTTCTTCTTCTCCTTCCTCCCTTTCGGAATTATCATCTAGGTTCTCAACTGGATAACCATATTCGACATTACCATTTGCGGGATTAGATTCGAGGTCTTCCTCAGCTTCTTCGTTGTTGATATCATTGGCCTCTTCTTTGGAGCTGAGGTTCACGTCAGGTTGTTCGACTTCTGAATCTGTGAGAATGACAAGCGAGCCATCTGAATCATTTTCTGGTTCAGGTTCTTGAACCGCCACTTCGTCATTTATCTCCTCGCTGCTGTCACCAAAAAGGTCATCATCCGAATTCTCTTCAACCTCCACATCAGGTACATTCGGCTCCTCAGTTACCTCTTCCTCTGAGGATGTAAGTTCCTCTGAAACGTTTGCGATATTGTCGATATGCACCTGACGAACCTCTCTTTTTCTTGCTAGTGAGTGAAGCTCTTCATGCAAACTCAATTCTTCATCCTCTACTCTCTTCAATATATTATTAGCTCTGGTGATTACGGAGTTCATCCACTCTACAGTTTTCGTAGTGTCCTTGTGTAGAGTATCAATATTTGATTGTCTTTCAAGACCTCTGACTTGCAATGACAAAGGAGTAGGTTTATTAATTTTAAAAGCACGTAATGGCTTATTGCTATGGTGTGCATTGGAATTCAAACCAAGGTTTCTGCGCTGTTGGAGGGGAGAAACATACCGCCTAAAGTTCCTTCTGGGCGTGGTCAGTTTTAGTTTCTCACCGCTATCCTTGTTCTGATCATTCATTATTGCTGGCGAGTGCTATAGATTAGCGATTGATCGAGCAATGATATCGATATGACAATGGAAACAGATAAAGTTATATGCTACTGATGGTTTGCCTTCCTTTGTTTCAGATGTAGCGATGGCATTGCATTCTAAATGTTCTTGTTGTTGACATCACCCTAACTTCGCAGCGCGAAAATATCACTTGGAACGAAACCCTCTGCCGTAACTCTATGACATGAATCAAATGTTAGATCTCTTTGAAGCAAGTGCATGAAGAGAGGTAGAAAATGACTATGACTATACGTACTGAAATTCCCAATCATATTCAGAATTAGCGACATACTTCCGCAACAGCATTAAGCATCAATTACCCAAAAGCTGCTTCAAAACCGCAACTCACTGTGGATACAATTTTACCCTCCTACTGTTTATAATCTAGAGGAACTACTGCGGAAGATCGCAATAACAGTCTACTCATACACTATAAACTATAAAGATGTCTTTATCGAATGAGAAGGCTGTAAGCATAACTTACTTCGATCCATTTGCATTGTTCGAGTCCGTCAAGAATGAATTCGAGCAAATACTTCCTCTAGAAAACATCCATTGGCGGTCCCCGAATGGAGTGATGAGAACCATAAGCCGTTTTCCTATTACACTGAAACCTGAGAACAGCAATGATTACAATCCCACCAACACCAACATACCCTTCATCCGCTGTATTATTGTCAGTTGTAATTCCGTAGAGGAGTATAGATCCAAGGTGCGACCATTGATAAGAGAGTGGATACCTCAAGCTGGCAAGACCCAAACAGAATCTTCAAGCTCCCTAAACCTGGATGTTGAGTTCACCACAGTGCCAATCATATTTGTCTATTCAAATGCTACTGTTGTAGACTCGAACATTTTCAAATCCGTCTCCTTGATGGACAAGTTCAATAAGGATTTCCCAGAGGTAAATATATTGGAACTGAAATCGGTCTACAAGTCCTTGAAAGAAAAGGAAGAGTTTTGGAATCAACTGTCTCAAAAAATTAAATCACAAGTTGTCCAAATATTCCAAGCACGTTTAGATATAATAAAGGGGAAACTAGATAAAATATCTGAGCTGCATGGCGAATCCAAACAACAGGCTGAAACTGCATTACTCATAAAAGAGAGATTGTTTGATTTATATTTCAAAGCAAACCTTTTGGAAGAAGGTCGTGATCAATTGAAAGAAATCAAAATCGATATATCGGCCCTTACCGATTCAACAACTCCAAATGGTGATCTAGAGATACC
The DNA here is from genome assembly GCA_037102785.1 of Maudiozyma humilis. NCBI lineage: Eukaryota > Fungi > Ascomycota > Saccharomycetes > Saccharomycetales > Saccharomycetaceae > Maudiozyma > Maudiozyma humilis. The sequence goes on along the minus strand of BTGD01000010.1, from coordinate 826,016 downwards.
TTTTAGTTTCAATATCAAGGAAGATGACTCCATTGCGCAAGAACTTCAGAGAAAAGTCATCAACAAATTCTATATTTCAAAGTACTTTTTCCTTAGGGAATTCTTCCTTTTGCGTCTGGAGATGAACAATAACCCCAGAATTCTGAAACTGTATAAATTGGTTCGTCAGTTCCTTTGTCAGATTGAGTGTGATTTCCAAAATGACCAGCAATTGCTGAGCTTCCAATACATTTTCCTTACCAACGTTATTGCATATTTGGATGAAACTAAAATTAAGGATCGGACTATACTTTCAGAAGTCAAAGCTGAATTGTTGCTTCTTAAGAGAGACTGTTGGCTACATGGTGTCCTATCTGTCACTGATTATGAGCTTATTGGTAAAACTGAGTCATTCCGCAACGATCCAGTAAAGTATGTGTTCGATAATGAACCAGAGACTTTCAAGACTGTGGATGATTTTTATGACACGTTTATCAACTACAATACGGAGTTGCTATCGTTGTATAATGAATGTGGTGGGAAACGTCAGAGAATAACTGATATTATATCACTGGAGGTCGGTATGATCCACTACCAGAGAAAGAATTACCAGTCTGCTGTTTCTCTGCTTATCTCGTGCTATGAGTATTACGTTGAGTCGAATTGGGGAATTATTGGTCTGAATATTCTCAAGGTGTTTGCAGACTCCTTGGAGAACTGTCCGAAACTTGAGCACATTGAGTTGGATGGTTCCTCTGTGAGTGTTGACTCCATTCTACGCAACTCATATTTAAATCTGATTAAGCTGACTACAAGCGAGGATGAAAAGCAGAAGTACTGGAACAAGCTCCTGGCACTGAAACCTGATAACGCCGAAGATATATCATACAAGATCGATGGTCTGTTTGATATAAGTCCCTCCAACTCAGTCTACCTGAGCAAGACGAATGGTTATGCCATTTCTGTTGATATTGACAACTTTGGTTTTCCGTGCGACATCCCTGTTGATTCCATGAAATTGACGCTACGTGAGTCGAATCACCAAGAGGCCAAAATCGTTTTCTCTGGGAATGATTTGCTTGTTGTCAAGGGATCACAGAGCCACGAGTTATCGACGAATGATATCAAGTACGGCCAATTCGAATTGAGTCTATTGGAAATTACAATACACGGAACTGTATTCATCAGGGAGTATGGTGTTGATGTAGACGATTTCCCAGAAGAGCACCCGGCTGATTCGTCGGACCATCACCCTCTTCAATTCGACATATTTGAGATCTACAGTGTCGACAACGTCTCCATTACTATTGAACAGGCGAAATCACTAAAACTCGGAGAGAACGCGTTGGAAGTAACGATTACTAACCAGGATAACATCAAGAGCTCCCAGCTCACTCTTCATGTCCAAAATGGCCCTACTTACAAGTACATCAGTTTCGAGCAGGAAGACGAGAACGTTCATTCGTATACTGTGAGCGATGTCATTTCCTGCAGTAGATACATTCCCTACTTCCTAAAGGAGCAAATAACCGCCTTTAGCATGGATGTTGAGTTCTCGTTTGAGCGCAATGACATGCCCGGTGCGTTCTCCGAGCGCAAGACTATCCCAATCGAGTGCTATCTCCCTGTGTCGGTATCCGTCGAGGATATCTTCAAGAAGGACATGTTCTTTTTCAAGTTCCTCCTATCATCCTCGCTGCCGGAGGAGCCAACGATCCTGCACAGTTCCCGCCTCGAGTTGGACTCTGCGGAGCGCAGCGACAACTACTCCATCAGCGGCCATTTCCAACCGGAGACGCCGATGCTGCTGAAGTCGTCCGCGGAGGAGAGCTGTCTCAACTGCTATAAGCTGAGTACCGAGGGAACTTTCGCCACCTCTGATGTGTTCAACCTTCGCGTACAGTACAACACACTAAAGGAGCAAATCGACTGCCTGGTCACAGATGCGATTCTGGTGGCAGGCGATGTTGAATGGTTCAACAAGTACGATCAGTGGAAGCTGTTCTGGCGGGCGAATATCCTGCCAAAGCTGCAGTACGACAACGGCGCATTCAGCCGGGGGAGACGCATATGTCTGTTGAACGGGCCAGCGTCGGTCAGGGAGATGCAGAGCGTGATCACGAACAGAATTGTATCGGAGACTGCTGTGCAGAGCAAGATGCTTGCGTGTCTAGCGAGTCTTGCGCGGGGCGTCAACATCAGCGAGCTTGCTGTGTCGGAGTACACACGTAACTTAGTGATGCGGGAGCTTGTGGTCCCAGTGACTATGCCTGAACTCGACCAGCTCTTCCGTGTAACGTTCAACAGCGAATCGGAAAGCGACAACGAGGGTACTACTGCGATCCACTCTGTCGGTGTACCGCTGCAATTCCGCATCGACATCGAAAATCAGAGCAGTAAGTGGGGGATGAACAAAACAGACAGCGACAACCATTCCAACGACTACATCTTTGAGATACAAAGCAGCAACGACTGGCTGTTACAAGGCCGCAAACGGTTCGTCATCCCCGCGCCGCAACACTCCTTCTCCGTGACGCTGATCCCGCTCAAGACGGGCCATCTTACCCTTCCCCACGTTGAGATCACCAACATAGACGGCGAAGTCAGCCAGGTAGATCAGGGAAGCCTTTTCACGACCATTCTGGTTACGTAGAGTATATTATATGATTGTATAACATGGAATTGTATACTGTGCCGAGCAGTCTCGGGCCGCCCACGCATATCCCCGCCAAAGTCCCGCCAGCCGGAACGCGCGGGACACAAAACTCGGCAACCCACGCGGACAAAAATAAATCGCAGAAAACATGCTCAGCGACAAACCAGGACATTTGTCAACGGCCGCACAGAAACGCCCGCACAACGGCCCCCACACCACCCGTCACAACACAATGAGCGCGTCTGGCGCGTGGGCCGAGGACGTCCAGTTCGGCGAGGTCAGCGAGGTCGGCGAGGTGGACGGCGAGATTAGCCAGACAGAGCAGAGGCAGAGGACAGAGCCACCCCACGGGGTCACTGGGACGTGGGATGGGGCTTGGCAGTACTGGGTTGTGTCTACATGGCCTGGTTTGACAGGGAATATATTGACGTGGAAAGGTGCAGACAAGACAGCCATATACGATAGGCTAATAACCTTTGCCACCGGAATTTATTCACTCACAAGATTATCGGAATTCGCGATATACCAACCAAGGTAGACAATAACGGAGGTTTAGAGATATCCTTAGAATTGCTATCACTGTACATGCACACAGATATAGCATAGTGGTTTGGCACACACGTTTAAACAACGAATCACATTTGCTCTTTTGTTTGCACCCCCTTTTAGCCGGTTTTGCGGATCGTTGTTGAGTAGTTTGACACATCTGAAATTCAGCAAGAATAAACATTGCAGCATTGCATTTTGCACTTCCTTCAACCAGTACATTGATCATTCAGCACTTTGCTGTGTATAAAGTTAGTCGTTTTGGTTATACGATCAAAACCGCATATTGTTTATCCGTTTCCAGTACACTAAGTCAAAGTGGCCTGGTCGTTTAAATACAGGCAAACCTGCACCATACACTTACTTTTGCCACACACATAACTCACCATGGCCGGTTCTTTCAGATATCCCAATTTTCTCACCCGATCCAAGAGTGGGTCCAGTAACAACGGTACCAGCTCCGATTCGTCTGCGAAATCGGGTCACATCTTCTCCAAGGAGAAGGTTGCGACTTCGGAAACCACCAAGTCCAAACTCTCCCTGGCACTCAAGCCAGACACGAGCAAAAGGAACGATAGCAGTAGTGCGATCGTAGATGGCGATGACGAGGAACACGTTATGGAGATTGCCAACGGCGAGAGCGAAAGCGAGTCCGAGAGCGAGTCCTCCTGTGATGAGAAGAACGAGGAGTCAGTGAAGGACTACAAACCAGGTGGTTACCACCCAGCATACAAGGGAGAGTCCTACAAGGACTCCCGTTACATCCTCATGCGCAAGCTCGGGTGGGGACACTTCTCTACCGTGTGGCTCGCACTTGACACCAAGACGAAGTCCCACGTCGCCATGAAGATTGTGCGCAGTGACAAGATATACACTGAGGCAGCCCTCGACGAGATCAAGCTGCTTAAAAAGATATCAACAGAGAATGACGGTGTGAACGAGGGTGCGAAACACATCCTCTGCCTACTGGACAACTTTGTCCACGACGGGCCCAACGGAAGCCATATTGTGATGGTTTTTGAGGTGCTTGGTGAAAACCTGCTCGCTTTGATCAAGAAGTACGAGCACAGAGGCATACCGCTGATATACGTCAAGCAGATTTCCAAACAGCTGCTGCTGGGCCTCGACTACATGCACAGAAAGTGTGGTGTCATCCACACCGACATCAAGCCTGAGAACGTCCTGATGGAAATCGGAGACGTAGAGACCATCGTCAAGATGGTCGAGATGGTCGACAGACAGAAGAAGGACCGCAAGAGGCAGCTGAGACAGAATTCCATAGTAACACGCAGAGGGAGCCAGAAACACCAATCATCTAAGGATGGTAGAAGCTCAGTCATAGATACTACACTATCCGAGCATGGCGACACAAGTTTCATCGATTCAAACGTATCGAGAAACAACTCCAGATCAAGCATCTCCGCTAAAGGTGTTCCTGCCCGTCGCGCAAGAAGGAACACGATCATCACAGGGTCACAACCACTGCCATCGCCCATCAGTTCTACCAATTTCTACGAGATGAAATCGCAATTTCTTCTAGGTTCGAGTCACTCTAACAGCTCCACCTCAGTTCATTGGCAGACTTTCCTCTCTGCATCGTCCAGAACGAACAGCGATAGCAGTCCCAACAGCAACAACACAATCACTGCAAACAACGGTTCCAGTAATGGACACACAATGCACGGTGCATCGCTGTCGAATTCAGCGATGCAGTCTGTCTCGGATAATCCATTCCTGCACAACATCAACGCATCGTTTGACGGTGCCTCCCCTACTAATCAGACCATTAAACCATCCCCAACAATATCGGCAAATATTCCAAACGAGGCAAATTTGTCCCAATCCCTATCCTCATTTGACTTGTCTACCAATTCCGCCATAGATGCCATTCCTGACGATGTCATAGACAAGAACATCATTGAGGAAGACAGCAACGTCATTGAGATCAAGATTGCTGATCTTGGTAACTCATGCTGGTATGATGAGCACTACACTAATGCAATTCAAACAAGGGAATATAGGTCACCAGAGGTGCTCATCGGCGCTCCATGGGGAGCAAGTGCTGATATCTGGTCAACTGCATGCTTGATCTTCGAGTTGGTCACAGGTGACTTTCTCTTTGAGCCAGATGAGGGACATTCCTATGGTAAGGATGACGACCATATTGCCCAGATAATTGAATTATTGGGCCCATTCCCAGATTACCTGTTAGAAAAGGGGAAATACACCAAGAAGCTTTTCAACTCCAAGAAGCAGCTACGGAATATCTCCAAACTGAAGTACTGGCCATTAAAGGATGTTTTGACAGAGAAATACAAGATAGATGCTGATGATGCCAAACAGATCTCTGATTTCCTCCTACCCATGCTAGAGCTGGATCCTCGCCTGAGAGCTGATGCTGGTGGTTTGGTAAATCATCCATGGCTCCGCGATACCTTAGGAATGGAGGCGATATGTTGTCCGGATCGTCAATTGTATCATGACGGTAATGATATTGAAGGCTGGTCCACTGAAGTTAAGGGACATCCAAGGCATTAATTAGTTATTATTCTATTCTTACATTTGTGTTTTGTTTTTTTTTATTTATTTTGCAAAATGGATAGTATCATCGGTTTATAAAGCTTCTGGTTTTATGTAGTTGAATTCGAGATTGTATTTTTAATAGGTGAGTTTGTGGAACTTTGCTGTTTGTATACCATGTAATACGAAGGGTATGTATTAGTACTTTTTTAAAAAGATATAGATCTAAATATATTATATTGTTACAGTATTATTGAATGAGATCAATTCAGAGAAGAGCTGAGATCAGCAGGGCGAGGATTCCAGAATTGGCAAATGGAGCGACGGCAACAGCAGCACCCTTGCTCTTCTTACTCTTCTTACCAGAGGAAGTGCTGGATGTGGAGGAGGCCTTGGAAGCAGATGTGGTCTTCGAGGTGGCCTCAGTGCTAGAAGCAGAGGAAGACTCAGCAGTAGAAGTGGCCTTCAGGGTGTTTTGCTTGTTGACTTCATCGTACGAGATGCTGGCATCAACCTGCTTGCCCTGGGAGTCCTTGATGGTGTAGTTAAAAGTGGATGGTGGAGAGTAATCATCTAGAAGCTTACCAACGTTAGTGCCGTTAACACCATACTTGATCATGCTGGCAATGTCATCAGGCTGGTCTGGGATGGTGAAGTTGCTAACACCGAAGTCCTTGTAGGCAGCAGTGATAGCAGTGGCGTTACATCTGTAAAGGGTCTCGTTCTTGATGCTGCTCTCTGTTGTAGTGACATTCTTCAAGTCGTTCAGACGCTTCTGGAAGTTGTCAAAGTCGTCCTTGTAGGAGATGGAACCGTCAGAGTCATCCATGTCAACCAGACCGTAGTTGTTCGCCTCCTCAGCATACTCGTAGACCAGACCACCAGAGAACAGGTTACCTAGACCAGAGGATGGGTACAGACCATCAGTGACCTCGTCAAAAGTTCTTGGGAGGTTCTTGTTGCAACCGTACTCGGAGAAGATGAGGGATAACGGCGTCGCTGAAGGTGGAGTTCAGGACATCGTAACCGGAACTCTGCCAGTCGGAGGAACCAGAGCACCACTCGTAGGTGTTCAAGCCAAAGAAATCGGATCTGGACTCCTCGAAAGCCTGGTTGACGTGGGTACCGTCCATAGAGTTACACTGAAGGTATCTGTATGTGGCGAGTCTGAGGTCGACGGAGTTGGCAGCAGAGTAACCAACTGGGATGGTTCTGTTGGAGTGCTTAGCAATGTACTGCTTCATGTCTCTCTGGACTGCACGGACGTAAGGAGGGTCGATGCTGGCGTAATTCTTCTCATCGTTGATGACCTCGTTACCAGAGAAGAAACCTAGAACGTTTGGATAGTTCTTGAAAGCATCGATGAAACGGAAGACTCTGCCGATGTACTGGGAGTTGTAAGTGCCCCATGGGTCAGAACGGTCGAGGTTCTCACCGTAGTTACCACTGTTGACATCGAGGATAACGTAGATACCGGCGTCGTTTAGAATGGTCATACATTCATCGTGGTTGAGGTCTGGGTTCAAGGAGTATATTCTCACAGTGTTGACACCCAGCTGCTGGAAAACGTAAGTGTCTCTGGCACACTGCTGGGCATCAGAGAGCACATCAGAGTCACCGTCAGCATCAAAACCGGAAGAACCACCTGGCTGGTAGTCGAGACCCTTGACGTAGAAAACCTCATTCTCGGATGGGTCATTCTCGTCGGAGCTTGGCTTGATGAAACGGTAGCTCTTGATGTGGATAGGCAGCATAGCCTGGGCCAATGGGGAAACGGCCAGAAGGGATAGAAGGACGCTAGTGCTCAACTTCATTGTATAATTACACTGTGGATGTGGGTACTTTGCTAATTAATTACAAATAAACCAAGAAAAAGGGCAAAAATTGCAGGGGAAATAAACCAAATAAATATAGCGTTATTCCGGTGCACGCTCGGTATATCCGTCCCATTGCTATATATATCCTCGAGGAGCGGGCACCCGCAGAATCACACCATGCAGGTCATTGTTTACATCGATGCATTCTGACTATTGTCTTTGTTTACACGCCGCGCCCGCGAAATTTTGCGCTTTTCGCGTCACCGCTATAACGAGTAGTGATAGTGCGGGAACAATAGGGAAGTAAACGACGGTGGAACGTGGATGTGGCCGGGATGGGTGAGTGCAAAGAGTTACTTGGGTCCTTCCGGTGTCAGCTTGCTTATCTCGAGCTTCAGGCGCGCTGTCCGCCGCGTCAACTCGCGTTTCTCCTCGCGGTAGAGACGATAGTTCATGTAGTAACCTTGCTGCATCTCACGTAGCAACGGCAGCTTGTCCTGGCACACTTCGTGGTTGAGTCCGGTATTCTGTTTTACGAGCTCGTCAACATGTGTGAATTGGCTCTGAAGCGCGGTAATCTGGGCCTTTGTCTGGGCAATGTGCGACTGAATTTCCTGCGCAGATGTGTTGTCGAATGCGTTAGTTGGTGCTGGGAGAGAATCGCTAGGATGCATCTTGGATAGAGCTTTGTCCAGTGCCTTGTATATTTCGCTTTGGTTTTCGGTGGCTTTGTATGGTGTTGTTGTCATGAGATTGGATAGTAATTCGTTGTAGGTGTCGTCGATTGATGTGTTTGGGTGCTCTATGAATTCAGGTGTAGGCAAAACACGTACCTCCAAACAATCTAACGCGAGGTCTTCCGTTCTCTCTTGTTCATGGTCGCTTTCAGGCGGCGTTTCTAATCCAGCTGGTATTTCCTCGTCGTCAGAAACATCTATGACAATTTCGAAGTCATTTTTAGGCGATGGCATTGACTGGAATAGTTTTGCGAGTGTCTTCCGGACATCGACCTTACGATGTTGTGTGACCTGTTGCGTCGAATAGTGAGATGTCGCGCTACTTCTGCGTGAACTTGACTTTGTTGGTGATTGTGAATGCGGCGTCTGCAACACAGCGCCCACACTTCTCGCTTCTATCAGCTTTCTGCGAGATGTTGCGAGCGCGTCTTCGTGATTCACAGATTCCATGTTGGAACCAGTCCCTGGTTTCGAAAGATGAAGCCCATTTCTGTCATGACGGAATGCATGGGTATTATCCTTTACGGAAGGACGAGCTTTCTTTGGTTGTGGTTCTTCAGGCTCCGGTTCTTGGCCCTTCCGCCCCCTCTTCTTCTGGCCATCGTGCTTAGGCTTCTCCTTTTCAGGCAGTTTCTCGTGTATACCTTTGTTCTGTACCAGCTGTTCATACCTCTTCAACTCCTTTGCTGTGCGTCTATCCTCTTCCTTTGTGTCATAAATCCCAGGCATCGGCGTCTGTTCGTAGGGTATGTCTGCATTGTAGTCTATCTCGTCATCGTACTTGCGTTTATGCTTCTTTGCAGCGACGTTTATCCCCGCCTGCTTTAGTTCACGGCGCTTCTGTAACTCTGCTATCCTCTTTGACTCCTCCAGCATGCGCTCCCTCACACGAGCTGTCGCCTTGCTTCCCTGGGTATTGAGCAAACGGGCCCTGGCCTCAGCCAGCATCTCCCTTTCATCGTCATCGAGCTCCTCCTTATCTGGGAGCGCTGTTCTTGTATCCGAATGTGGATTCAGATCACCCACTTTAAACTCTAGCGAAGTGCCCAACCGCAAGTCATCGCCATCTCCTGCGTTATCTTCCGCGGCTTCTCCCTCCGACAGCAGTTTATTATACCTCTCCATGCATATCTGCGCTGTCCTCCCCATGAGGTTGGAAATAGTCCTCCACTGGTTGGGCAATTTGCGTGCCAGAGTGAGTAACTTCGTGTCCTCCTCCCTGGTAAACCCGGTGAAGTTCAGCTGTGGATTCAGGAACTCATTCCAGCGGATCTCGCAGTGCCTGGCGGACTTCTTGTGAAGCAGGGCAGCTACTTTGCTCCATTGGTGCGTCCCGTACTTCTGAATAGCAGCCTTGAGGATCTGGTCCTCGACATTCGTCCACACACCACCCTTGACATACACGGGGGTGGGCGCCATCTCTAATTATTGTGGATATTTGCTTGATTAAAAAGAGGAAATGGCTGTCTCAACGAACAAAAGTAACACACAGAGATGCTCAGTTGATGAATAACAACCACAATCGAACAAATCAGGGATATTCAGCCTGACTCACCCACAAAGTCTTGCGATATCCACCTGTCCAGCCATCTCAAACCTCCCCAGCTCTATATTATCGAATTGCCAGCGCAGGAAAAAATTCGTGCAGCGTTAAGAGAGGCGACGGCCGCCAAGAAAGACCAGCACATAAGCACAGCATTTGTTATATGCAAGGGACAGCCCCATTACAAGAGTTTGTAACCGCAGCAGTATACATTTGCTAATTAGCGTTGTGGTCAGCGATACATCCTTCTACTTCCTAGGATGCTGATGCGGAATATATTCACCCCGAAGCACCAGCGACTGGTCAACCAGTGCTACCCGACCGGCCGCACGACCGACAAGAAGCCAAAGTCGTCGGAAACATCGTATTTGCTGTTCTATGTCAACTCCAGGCGCAGCAAGCTGGAGAAGGTGAGTGGCTACCTCAAGAAGAGGACTTCTGGGGACCTTGGCAGCCGGCGGCGCGCTGGTAACGTCTCAGTCACCCTCGAGCTCATGGACAAGATTGTGAACAACTGCAAGGAAAATCTGAACGTTTTCATCAAGGATTTCTTCACTATCATGGTGAACATACTTTCGAGCGGCTCTGTCAATAACGATGTCGCGATTGTCGAGCTTGTGGAACAGGTGTTTAGCAGCATATGTTCCAACATCGACGGCGCGCTGTACAACGGTGATGTCGACTTCATCCAGTACTTCTCGAGCTTCATAGACCAATTCCTGCGTATCATCAAGACCGTGCTGAAGAACGACGAGCTGCTTCTGAAGTGGTGTGTCGACATCTCTAGGGTCACCCAGCTCTCAAGCAACCCAAAGCTGAACCACTACGTCGGCGAGGCGGTCAGTATCTCCCTTTTGAAGTTCCAGGAAAGGTACCCTCGCTATAGTAAGCCAAACTTGCTCGATTCTGAGACAGCCGATGCTGATCAACTACTGAACAAGCGCTTGACAAGAACGCAGACCAGAATGCAGGGTCTCGATAACATCAAGGACCCTGAGTTTAGCGCAGACACATCTGTCCAGGCATTACAGCTCTTTTTCAACACCACAGAAACTGAGAAGCTGAACATAGCTCTGAGAGTGCTTCTGACATGTCTACAAAAGACTCCAAACAAGGATCTCCTGGAGTTCATCTGCAATGGTGTCCCTGTGCAGTTGCGTTATATTGTCATCCTGATATTGGTAAGACAATTGTCGGCCGAGGAAAAGGGCACCGACCCTATAATCTGCTTGAAGCTGATGTCGTCATTGTTGACATCCGATGTCAGTATTGTTGGTTTGAGTGTACTGGATATATTGAGAAAGATTATCGAGTATCAGCTGAAGCACATTACAAACGCGCCAATCGTTCGCCAAACGAGACACACATTGAGAGATGTGGAATTCAAGACCTACTACAAGGGCCAAACTTCAGACGTCATATACGATATCGTTGGAAGACTGAATGCTCTTGACAACGGCCGCGAGGATAATAACAGCGATAACAACAAGAAACCTTCGCATGCTGATGCTAAGAGAGCTGAGCTCATTAACGACATTAAGGAAATTCTAGGTTTCAAGAAGGAGCAGTGCATTACTGTCGAACTATTCATTGAGTTGGTTCCATACTTGGACTCATTCATCGTCTCCGTATACAAACTGGTAGACAAGCAGATACCTGGTGTGTACATTTTTGGCAGACTATTCCAGTCCATACGCACCTTGACTGACAAGCCCCTGCAGAAAAATCTGATGCATGTTACATTTAAAAAGTATCAAAAGTATGCCCTGTTCTCCGGACTAAAATATTTCTATGAGGAAACAGAAGGCACTCCAGACTATGCGTATTATTGTTACCATATCGAGGCTGCAACGTTCATTGGCCTGAGTGATTACGCAAACCAAGCCGAGTACAAGTATAAAAACAATGTGCTGTTCTCGAAGGAGGATCTGTTGAATTATTATTCCGATGACGGTTCTAACGAATACAGTCAGCGCGGCACCCAAATATTGCTAGCCAAGAGTGCTAATGCTTCCACGTCTGATCTCCTATCTGATACACAAGTGTCTACGATGCCTGTGGCTGTTCCTGAGAAGCAGTTTGTCGCATTGTCGAACAGTCAGACTGAAAAACTTCAAGTCCTAAAGCAAAGGATGGACAGATCAAGGCAGGGTACTATCAATAACGGATCCACTGCATTTGCCAACACTGACAACATTTATAGATATGCATCCGAGGAAACACGTTCATTAAAATCAATGAGACGTAAAGCACCTAATGTTAACGAACTGAAGAACGTAATGAGACGTAAATCACAAAAGGGTAAATCCGATGGTGCCCGTACTAACACATCGCCTATGAGAGGTTCCCAGTCAGTTAAATCTAGGGTCACCAATATTACATTCTTGCTAAGTGAATTGAAAAGTACTGACACCGGTAACGAGGCGAACAAGATTCGTGATATTGATGAAGACGACATTGTCGGCCTTGATAAGATAGATATCGCCAGGGCACAATCATCCCGTTTGAGTCGTAATGGAAGCTCTCTCAGCACAGAAAATAGAAGATCATTCCTACTGAAGAAAATGTTTAATGACAAACAGAACGACCTAACGGAGAAGCCCGAGGCTGTCGATGATGAATTCCAGGATGCCACTGAGGATGTCAATGGTATGGATACTAGGGGTATGCTATTCTCAACTAACTAATTTATGAATCTGATTTTTCTTGACTAATTATGTAATTTTATATTTTGAGTTGTCATATATTTTTTTACTCACTGTATATAATGATAAATTAATATTATCTTTATAATTCATTAATTTGAAAACTATAAAAATATTTAATCGTCTCCGGAATCGTCATCGGAATACCAGCCGTACTCATAAGCACTGACCAGAGTTTCAAGGTCATCCTTTAACTCCTCCCTTTCGTCGTCGAATCTAAAGTAACGACTGACGTAATTACTCCAGTGTCTATATAAATCACGATTTTTTTCGGTCGAGGACAGCTTAACTGAATAGGATAAGTTCTTTTTGAATTGATCTGGAATTGTACTGCTAGGACAATATGTGGTTGTCGCAATATTTCTATAATTATCCTTTTTGTTTTTGTTGTCGTCCTTCTTTTCACCATCATCTTTCTGTGGACCTCGTGTAATGTTGATAAATGAAAATTCATGATACTCTCTTGAAGAAGAGGCAGAACCACGTTTCTCGTAAGGCGAGACGTGAGAAACATAGCCGTAGTCCAATTTGTCATCGTCTCTAACCATTGAAGTCACCATATTCCGCTTTGGTTCACCATCAGTGAGGCAATCCACGAGATATGCCATTTGTCTGCGCTTGGATTGATCTTTATTTGCCAAGACACTGTTCACGGTATCGAAGAGACCACACGTTTGGCCACCCAACTCCCAGTTTGTGAGATTAGGAGAGGCGTATAATGGAAAGTATAAATCACATTCCTTCATTGAAAATATGCTGCTCAGGATGGTGTTTTTTATCTGATACTTATTGTCAATGCTTTGTTTGCCTTTTGTGAGAATATCTGGCTCGAAGAACCCCCATGCAAAAATTGTAGTTTTAGGTAATTCATCACGAAGATCTTGCAGGAGAGATTTAGAAAACGTGCCCCATGCAGTATCTACGTCTGTCACCAAATTAAAGCCCTGGAGTGAGTCACAACGCTCCAAGGCAGTGCGGAGATGCTCATCATTGAAGTCGTCCTGGCATTCATTCCATTCATTCACACCTTGTTCGGCATTTGAGAAACGTTGTGTCTTTAGTCCTTTAAAGTCCGGTAAATTTGGATTCTCTGTATCGTGGTACCAGTTCTGTAAGTAGTTTAATGAGTATGGCTGGTAAATCAATCTGCTGTAATCTGACCAATACTTCGTGTTGTCCTTGTTTAACTCTGGGAGAGTGGCGTTTCCATCCAGTGCCTTCTGGTACGCCGAAGGTTCAATACGCTTTTGTGTTGTGACCACATCGTGATTATCTGCTGATTTCAACTCATGATTATTGAAATGGTAATCTTCACTCTCATTTTCGTATTGATATGTACCTAGAGAGCCATTGCCATATTTAGAATCCCACAGAAGCGCTCTCGGATAATAAGACGCAGATTTGGCTACTCTGTCAATGGAAGGGTATAGGAATACAGTTGGATCAACGGCATCTTCAGATGTTCCTTTGTAGAGATTTTCCTCTTGACAGTTGAAGAATTGGGTGGTGAGGTGATTTGCTCGCTGCGAGACGGAAATTGTCACAACTTCTTGCATGAGCGAGATGTGGGGTATATGTATGTTACTATAGGGTAGAACTCTAACAGGAAAAGCAGGATTGTGAAAGGCCTAGGGGATATACTTCTATCGATACAGTTCACTGTAGCTCATCGTTGTCCAGAGTTGGATCTACGGAAGCGATGCACAGTCTTAATAATTTTTCAGTGATGCCGCAGGACAGCCGCGAAGGCCTGTAGGATATAGAGTAATGCACAAACTCTAGAGTTGATATTATACTAGAACCTGTTTGCAATTCCTCCTCATTTACAAAATGATTAAATTATATTTGATGCATATGCAAATTATATACTCTTAACTGCATTCTCGTTGCACAGCGTATATCGAAGATTTTTACTGCATTGAATTACGTCAATCGGTGTTAGAGCAGCCATTCTCACCGGAATGGACACCCACACCTGACAGCAAACAACAAAACATAATCAGCAAACCCAAATTAGAATAATATTTCATTAAATTTCAAATCATCACCAGTGCAACCCATTTCATTGATCAATAATAGTTGTTCTTACGTTTTTTACTACATCCTTTGGGAGCTCCTCCTCCGGTATATCAACGTTATATCCCTTAGCAATGACCTCTGTGTGGAACTTGCTAAAGAACCGGGCTACTGGTTCGGAGAACCACCTTGTACCATTGATATCCTTAAACCAAGCGAGGTGTCCACCGATATTGGTCTCTACTAACATTGTGAATGGGTTTGCTTCGATTTGCTTCTCTGGTAAATTATCACCACCTGCAATTGGATCGTCCATAGCGTTCAGCCCAATTAGTGGTACTCTTACACCTGCGAGACGTTTAAATGAAGAAGCATCACCGTAATAATCCTTGCTGTCCTTGTAGTTGAAAAGCGGTCCCGTAAACACGTCGTCAAAACCGTTAGCGGTCTTCACCGTATCGATATTTTTATCATATATCTCCTTAAACGCTTCCAGCTTTGACAGCGTAGTTGCATGTTTCTTGACCAGATTCACACAATTTCTAGCCAATGCAGGAGAGTACAGATTGGATCCCATGCGTGTCTCATTCAGGTAGTAATCAGAGCGCAGCATATCCCATGGGTTGCCAAAGACCATGGCACATTTCACCCGGCTGGAGATCCTGCTGTTCTGTTCACCGATGTAGTTGGAAAGAATGGACGCCCCAAGTGAAAACCCGATCATGTAAAACGACCTGTTAGGGTACATCTGGAACAGCTGGTTCATGACAAAGTTGATATCGTTGGTCCAGCCACCGTTATAGAGCTGCGGAGTGGTAATCTGCGACTGGCAGCACCCTCTTGAATTCAACACGCATGCTTCAAAGTTATACTCCGAGGTGAGCTTTGAAATAATGCTTCTGACGTAACTTTCATGAGATCCACCGGTAAGTCCATGGAGCGCCACTAGCATGGGTTTGTCATCATCTGATTTTAGCAAAGTGTCTGTATTTCTGCCATAGCTATAGTGGGTGTCCAGTGGAGGTTCGAACGCTCTCTGAGTGGGTGGAATGTACTTTGAAGGCTCGAATTCAGGCACCACGATATCCAGCGCACCCTGACCGCCGTCTGGGTACTCCATCATGTACCGCTTGTAGTTGACGACGTCTATGTCCTCAAACTTTCTCACTGTGGTGAAACATGTTTGCAGGTGGCCATTGAAGAGAACTGGGGATAGGTAGTCCACTGCGCCGTCCTTGAATTCTGGGACGGTTGCATCTACAAACTTCTGGAAGTCGATTGTGTCTCCTAGCTTGTCCTTGAAGAGGAGGTGGTGGGAGGAGCAGACCTGTTTCACAACGAGCTCGTTCTGCAGGTACTCGGAAATAGTCATGGTGGGTGCGTATCCGTATGACTGTGTTTCTCCTTTTCCTCTTTACAAGGGAAAGTGGTAGAAGACCCTTGTTCTATTGTTCAAACAGGGCCCGCACTACACGGCGCAGTATATAGCGAGAACCGCTGCGGGATGAGCCGCGCGATCTGACGAATGACGCAGAAGGCATAGCGACACATCCTCGAGCGTACATCGAAAACCCAAGTACAGTAATGGATCGTTCAGTGGTAATAGTCTGTCTGACGTTCCTGATGTCGTATCTCGTGCGGTCGAAGTGGTTCAAGAATCTAATTCTCAATGCGAAGGAGAGTGGGAGAACGTTGCCCAGTGTCAATGTGGACACACCCGGCCTTCAGTTGACAAGGCACTTGCCACAACACTTCAATGCATCCGAGGGTTGCGATCTGCAGTCCCTGACAGACGTGCTGCAGTCTCTGGTCAGCTACAGGACGTACGAGTCCGGTCGCAACGAGAGACTCATGGCGAGGGTGAAATTACTGGGGGAGGACAGTATCAACACGCTGAATAAAGTCGGTTACATCAGCAAGATCGCAGAAGTGCAGAATTCCATAAGTGTGAATGCCACGGTAGCCGAGAGCATAGTGGAATACACACTGGCCCAGTTGCACAAGTCACACAACGACGAGTACCGGGACGAGGTGGCGCGTGTGGAAGGGCAACTCGCTGGTGGGAACACAGCTATCGGACCCGACACCCACCGCGTGAACGAGGCCCTGTCACACTTGTGCAGGGACTACAACACCCTCTTCAACGAGCGCGAGATACAGCCGATAATGAAGTACATATACGGCCAGATGGACGGCATCGACGCTGTGGACTCGCCCCAGACGCTGGTTGTTGTGCCAGGGTCAGGAACAGGCTACATTCCGTATGCCATTGCACAGCAGTACACTAGCGCACAAGTGCACAGCATTGAGCTCAGTGGTCTAATGTACCTGTGCAACTCCTACATGCTCGGACGAGACACCACCGAGCGCCTCTCGATCAGGCCGTTCTGCCAGTTCTACAGCGGCCAGGAGAATGCTGTCAAACAAACCCAGGCGTACGAGATCAACCTTGACGTGGAGAAACCCGCTAATTTGCGGAGTCTGTGGGGCAACTTCCTTGAGTACACCCCGGGGACGACCCGCTACGACGACATTGTCGTGGTGACCGCGTACTTCATCGACACTGCGGCGAACATGCTGGAGTACATCGCGCAGATCCAGTCTCTGCGCCAGTACACAACGGGCAAGGTCCATTGGATAAACGTGGGCCCGCTCAAGTACGGCACACACCCGCTAGTTCAGTTCACAGTGGATGAACTGCAGCAGTACATTGCGCTGCAGGGCTGGAAACACGTCGACGTGTCGCTGGACCGCAATACCGAAAGCGGCTACCTGACCAACCCGGACTCGCTCTACCAGGGCCACTACGGCCTCTACAAGTTCCACGCGGTGCTGGAGTAGCAGCAGTAGCATCTTACATATACAATAAGGCAGTAAATATATATCATTCGCGCAGATACCGACTATAGCCATGGTGTTAAAACGTAAAGTGCTATAGACAGTATGAGGTACGCTCATGACTGTGGGAGTTGATCTAGCTCCTCTTTTCCCCTCTGATCGTCCACCTGTACACGGACTACACAGTGAATAGAGTGCATGTTTTATGTATCGGCCTTTTTAAAAAGAGAATTATAGAAAAGAATGATTTTAGATAAAAGACGTGGAAGATGTGTGAGATGTTCCAGGCCATCGCGCCCGCCTTATATACCGCGGGGTGAAAATTTTGCGCGAAGCCCTAACAAATACGCGGACGACATGGAGAAGTGCAGGAATATACGTGTTTCACAACATGTACATACACAACTACAATTGGAAAGAGAGGGAAAGTGACTACCGAGAAGGTACGATAGTGCTATAACAACTTTACTATACAACACAGACGTCCATTGACGTGAATAACGAGGGAATGACCATCCCACCCCCACCCAGACACCAGCGCTCCACTTCGTTTCCAGAACGCTTCCCACGCCCATCCGCGCCGCGGGACCCGGTGCACGCAAAAAAGGTATCCCAACTCTATTGCCTGCTTAAACTTCCGCCCCTCTCCGCAACGCAGCTCATCGCCGGGTGCCTGCCCAAAGAGACGCCCGCAGGACGCGCAGCCCTAGGGGGCAGCCCTAAGGGGTGCTGCGTTCTGCGAGGGGCGCACCCTTTTCGTCTACCTTTTTTTCCCGGGCGGCGCTGGGGCCCTGATGGGAACGGGAAGCGTTCTGGAAACGATGTGGAACGGTCACGTGGTTGCCAGGGTCACGTGGTTGCCAGCGATCATGTGCAGTATATACACTTGTCAATTACACTATATAGCTGTTGCGTAGGGAATATAGGCCGCTCTAAAATTGCCATGGAAGGGAGGTTGGCCCCTCTGGCAGCAGCCAGTTGTCGAGCTGCTCTCTGGAGGACTCGGTGCTTGCAAACACATCCAGCACCGTCTGTCTTGTATTCTTATCCACGCGCGCATCGTCGAGATCCACAATGGAGCAGCCGCTGCCGCCAAGCGTCGTCTCAAACGTCTCGTAACCGTACCGCTCCTGCAGCTCACTCTTGAACTGTGTGACCACCTCCTCCGGCGCATCGTTGTTGAGCAGCGTGAGGGAACAGCCACCACCGCCGGCACCCGTCAACTTCGTCTGCCCGATGCCCAGCTCGTCAGTGAGCACGCGCACGACCTCCAGACCCGGGTGACTCACGCCCAGCGCCACTAGCTGCCCGTGGCACACCTGCACGAGCTGCAGCGTCGTCGCGAGGTCCCCTTCTTCCAGGGCCCTGCAGCCGCGCTCCGCCAGCGCGCCCATGCTCTCCAGCAAGGGCCCGAATATCTCCGGCTCGGCCTCGTAGCGCGAACGTACACCCGCCACAAGCGTCTTGGTGGACCGGGGGATGCGGGTGTAGGTGAGCACGGTGACGATGGGGGATGGTGGCACCAGGCGGCGGGGCGGCGTGGGACTATCCTTGGCGAAGAGCAGCGCGCCGCCGTGTGTGGCGATGGCGTTGTCGATGCCGCTGGGGTCGCCGTGGATGCATGTCTCGCCGACGAAGGCCCATTTGTTGACGGTGTCGCGTGGGGGAGGAGTGATTGAGTCGTGGGAGCACAGTGTGAGACAGGCTTGCGCCACGGCAACGGACACGGAGGCGGAGGAGCCGAGGCCCGCGCCTACAGGGAGCGTTGAACGCAGTGTGAAGCGGGTGGGGGTGCGCTCACTCGCAGGGACAATGCTCAGGTACAAGTACAGGAAACATAGCGCAGCGCTGTGCTGCAACGCGGGCAGTTTATGTTCCTCTAGCAAGGAGGCGATGGCGGAAGTGAGTGCCGGGTTCAGCTTCTCCCCGAGGGTGTGGGAGGCGGTGATGGCGCTCAATTGCTCCAGGGCACACTGCAGTTCCAGCTTGATGTCGGGGAAGAGAAGGGAAATGTCCGTATCCTTCACATCCGGTTGTACGAGCAGGTAGGAGCGCATGGAGGAGGCGGAGGCGGCGACGGCGGGCTTGCCGTACACGGCGGAGTGCTCTCCGAATATGATGACCTTGCCGGGGGCCGAGGTGGCGAAGGTGCGGCTGGAAGTCATTGCGGGGGCGATACCGAGCTGGGACGTACCGAGATCGGAGAGTAGCGAGCATTCCACACTCTCTCTTATATAAGCCCGCACCGGATTATACGAGCTGGAGGCATCGGCCGAGACGCGGCACACCCAAGCACCCAGACACCACAGCAATACACACCGGGCTGGGCGGCACGCTGCGCTGTTGCAAGAGGGACTGTCGGATGCAGTGCGGGACTCAAGTCGGAAGATGCAGTGTTGAGTGCACGTTCCCTCCAATTATAAAAGGGCATGGCACTTATAGTGTCGTACATCGTGTATCAGGGTGCACAATTTCAACCTACGTAGACCAGACAGTCTTAAGAACAACTATAGCAACACGGCTTGATCACAATTGCGCTACATTCCAATCCCTCTAAAGACCGCTCATGAACAGACGGACAAGAAGCAATGTAACAGCTGAAGGGGTGGTGAGTGGTGTGTGCAGACATCGTATATCGCAGGGTTGTGCACTGTTTATTGAAACGCGATGGTGTAGTTCGGCCTTCTATATAACAATGCAGTAGTAATTGAGTAGATATAAGTAACAAGACCATGTATATAATATACGCAGCCTCTAGCAGTGGCACTACGCATTTATCCCGTATGCCATGGATGTGAGAACTACTCCACCACGCGGTGTGTCTCAAGTGAAAACCCGCCCTATATACTACCGCCCTGCCACACGCGCTCAAAACAGAACCGTACCACACTGCGGTGTGACAAACACAACACCGGACTGAGTAACAGCCGTCCTCTTAGAGAGGGGAAATACATACAGTATGCATTATAGAACACGTAGATATAGTGGAAGAGGGATAGATCCCATCACCCCACCCAACACTGCAGGCATCTTGACTAGACTCTCCCAAGCCTCTTGTATGCACACGTACACCACACCCTCATGCAAACAGCAACACAATCAGTATAATCATGCAGAACACACCCCTGTGCACAGGACATGCATAACACCACCCGCTCTGCACACCACCCAAACGCACATCGCACCCTGCACACACCACCGCATATCATACATACATTACAGACTGCACTGCACACCACAGCGCCCACACCGCAACGCACACCCACACAGGGCCCGGGATACAGCACAACACCGCGCGTAGTACTACTCCACCGCTGGGCGGCTACTGCCTCACTCTCCACGATGCGGGCTGAAAATAGCCGCGGCTTTGTATAATCCCCGGGGAACGCGGCGTGTCCTGGGCGGCTGCAGCGGTGTGCACGGTGCTAACAAGGTGTAGTATTGCAGTGTAGTATTGCAGGGTAACCACACTGCTTCAAGGGTTCAGTGACAACACGGTCTCACGTGCACAGGGCGTGTGTATCAAGAACGTGTATATGTCACTGCACACTGCATATACGTATATAACGGACACAACCTACTGTACAATATACACACTCCCAACCGCCCTGCACCTCCACTCCCACACCCAGCACACACACCACCCCTTACACAGCGCCCCACAGCCGCCGAGCCCTCTGCATATTGTAAACACGTGACCACCCACAACGCCTCCACCCCTGCACCACAGCCAGCGCACGCCCGGCGCTGATTGGCCGCCGCGTCTCCGTCTCCGCGTAGTGCGTCTCCGTCTCTCCACCGCTGCGTGTGACTCCCCGCTGTCTCCGCCTCCGCTCCCGGCTGCCCCTGCACTTCTCCCTCCTCTCTTCTCCGTGCTCCACTCCCTGTGGGCGGCTATGCTTCTATGCTCTATGCTCTATACCCTATACCCCATACTGTATACTGCACGGTTCCCCGTACTCCCCACTCGCTACGTTCCTGTCAGGTGGCTTGTATATCTATCGCTGCTGCTATAATACATATTTCTAGTGCATCCCCTACTGCTCCACACAGGTACCGCTCCACTTCCCCTTGCCATGCCGAAACTGCTGCCTGGTGGGCTCTTCCACCACTCCAATGACCATGCAGGGAATGCTGTAAGTCATGCAGGTGATACTAATGCGAATGCGAATGCTCATTCGCACAATGATATGGTGCACTCTCCTGACTCGCCGAATGGGCTGAAGCCATCCCGTTCTTTTCTCTCTTTTATGGGGAGGAATAAGAGTAACGACTCGTTGAAGAGTCGCCGCTCTTCAGGGGATGCGTCTGCTGCTATAGATACACATCATGATGATGTGATTTCCCCTAAACCTTCTCACTCTATGCTGGAACTGAAACGTTTCTTTAGACCGCCAGTGCACAAGAAGCCGCAGAGTATACATCCACACCCGCCCATTACGCACCCGGGTAGGAAGCCCAATAGGTTGTCACAGACACAGGGGCGGCGCGTAGTGGATGCAGATGCGTCTCCTGTTGCTGTGAGTACTATCCCCCCCGGGGAATCGCTCCCCACGAAGAACCCGCAGCACTCCGCGCACACTCAATCTGCAGTGCCCCCCAGCGCAGACTCCGTGCTGTCGCTCTCCGCGGACATCAACATCTACCACGACGACTCCATCCTCGCGCAGAAGTACGGCAAGTTGGGCAAGACGCTCGGCGCCGGCGCCGGCGGCTCCGTCAAGATCCTCGTCCGGCCCTCCGACAACGCCATCTTCGCCGTCAAGGAGTTCCGGCCCCGCAAGACCTCCGAGTCCATCAAGGAGTACGCCAAGAAGTGCACCGCCGAGTTCCTCGTCGGGTCTTCCTTGCACCACCCCAACGTCGTGCAGACAATGGACGTCTTCTCGGACTCCAAGCAGAACAAGTACTTCGAGGTGATGGAGTACCTGCCCGTGGACTTCTTCGCAGTCGTGATGACGGGAAAGATGTCCCGCGGCGAGATCAACTGCTGCTTCAAGCAGATATGCGCCGGCGTGCACTACCTCCACTCCATGGGGCTCGCACACCGCGATTTGAAGTTGGACAACTGCTGCATGAACGACCAGGGCATCCTCAAGCTCATCGACTTTGGCTCAGCCGTGATATTCCGCTACCCCTTCGAGCAGAAGATTACCCGTGCCCACGGGATAGTCGGGTCAGACCCCTACCTCGCGCCAGAGGTGCTCGTGCACTCCGTCAAGTACGACCCGCAGGGCGTGGATATATGGTCCATCGGCATCATCTTCTGCTGCATGATGCTCAAGCGGTTCCCATGGAAGGTGCCACGCGATGTCGACGACAATTACAGATTGTACAGGCAGCCGGATGACGAGGAGCACGACTATGTCGAGTCCGCCAGGCACCATGAGGTGCTGCTGCAGGAGCGCAGGGACAGGCGCGCCGCGGCGGCGGCGAAAGTCCCAGGAGACGATACGATTGAGGGGGATACGCCCGATGTCAATGAGGAGGCGGGCGCGGATCCCCAGGATAACGATGGCGAGAGCACGCTCAATAACAAGGCGGATGGCGAGGGCGACGGGGACGTGCCGGATGTTGGAAAGTTGGATATTGGCGACGGCGACGGCGACGGCGACGAGGTCGCGGATGAGCCGGTGTCTATTGCTGTGCCGGAGCCCCGCAAGCCCGTGCAGCAGGCTTATGACCGCGAGGCCGCCGCGACGCCAACTTCAGTCCAGGAGCCTGCAAGCGCGGTAGTGCCCACGCCCACGCCCTCGGCTACGCCTTCGGGCACGGGTACAAGCGCTCCCCGCCACCACCACAAGAAACCCGTCCAAGGCCCCTACCGCCTCATGCGCCTGCTGCCCCACGCCTCCAGGCCCATCATCTCCCGCATCCTCAAGATCGACCCCGCCGAGCGCGCCACCTTCGCCGACATCTACGCCGACGAGTGGTTCACCAGCATCCCCGTGTGCACCATGGACATCGACAAGAAGACCGTGCAGCGCGCGCCGGGACACCACCACACCATCGTGCGCGAGGAGAACGACAGGGTGCACACCTACAAGGTGTAGGGCGGCCCCACCACGACATGACATCTATACATACTTATACGACCTTATTCATCTACATTCATATATTTATCAGCAGTGCCGGGGGAGCTTAAAGGGGGGGGGAGTTGGACGTTATGTATATTATTGAGTGTAAAGGGGGGTAGCTAGAGCGTATTGTCATTGTGCAAGAGCATGCATCGCGTTAATATCTGTGGGTGTTTCAAATTAGCTTTCGAACATAATCGCGTGTATATTTCCCACTTGAACGGGGGTGTTAGTTTGCCTTGATAAAATATGGAGGAGGTACATTGATGGTAGGTTTGCTGTTGCGTTACTTTCACGCTGAGAGAGATATAGAATTTTGCGTGTAAATTGACTTAGGTGCACGTTGCATCAAAAATTCACAGCGAGTGCTAATAAACTTAGAACCAAGAGTGTCCTACATAATGTACTGTGCGAGAGAGTTGGAAGTGGAGCACTACGGGAAATATAAAGAGCATTACGTTATACTTTTTTGAGAATATCTTATTGAGTTTAATGTGCACGATGTAATTTGATATATGAAGAATAACAACAATGAAGATATTTCCTTGAGGAAAAACCTGTTTCCACTGCAACTAAATTTAAAACCAAATGTAGCAACAGAATAACGAGTTCTCCCTGATTAAATACCCACCTTCTTAAATGTCCGCCGCAAACGTAATTATTTCTTCAAGTCGCACAAGCATTGCCGGACATCAACTCCTTACAAACGGCAACACCAACCCAAAACTTCTGAAGCGAGAATCTCAAATATATTCCAGATATAGTTTGATCATAACCACAGTTCGTGACACACTAGTATGTCTACACCTGCAACTCCCACCATCCACCTATATATACGTTTAAAGCTCCCTGGGCTGACGCGGTTACCCGCACAGCGTCCGAGGCGGGTGGCAAAAAAGGGAACCGCTATAGAAGAAGAACACACCTCAATCACTACAACAGTTCTAAAACAGATAACCAGCACACCACACACACTCCACCATGGCCTCTCTTTCATCCCTCCCCCACGACCAAGTCACCATCGCTCCCCTGGTCCTGCTGTCGGTGCTGGACCACTACAAGCGTATTGACCCCGCGGCTGGCAAGCGAGTCGTCGGTGTCATCCTGGGCGACGCCACGACGTCTACGCTCAAGGTGACGAACTCGTTTGCGCTGCCCTTCGAGGAGGACGAGAAGAACTCCGACGTCTGGTTCCTCGACCAGAACTACATCGAGAACATGACCGAGATGTGCAAGAAGATCAACGCGAAGGAGAAGCTTATTGGCTGGTACCACAGCGGACCCAAGCTGCGCGCCGCGGACCTCAAGATCAACGAGCTGTTCAAACGGTACACTGCCAACAACAGGAACCCACTGCTGCTCATTGTGGATGTGCAGCAGAGCGGCGTTGGACTGCCCACCGACGCATACATGTCCGTTGACCAGGTCAAGGACGACGGAACCTCCACGGAGCGCACCTTTCTGCATCTGCCATGCTCCATTGAGGCTGAGGAAGCAGAGGAGATCGGTGTCGAGCACCTGCTGAGAGATGTGCGGGACCAGGCCGCGGGCGGACTTTCCATCAGACTGACGAACCAGCTGAAGTCGCTGAAGGGTCTGCAGAAGAAGCTGAGCGAGATCATTGCATACTTGAACAAGGTCGTGCGCAAGGAGCTGCCGGTGAACCACACTATCCTGGGCAAGCTACAGGACGTATTCAATCTGCTGCCTAACCTTGGCCAGCCTAACGAGGACGAGATGTCGGATGCCAAGAGCAGTGCCGAGCAGATATCGCTGTCAAACAACCTGCAGAAGGCGCTGACGGTCAAGACGAACGACGAGCTGATGATCGTGTACATCAGCAATTTGGTGCGCGCGATCATTGCGTTCGACGACCTGATTGAGAACAAGATACAGAGCAAGAAGCTGCAGGAGAAGCTGCAGCAGGAGAGCGAGCAGGCACTCGACGGCGCCACTATCACGGAGAAGGACGCCGACGCCGCAGACGACAAGGCTGCCCAGACGTCGGACGCCGCTGACAAGGAGAAGGCCAAGAAATAGATGCGGTAGACGCATATTGCCGTAGCACTTCGGCAGGAAAAGTATGTACATTTATCTAGAGAAGTCTACATGATCAGAGAATAGAGAGGTCGTCGCTGATTGGGCGAGTTAACAGTAGCGTTGTGCTGTACGGGATACGAGAGCATGCACGCAGGTTCTTATTGCGAGAGGGATATATTTCAGCTTCGACTGGTATTGGAGTCGGCAGCTAGAAGCGAAATATGAGAGGGAGCTTCGTTGCCACTCATTATGCTGTGTTTGATGGTTACATATCTGAAATCGAATTACCCTTCTTGATACGGCAGAGTAGTATGTTCTGGAAAATGGGGTTGTATCTGGTATCGCTTTTGCAGCAAGTTGTGAAGCTTTATTGGCTAGCCGCCGATGTCTGAAATGCGCATTTACAGTAATACTCCCAGAATAAACATACACACTATAGCCAGATGGTACTGCTGTGTCTGGGACTAGTGTTAAGGTTGACTTTGCTGCCTATGGTAGTTCATTTCAAACGTGTATTCAGGGATTTAAGGCGGTGCGATGATTTTGTATGGCCACATGCCAATGTCAAAGGCCTAGGGACCGTGATATGACGCTCCAAAGTCAATGGAACACAGATAGAAATGGGTAAAAGCAATATTGTGGTGATATTATCGTAATTTCAAACAATGATGTTGCTATGTCGCCTTTCAAGAATATCCTCGGTATAATGACTGCTTCCACCGCTCTCTCCACCTCCAGTGCACTACATTCATCAGTAACCAGCAGAAACAACATACACTTCAACCAATACTGAATACCACGTTAGAAAATAATCGTGTAGTGCATTACTACACCCTCCGATCGCATTACGTATTACTAGATCCTCGGCGGCTACAACCCAATTGGCATAATATACCCTGTGGCCCAACTGATCAAGAGAGACAGAAGTCATAAAAGGCATTTGCACCCTGCCACTTCACCGCATCGACATAAATCTACATTACACGTACCCACTCTACGCCCTACCTACCTTATTGTGCACATCCCGGCCCCTTGCAGCCCCCTCCCCCCTCATTTCACCGTCAGGACCGCTGCTTCTCCCCGGAAAAGGGTCATTCACACAATATATTCCAATTAGAACACATAAGCTACTCATCTCACCACTCCCACCTCTCCACTGTCCACCTATCTAGCACACCACCTCTCACCACCTGTTGTTGTATGCCAGACCTTCCCGCCGCCAAAAATCCGCGGGCACTGGTCGCATCCCTGGCAGATACGCTGCACATAAAGACTCCGGGGTCGTGTTTATGCACTGCACAAGGACCGTTGTTAGGTGCTGTTGTATATCTGGTATTTCAGTTTGCTCTCCCAGACTCTCTATCATTCCCCGGACAGAGCAGCTTTACTCTGAGCGACTACTACTGATTTAGGGATACTCCGCAACATGATAGCCCCCCATGTGCTCTATGGGTGTGGGCCCATGCTGCGCAGGACCGTGATGGCACGGTCCGGGATGCGAGCAGCGGTCGTGCTGCGCCGGTGTGTCGGCAGCAGTGCCAGCAGCGCCTCCTCCAAGGACGATTTGCACATGAACACCGCGCCAATTGAGTTCCAGTCCAACATATCCATCAGGGCCGCTCTCAAGGCGAAGGAGCGGGCGCTGGAAATGGCTATTCGCTGCACGGACGATGTCACGGATGAGAAGGATACTAATGTGAAGTCTACTGCAACGCAAAGTCCCCTTCCGTTTACCGTGAAGCCCGTGGACCCATCCGCCCGCAGACTCCAGCGGGAACAAGAGAAACGCAGCAAGGGGATGACCCTTGCTACGATCAAGAAGCAGACGATAGACCCCTACTTGCAGCTGACAAAACCACGGCTCACCACACTCGTCATGCTGAGCGCAATCTGTTCGTATGCCCTCTCTCCCAACGCGGCTTCGATATCGCAGCTGCTGAGTCTCACGGTGGGCACAACACTCTGCTCTGGCGCGGCTAATGCCATCAACATGGGCAGGGAGCCCGAGTTCGACCGCCAGATGACCAGGACGCAGGCCCGCCCCGTGGTCCGTGGACTGGTGACACCCAACCAGGCGTTCGAGTTCGCCTCTGTGATCGGCTCCGTGGGTGTCGCCACGCTGTACCTCGGTGTGAACCCTACTGTTGCGGCGCTAGGTGCCGCTAATATCGTGCTCTACGCGTGGACATACACTTCCCTCAAGCGCAAGCACATCATCAACACCTGGATCGGCGCGCTCGTGGGCGCTATCCCACCACTGATGGGCTGGGGCGCCGCGAGCTCCCTCGCGGACCCCGGCGCCTGGTGCCTCGCCACCTTGCTCTACGCGTGGCAGTTCCCACACTTCAACGCCCTCAGCCACAACATCAAGAACGAGTACAAGAACGCCGGGTACGTGATGACCGCGTGGAAGAACCCGATGCTCAACGCCCGCGTGGCGCTGCGCTACTCCTTGCTCATGTTCCCGATCTGCCTCGGCCTGGTGTACTTCGGCGTCACCGACCCGTACTACGCCCTGGACTCCTCGATCGCCAACGGCTGGCTCACGTACTGGGCGTTCCGCTTCTACTGGCAGCAGCGCAAGAACTACTCGCAAGCTCTCTTCGCCAACAAGGAGCTCTTCAACAAGGGCATGCAGCTGTCGAACGTGTTCGCGCGCAAGACGATGCTGTGCAGCGTCATGCAGCTGCCCGCCGTGCTGCTCCTCGCCATCTTCCACAAGAAGGACCGCTGGAACTGGCTCTTTGAGAAGAAGACGAAGCTGCAGCCGGAGTAGTGGATGCGATCCCCCTGTGAATAATCGTGCTGATATTTGTAAATAGACAAGCTCCTTATTTATTCTTAGACTTATGCGTAGGTGCGTGGTAGGGCCCTCGGATTCGAATATCTGATTGCGTGTTCTCATAAGTGAATATGTGATTGTGGATATACATGGTTGTGTACGTTGTGTAATATATACATGAACTGCTGCAGCTCGGGCCTACTTTCTCTCCCCGGCCTCCATGAACTGGCGGACCCTGTCGCCGATCATCTGCTTGTCTGCGTCTGTGAGCACCGGCTTTGGCCTGCTGTGCAGCATCTTCTGCTCCTCGAGGTACGCCTTCTTGGTCTCTGTTAGCGGCATATCTGGCGCAACGAGCTTGCGCAAGTCAGCAGGGGTGATGGTGCCACGTCTGTGCTTGGAGTGTGGGTTGCGGATAGTGACAAACGCCTGCTGGGGGATGGACCCCCTGGCGATGCTGTCGACCCAGAAGGTCTGCTCGCGAGCGACCTCGCTGTCAGTGGCGAGCGGACCGTCCTCGACGGGCTCTGGTCTGGGCCAGGGGATAATGAGGTCGGGCTGGCCAAACACACAGCGGTAGGGCATCATGCGCTTGTAGTCCTCGTCGTAGTACTGGCCCTTGTAGACGATGTTGGCGACCGCTACGGTCTTGGTCGTGGCGCCCGTGGGGTCCGCGGGGTCCTCGACCTCCGCGACGAGTCTGAGGTCGCGCTGGCGCAGCAGCACGGGCAGGTTGACCATGTGTGTGGTCTGGCCCTCGGTCCAGAAGTCCTTGGGGACCGCCACGGTCTTGGTGGGGCCGAACTCGTCCAGGATGAAGCCGTTGGTGGCGGTGTCGTGCTTGGTGACGCGGGCGATGTTACCTTTAGCCTCGCCGTGGAGAACCACGACTCTGTCGCCAGGCATGAAACGCCAGTCGCGTGGGCCCCGGAAGCGCTGCTCCCTGGGGAGTATGGGCAGGTCTGGCTGCAGGAACTCCGGGAGCGCCTTGGCCTGCTCCTTGGCCTGGTGTCTCACAATCCCCTTGGGAGGGTTCGCCAGGCGCTCCATGATGCGGGCGCCCGCCTTAGAGATGTGCTTGAAGTTGATGGACATGGCGAGTGTACGTGTGTTGGGTGGTTACAGGTCTCCTTTGCAAGGATGTTTAGCAGTTCCCTGTTCCCTGTTCCCTTCAAATAAATAGCGGGCGAATTTTCCGCCGCGATTGCGACAGCGTCGGCGTCAGCGCAGGGCGTGTACGGCGATAAGTGTGTGTGTAAATATATAGAGATGTGTTTGTAAAAAGGTATAAATGTGTGTATATGTGCATTGTCGATTGGGTATGGGTGAGTATATATTTGTGTTATTTTCCTTATATATGTGTTTGTGTGTTTGCCCTTGCAAATATGTGTGTGAAAATATATGTGTCGATGTATATGTAGATGTATACAAGTGCAAAAATATGTGCAATTAGGTGTGTAAAGATGTAATTATGATGGAGTGTGAATGTGTGTGTGTTCACTTAATTGGTGTGTAAATGTACATCTGTGTGTAATTGTATGCCCATGTTGATATGAACTTGTGGGAAAGTATACCTATATGCATGTGCATGAGTGTCATAATATAGGAGTATAAAAGCAGATGTGTGTAAATGCATATATATGATATATATATGTGTGTGGATGTGTGGATAGGTGTCAAGGTGCAAATATACCCATGGAAGTATCTAGACTGTGTGCTTGTACAGATACATCTAAGAATAAATGAACGTGCTTGCAAGTTTATTCGGCTCTGTATGGATGTGTGTAAACATAGATGTTTCCTTTTTATATATGCATTTGTTTATAATGCCTGCTATATTTCCCTGCTGTAACTATATCTTTGCTGGTACTCTACAATACGAGGTATAGCAAACAGGCTTTGCTGTGACAGGACAGATTTCTCAATATCATTGCATAGCCTTGTTATTATTTTGAACTTGTAAGTATGCACGCGCTCATTTCATGTGTGTTATTTATAATGTCATTGGAATAATATATTATTTATGCCTGCAACCTGCTCTAGAGATTTACATGTAGCAAATGTATGGTTCTATTGTCTAGACGGTACATCTTCCATCTACACGCCTCGCAGTTGTCTGACCTTGTTATATCCATATATTCTTGGCCCTCGTGCAACTACCCTACTCTTCAGAGTCTACTATTTCCTCTACTCCTGACGGCGTGCCATTGGTGTGCTCTGGCACCGTCCGCACCTCTTCCCTCAGGTCCTTGGTCGGCCTCACCGGCCACCTTGGAGCCTTGTCGATCTCGTCCCTCGGGTACAGGAAGTCGAAGATCAGGACCAGCGCGAACTCAACGACGGTACACAGGACGTACAGGTGGCGTGCCCATATCCCCGGGTGATTGTACACGCGCTTGATCATCGCCGTCCAGTCCTTGTCCACGGGTGTCTCGAATATGGCACGGTACACCTTGTCGGTGCGCTGTGCGACGTCCGACCACTCGTACATGTCGACCAGCTCATCGTGGAAGGAGGAAGTGTCGACTGCACCCGAGCGGACACGCGTGATGGCCTCATTGGCTGCGTCAATGATGGCAGAGACCGCGGTCCTGGCAGCGAACACAGTCATGTGAGGTGGCAGCACCTCCAGTGCACCTCCGACCCGTGTAGTGACGACGAGCAGGTTACAGGCGGCAGCCTCGACGAGCACCGTGCCAAACGCCTCCGTGAGACTGGCGTGGAGGTAGATGTCACCGCGGCAGAGCACGTCGCGGATGTGCTCATGGGGTACAGATCCCATGAGCGTGATGCGCTCCTCGAGCCGCTCAGTCTCGACCATCTGCTGGAACTCGACGAAACGGGGCCCATCGCCGACCATGACGAAGTCGACATCTGGATGCTGCTTGCACACCGCAGGAAGGATACGTACCAGCAGATCGCAGCCCTTGTTGGGAAAGAGCCGGGAGATGCAGACGATAGTGATGCGGCCGCTGCGCTGCTTAACAAGCTGCTCAGCGGGCGTGGGCGGCGTAAAGTCGGCCGCGACGACAGCGTTGGGAATCACCGAGTACACGGCTGGGTCGAACCCCGTACGGTACATCATGTTCTCCTTGCAGGCGTTGGACACGCAGATGACGCGGTCGACGCTGGCGAGTGTGCACTTGAGCAGCTTGTTCAGCAGCACAGAACCCAGGACATCGAAGCCGTAGAGGGAGTGGTCGGTGAACACGGACCGCAGGCCCATGCAGTTGGCGTGCAGAATAGCCTCCTGGGCGATGTCGGAGGCACTGCCGTGTCCATGGACGATGTCGATGCGCTCACGGATGAGGATGTTGCGGACCATGGGGAAGGTGTAGAAGACGCAGGGGAAGACGGTCTCACGGTAGAGCACGAAGAGCGGGACGTGGTAGACCTTGAGGCCGTTGGCGAGGCGGCGCACGCCGGTGCGGTCGCCGTACTGATGCGTGATGACGATGACGTTGTGACCAAGGCTGATGAGGCTCTGGGCGAGGTGGTAGATGTGGAACTCGATACCGCCCAGCTGGGGGTAGAAGTAGTCACACGCCATGGCGATGTTGTAGCCCATTGTGCAGGAGTGAGTGAGCAAGTGAGCGTAGCGAATGAGCGAGCGAGGGTGGTGCTGTACAGTGCTATGCAATCCTGGCTGTCTCGTTGTGTAGTGGTGTCTTGCAGACTTCTTTAAGTGCCAAGTCTGGTCGCAGTTGTGAGTGCAGGCTGCTATATGTACAGGCTATTGTGAATCTTCACAGGTTGTTCTAATCTTCACAGATTGTTGTAAACCTTAACAGTCTATTGTAAGTCTTCACAGGCTGATGTGGAATCGTCACCGTCTGTTGAAAGTATACACAAGCTCTTCTCTGAGTGTGTACAGGCTGTAATGCAAAGGCAATTGGGGGTATACACAGGCTGTTGTGTGTAGAAGTGTTCTCGTGAGTACAGACACTTGTCAGTAAGGCTCTTGTCAGTAAGGTTCTTGTCAATACAGGAAGAGACTACAGACAGACAAGACGTATATGTGCAGTAACCATGATGATGGTTGACTGTTCGTGATTGATCGCTGATGCGCGGCTGGCCACGCACGCGAAGCGACACGCCAGCGAACACCAAACCAACCACACAACAGCAGTTACATCAATCGCATCAACATCTTCACCAAACGATCACACCAACATAACCATCACCATCACCACCATCACCATCACCTCTATCTCACGTGCCGTTACCCGCCCGCAACTTAACACCGCGATAATTATAACACACACTATACTACAATATACTATACTATACTATACTATACTATAGTTCACTCTACAACATATTATACTACAGTAGACTATACTGTACTCTACTATTGCACAATAGACTGTACTACACACACCGCACTGTCTGCACTGCGTCTGGCTATAATACACTACATTACGCCACACTACACTGAATTATATTGAATAGTATATTCTACTGTACTACTATACTACGATACTACAATATAGCGTATTATACCACAATATACCATTCTGCAGCGTACTATACCCACGGTACTACACTGAATTGACTATACTGTATTGCTCTACCCTCTGCGCTGCATCATACTTTAATATAGTGGCTTATACTGTTCTGTGCTATACTATACTATACTACAATATAGTATAACATATTCTACAACACACCTTAGTATACAGTAGACTAAGTGAGTTCGTGGTCACTACACTACGTTAGTACAGAACCCATATCTCATCACATTAAACCACCTCATCTCAATATCCCGCTGCAATGCGCATAGGACGGCCCAGCGGCTATGGACGGGTGCCGGGAGAAGCCCAGGCGCCCACAGATTCACATTCTGGCAGTACACGATCTCCAGAACGTACGGCGCTAGTGTCTGGAGACACCAGTGACCTTGACTTCGATGTGGAGTTCGATAACGAGCTCGATAATGCGGATACAACTGCCGCCACTGATGCCGATATAACACCCGTAACACCGCCACCAGAACCGCCACAGTACAATGAGGAGACTATGGGGCAGTA
The DNA here is from genome assembly GCA_037102785.1 of Maudiozyma humilis. Taxonomy (NCBI): domain Eukaryota; kingdom Fungi; phylum Ascomycota; class Saccharomycetes; order Saccharomycetales; family Saccharomycetaceae; genus Maudiozyma; species Maudiozyma humilis. Next base: position 792,730 of record BTGD01000010.1, on the reverse strand, counting down.
TACCCCTCCCCCCATGGAAGAAATGGAGTTCGACGACCCCATGGCGGGCGTTGAAGACGAACGCATCGCCGCCAAGATCGGAAACTTCTTCACCAATATCAACGACCACTTCGTCAACCCGATGCGCGCAAACGTCGTGGACCCGCTCGCACACGGCCTGACTTACCTCTCCGAGCGCACCGACTTCTACCTCAACAAGATCGGCAACCCGCTCATCCTCCGCCGCTTCTTCTACATCGCTACCATGTCCTGCATCATATGGATGGTAGTGTCCAGTGGGTTCCTGCCAAACAAGCAGGTCACCCACTCCCGCGGCATATTCACAGACTTTAACGTCCTCCTCGACTACGCCCGCAAGTCCGTCGACCTCGCGAAGCTCGAGCGCGACCTCGAGTACATCAGCAGCATGCCACACATGTCAGGAACCCAGGGCGACACCGCGGTGCGCCACTACATCGAGGAGAACTTCAGCAACAACGGGCTGAAGCTGGTGCGCGAGCTGCAGTACAGAGCTTACGCAAATTACCCGGGGAACGCATCGCTCAGCGTGCATTCTAGCGGCGACAAATCCTTCGAAATAGATTTGACAAGCGAAAACTTCAGCCCCATGGGACACAACGGCACGCTGCATGGTGTTGACATAGTGTACGCCCACCGTGGCAGGGAAGAGGACCTGCAGCGGTTACAACAGCGTGGTATGCTCAGCGGTGAGTACGCGCTGCTCGTACAGTTCGATGAGCTGCCCAGTGAGCAGATCATGCTCGCGCAAAAGTATAATGCCAGCGGTATCCTCTTCATATCGCCCAAGGCGAATGGCGATGACGGCAACACTGTCCTCGCAAGGTCCGTCGCCATACCGCAGTACACTCCAGGTGATCCGCTCACTCCTGGCTGGTTCGGAAACACAATAGACCCCATAGACCCCAAGAAGGCAAAGGGGCTCGCTCAGATACCCTCGCTCCCACTCTCCTATAATCAGGGCGCCGCGCTGCTCAAGGTGATGCAGCACGACGGTGAGAAGTTCGATGATGGCAAGTTCAGCGGTGTGCGCGGAGACGTCAAGATCGACATGCAAGTGGACAACGCAGTGCGCGAGAGCCACGCCATCACCGACATCATCGGCAAGATTGAGGGCCGCGAGCAGACCGACAAAGCAATCATCATCGCCGCTGCCCGCAGTACGGTACACACCGGCGCGCTCTACCCCTCGTTTGGCTCCGCGGTGCTCCTGTCCCTACTTCAACTCTTCCAGGAGGCCAAGTACAAGTACGACTGGAAGCCGCTGCGCAACATCTACTTCATGTCGTACGGCGGCTCCGAGTTCAACTACGCCGGCGCCACCGAGCTCGTCGAGGAGCGACTCTCCATGCTCAAGGACGAGATATACAATGTCGTCGACATCAGCGAGCTCGGTATATGGGATGCCGACAAGAAGATCAGCATTGAGGCCCACCCAGTACTACACCGGTTCTTCAACGAGGACGATAACAAGATGGGTTTCGATGTCTCCGTCGAACACGTGCATCACTACGGTGACTGGCTGCCCTTCCTGGCCCACGGCATCCCAGTGAGCATCTTCTCCTCGCCCCGGATCAAGGCAAGGGAGTTCCCCATTGACACCAAGAAGGACACATTCGCGGCCATCGCGGAGAGCATGCGGAGCGAGCAGACATGCGAGATCGCAACTGATCTGCTCTCGTACCTATTCCGGACGTGCTTGGAGCTCGTCGACACGCCGCTCCTCCCATTCCACATTGACGACTACGTGCAGATCATGGACAAGGCCGTGCGTGACCTCGACACTGAGACAGACCACAAACTACGCTTCGACAGCATTGTCAAGGGTCTGCTGCTGTGGAAGCGCATCGGCATGGAGTGGAGCAACTGGAGACGTGCGTGGGAGCAGTTGGTACTCGAGCACGAGGAGGGTATAGAACCCTCGCTCATCGCCGTGCACCGCTGGACGTGGAACAAGAAGCTGTCGAACCTCGGCAGGCGCCAGTGTATGGCCGCGGGTCTGCCGGGCCGCCCATTCTATAAGAACGTGCTCTTCTCGCCACCGGTGTGGTCGAAGGGAGACCATGGCGCCGACAGCTGGCTCTTCCCGGGCATTCGCGATGCCGTTAACCAGGATAACTGGTCCGCGGCGCAGCAGCAGCTGGACGAGGTCGGCAAGATCGTCGAGTACTCGGCGAACGTGTTTATCGAGGAGACGAACGACGTGGGCTTCTAGGGGCCAGGCATCATACCTAGTACAACATTTTCAACACATAAAACATAGCACAAACATCTACAATACATAGCACAGCACTTTTGATATAGCATATATGCAAGGACATCGAAGATTGGTATGAATCGGGTAAACATCACATATATTCACATGAACCCAAGCAAAGCAGCGCCATGTGCCGTTAATAGTAGTACAGCAGCACTAACTGGCCTTGATAAGAGTAAAACTGCGCATATATTTCCATTATTTTGCGGAACTCAGCATATATATTTACATTATTTTGAGCAAAACATTACAAATATTTACATAAACCAGATAAAACAGCACAGAAAGAGAAGTACTGTACCATCAGTACATAAATTCAGTCAAACATCACAGAAACAATAACACCGATACAATGAACAAATGCAACATTTCTCCTAATTCACTTGAATGACTCGTGCTGCACGTCCTCGCAGATTTTCGGTCGCTGTCACGCCGAATCCGCAGGAACGGGGCGAGTTATACGAGCACTGGCATATTACATAAGAACTTGAGTCAACTCCTGAACAGAATTATTTGCACTTCCCCTCACCCAAACAAACCCCACATCCACCATGTCCTTTATCACCAATGTACTGTTTGGCGGCGCCAAGGAGAGCGACGATCCCACGGGCCTCTCCGGCAACGCCCCTGCTGACGACGCTAACGATCCTGTCGTCGAGGGCGTCTTCTTCCCCAGGACGCTGTACAAGTTCAACGGCCACGACGACGAGAGAATATACATCGCCGTGCTGGGCAAGGTGTACGATTGCACTGCTGGTCGTTCTTTCTACGGCCCCAGCGGACCATATTCGAACTTCGCTGGCCGTGATGCCTCGAGAGGCCTGGCACTGAACTCCTTCGACATGGAGTGCGTGCGGGACTGGGACCAGCCCATCGACGACCTGTCTGACCTGCCTCCCAAGGCCATTGACGCTGCTCGTGAGTGGCAGGAGTTCTTTGAGAAGAAGTACCCCTGCATCGGCACCTTCGAGCCAGAGGAGGGCGTCAACTACTAAGAACGCAGTATAGCTGTATGTAGTTTATAATGAATAGAATAGTACGTAGTGCTAAGGTAAAAGTAAACATTACGAATTGAATAGTGTATATTTCATGTTGAAGTGGCGTTGTGTTATGTAATGCGCAGCGAGGCGAACTGTTTCAGGTCGACGATATTTGCGCTGTCGAACTTGAGCTGCGACGGTCTTTCTGTCTGCGAACGCAGATTCGTCACCCTGATCGTGTTCCTGTCGTGGAATACCACCTTGATGTCTGCGTGCTTCCCGGCTGTCTCCCGGAGGGAGTGCACGGCCGCCGCACAGGGCAAGACATGATCGTGCTGATGCTCAAGGTTAGTGCACTTTCCCTGGGCCTTGAAGTTCGTTGGATCCAACTGGCACAGTCTGTGCTTGCCTCCACGGAACTTGCTCAGTGGACCCTTGTTCTTGGCGAGATATTGTAGCGTTGGTGTCCTGTCACAGCCATTGTTAAAAGACGCGATGAGCAATGGCTTGTACCTCGCCGAGGGTGAGTCCAGCTCCGTTGGCAGGTTGATCATGTCCTCGACACGGGTGCCGCTGAGCGGTGTGAAGGAGGAGGATGAACTTCCTGGTGTCCTAGCCGCCCGACGTTTGAGTCTGTGCAGCTGCCAACGCCGGCGAAGTCTCTGACTATGGAAGAAGTACTTCACCCGGAGGTACAGGACGAGGATCCATCGGGCCCCAGACACATGGGGGGTGGGCGGTTCATGCATTGGATGTATACTCCTTTTCCTTTCTCTGTACAATGACACTAGTATTATTATTACTATCTATATATTTAATTACAGCGCCCTGACGCAAAACGTAAAAACGTCACGGCACTGACAAATGGTAATTTGTTTGGAAGTGTGGAAGTCTGCGCAGTGCATACCACTACTGCACAAATGCGTTGGGTGGCAGGTTGCCGGCGCTGGCCTGGAAGCCCTTGACGGCGTTGTCGTAGTTCCAGCCGCTCTGCTCGGCAAGCATGTATGTGTACTCCGCGTTCAGCTTGGTCTGAAGATGCAATTTGGTGAGGAGGTCAAGCTGGATCGGGGTGAGGCGTGCGGCCACGTCGGGGGGCAGCTGCAGTGTAGGTGGGAGGGCTCCCGCGGGGATGGCCGCGGCAATGGGGACGTTGGCGCCGGGAACTGGTGCAATGCCGCCGGGCGCAATGCCGCCGGGTGCGATACCGCCGGGTACTGGAGCTGCAACTGGAGTTGGTACTGGCACAGGAGCCGGTTCGGACCATGTATTTCCCGTGTATGTGCGCACAACCAGAATGTCCGATGCGATAATGAACGAGCCGTTCATTGGAACCACAACCCACGTCCTGTCAAACGACTTCTTGGACAGTCTGTTGCTGGCGGGGTTGTTCGAATGCGAGTTGTTGTTCCTCCTGCCGCGGTTGTTGTACTTGTTACCACTGGAGCTGGACTGCTGCTCGAGCTCGGGCTTCGCGGTCTCCTCGAAGTACCCATGGAGCACCACCATAAATCCGTTCACCTGAGGGTACTCAATTGTCTGCATGGCGTACCCCTGTGGGTCCTGCTGCAAGGCGTGTCTGGAGGCAGGTAATTGTCTGAACGCGGTGGCGATCTGCTCTTGTCCCGTGGCGAGGCGCTGCTCCAGGGTCTTCTCGCTGGACACCTTGTTGATGTTGCGGGAGTGTGGCACGTAGAAGCCGAACGCTGGGTTCTGGTCGGCGTCTCGCGCCGTGGAAGGTGGCACCGAGGTGTCTGCACAGACGGAGAACTGCGATTGAGGGGTGTACAGTGGGAGAAGCTGGGCGCAACGGTTCGGGGAGTCCCAGCAGTTGAGGAAATTGGTGACGAACTGCGTGGATGTCTGGGCGAGCTGGTCATTGTCGAAGTGGAACTGCTGGAGCTTCAGTGGGAAAGTAAATATGGCGTCGAGGCGCTGGGCGTCCCTGACCATTACGTTGTCGAGGATGGCAAGCTTTGGAAATATGCGCATCATCTCCGAGCGGTACATGCTGTTTCCGGTGACCTGGTTGTTAGTCATGAGCAGCTCGCGAAGATGCTTGAACTTGTTCTTCCATGCCTCAAGGGCGTTGAGGCGGCCAATCTGGTTGTTGGCGAGGCACAGATTGCGCAGATCTGGAAACGTCTGAGCGAGCGAGCCGATCGTGGTGATGTCTCTGAGGCCATTGTCCGCAAGGTTGACACTCTGCACCGACTGCAGCTGGGGTTCGCGGGACGCAACCTTCAGCAGCGCTGGGAACATGCGCGCCTGCGTCGAGGGACTGTTGAACATGCCCTTCTGCACCATCATGGGGTCCTGGGCAAGGGAGCCCAGGTTTAGCATGCGGGCCTGTGGGTCGTAGCGACTCAATAGCACCTGTCTGAGAAACTCCACGGTGCTCCCACCGCTGCCATTATTGGGCCCGTTAGGGTCGCCCACGATCTCAAAGCGCAGCTTGTTTCCTGCGAAATTCGCTCCATTCCACTTCAGTACATCCATGGCCTGGTCCCTGGAGGGGGCATACGCCATAAGTACCGCTCCTTCCACCTTTGGCTCGGTGAGACCAACACGGGCGTTCCTGGAGACGAAGTTGAGCAGATCCTGCATGGTGGCGTTCTGCCAGTTGTGCACTGCAATACGCACGCGCTGGCCCTGCTGCTGCGCAGCTGCGGCGGCCGCGATACTGTTGGCGTTGTGGAAACTCATTGCGCTGGTGGGGTGTGTATTCTGGGGGTCTGGGATAAACATAAGCAAGGGTGGCAGTTGGCGATGGGCCCACTTCTTGTAGGGCAGCTCGTCACAATTCGTGCGAAATTGGCCGCCAAAATTTTCGGCTGGGTGCGTGGGTGTTGCAGATGTGGTGTGTGGGTGTGCCAAGTGGTGTGATGTGTGGGTGATCTGACCAGTATATCCTGCTTAGCGTTTCGGTGGGTGTTAAACCAGGGATATACCAGCTGCATTCGGCTGTGTTGGTGTCAGTTGACTGATTTGGCAGGGTGACCTGGAGGTGGAGTTGGTATATTTCAGCATGCACTCCGGTCGCTTGGTTAGGAGGTATAGCCTGGGGTAGGGCGACGAGGCGTAGTGTGTACCAATGATTGTGTCATGGTAGGTGTGCGTAGTGAGACACCTTCCTTGCCATATTTCTGTATTATTTTGTTCAACCTTTAGGTATTTTAGTGGAAATTCTTATAATGCTTTATTGTCCATGGTGTCGATAATATCCACACCTATACTATTGTGCATGTACCGAAATTATTAAACCAACACCCTGGCGCAAAATACGAATATATGCAGGGTCTTAATTGTACCTCTTCTTCTCTCTTTCACCCAGATGTCACCCGTTTGTTGGGAACCATGGCGTGAAATATATTCTCCATCTAGTGCTACACAAGCTGTGGCCAATAGAGAAAAGCAACCGTACCAGCACGCCAGTTTGTCCTAATGAGGTTCATCATAGCCAATGAACTGAGGGGTCAGTACGAAATACAATTGTGCTTGTGCTGTATGGTCACGTTGTTCAATAACAATTCTAGTGTAACCAGAGATCACATGATGGTTGAAAAGTCCTCGCATCCTCTTCTGTGGCAATACCATTATGCATGAACCAACAGTCAGCACCCCTCATACATCAGCATCTATCTTTCCTGGCAATACAGATAATCCCAGAACCATAATGCCACACGTAATTCACACGTATTTATCATGCGCGCTTCTTTAGCGATGGAATCGGACGCCCTTGAAACAGCTCGGCGGCTATTGTATTCCGCAGTAGTATAAGTAGAACACACGCTATATCAGGAGTTTATGGAACTTGACCCAAAACCCCAATCTTACACCAAACATAGGACGAACGTATAGCTCACAGCCAAGGCAGTCATGCCACACCGGACTGTATCGCATATACACCTCCCACTACACATGGTGCCACACACGCACCGACACTAATCCCCAACGCCACCAACACCCTACCGCACTTCCCAATTGAGAGAACATGCTCGGCGGCTACTGCCCGGACCACGAAGAATAGGGGGCGACAGAACAGGACATGGCAAAGGGATTGAGCAGGGACATACGCAGCGTCAGGGGAAGACACAGAGACGACAGAGAGACGACAGGGACGAATTACAGACACGGGAAAGGACACTACATGGACATGGGGTGGACAGGATCAAGGACAGGGACATGTGCGGGGACAAATGTGGGGACAAATGTGGGGACACGAACAGGGACAACCCAGAAACACGCGTAAGGAGAGGGGACGGAGGATGTCAAGCGCAAGGACACGACCAGGACATGCGCCTGGACATGTACAGCACATGTCCGGGGACAATATCAAGACAAGGACATCGCACGGACACGGACATGTCGGGACATGCGGGGCGCACCCGCACACCCGCCTCGGCGGCTATTCGTGCGGAGTGACATGCACACCACACCCGTGCACCGCACCGCACCGCGCTGTGACGCGTCGTCGCGTCGCTCCGCCTCGGTGTCCTGTTCTGCTCTGCTCTGCCGTGATGCGGTCTGGCCTTCCATTATATAACGGTGGCGTAAATTAAGCGCCCTGCTGCATTTCGTATTGTTTTGTTTCGCTTTCCCCTCCAAACACATCACTCCAATCGCACAGCATGGCTCTCAATTACGACTACGACGAGTCCAGTGAGACCTGGCCGTTCTTCCTGCTGACCGTGCTGCTGATGGCAGTGCTGCCGCTCACCCTGCTGCAGCTGCGCGCGCTCTTCAGCAGCGACAGCGACAGCAATAACTCCTCTTCCGCAGAGGAGAGCGAGCTCTCCTCTCTGTCCAAAAAGTACACTCCTCCCGCCACCGCTGACTTTGCCGCAAAGTTCCAGCACAAGGGCACCTCTGTTCTGCTGTCGCTGCGCTCGCTTCTGTGTCTCGTTGGCTGGTTGGCCATTGCCTTCCTTGTGCAGCGCATCTCTGCCAGCGGCATCTCCGGCAGCATGTCTGGTGCCGGTGCATTTGACCCATACGAGATCCTGGGCATCTCCTCTTCTGCCTCCGACAGGGACATCAAGAGCGCCTACAGAAAGCTTTCGCTCAAGTTCCACCCGGACAAGCTGCCAAAGGACCTCACTGAGGCCGCAAAGACCGCCATGGAGGAGGCCTTTGTCCAGATCTCCAAGGCATACGAGGCCCTGACTGACGAGGCCGTGAAGGAGAACTACCTCAAGTACGGCCACCCAGACGGTCCACAGACCACTTCCCACGGTATCGCTCTCCCATCGTTGCTCATTGACTCCCGTGCATCCCTGGTGCTTGTTGTCTTGTACATCGCTTCCTTCGTTGTCATCCTCCCATATTTCGTCGCCCAGTGGTGGAACCGCTCAAAGATGTACACTCGCGGCGGACTGCACGTCAAGACTGCCGCCAGATTTGCCTCCTGTCTCGTTAACTACAAGCCTTCCCAAGTCGTCACCGTCGACATGATCGTTCACTGGCTCAGCAGAGCCGAGGAGTTCCGCATCCTCTTCCCGGGACACGAGCCACTCTACTTCGAGAACTTGCTGCAGGACTACCTCCACGGTAGAGACAGCGGCAGCGCCAAGGAAAACGAGGCCCGTCTGCGTTGTGTTGCCAAGTGCCACACTTTGCTCCACGGCATGCTAGAGGTCTGCTGCGGGTTCAGAAACCTGGAAATCGCCATTGCTACCCTGGACACCTTCAAGTGCATCGTTCAGGGCGTCCCCATGTCCCGCGACGCACAGATTATGCAACTGCCAAATGTAGACGCCGCCGCCTTCCACGAGGGCAAGGTTGACGACATCTGCACCCTCGGAAAGCTCTTCACTTACGACAACGACAAGATCGGAAAGATTCTCGGTATCAAGGACGCCGACAAGCTCAAGGACACACTCGATGTCGCTGCCGCCATCCCACACCTGCAGCTCCTTCGTGCGGACTTCGTCGTCCCAGGTGAGGAGTACGTCACTCCACTGTCCACCCCTTACATCGCCATCAAGGTCCTCGTCCGCTCAGCTATGCACCGCGTCATCCCAACGGACAAGTTCCCTGCTGAGATGCTCGCCGAGCCACAGGACTTCGAGCACATGAAGAACCCATTCGCAAGCATGGAGAAGCAGCCCGTACTGCCAACCTCCTATGCGCCCCGCTTCCCAGTCCCAAGACGCAACGCTTGGATGTGTCTCCTCGCCCTGCAGAAGGACGTCCGCATCTTGCAGACTCCATACAAGCTTGAGCGTCTCTCCCTCGCCAACATGCACAACCACCTTGACAAGCGCACCGTCGCCAAGCTTGGCCCAGACTTCGACCCCCACCAGTGGGAGGTCGCCTCCATCCGCATGCCGCTCGGCCAGCAGGCGCCTCAGGAGGTTGGTGCCGTGCACATGCGCGTCGTTATCAAGGCCACCGACTACTTTGGCGCTGACCTGGACCTCACAATGACCATGGACGTGCGCGAGCCTCCTCGCGTCGACGAGGTCAGGGACGATATCTACGCTGACGACTCAGACGACGGCGACGACTCAGAGGCGGACGGCGAGTCTGACGATGAGGACTCCGACGAGGAGTACACCGATATCGACACCGATACCGACGCTGAGGATTAATGTGCACCGTATATAGCTGTGTAGTATATTAATATTTGATATAGAGATTCAGGTGTGCCGTGTGCAGGTGGGTATGCGCATTATTGCTATGCAGGAGCAGGTGAGAAGGTCCCTAACTGCGAGGGATACATAATTATGTTCACGCAACGCATTATAATGCAAATGTTCCGTATGTATACGTTGTTCGAAACGGAAGGTAATATGGTTTGACATGTGTGCTTATCAATATTGCGCTGTGTCTGGTTGCTCTAGTATCAAAATTAAAGGTCACATATCGATCCAGTGCCTATTTCGAATCATACGGAGTAATGAGAATTACCATATATTGCTATTCCATCACCCTGCTAAGTAGCACCGCGTCTCTGCTTAGCCGCCCAGCCTCCATCGGTGTCGACAAGTAGAAGTCCGGGACAACATCACCCTCAACAAAGCTGTGTCTGTCAACATACCACCGTATAGCTGCTGTGTTGTTCACAGGGGTGTGTAACTGCAACACATGCACATAACACTCCCTACATAGCAACTCAACCTGTTCCAGCAGAATGCTGCCGATGCCCTGGTGCTGCCACACAGGCGACACAGCCAGCATATCGATATACATCGCTGAGGGGACTATGGATGAGCTACCATCGGCCACAGAATGAGCTCTAATCCCACCAACAACCTCTCCGTGGACAACTGCCACCTTGCATATATATAGGAGATGGTGTCCCCTTGGAGCAGCCTCGAAGCTCTCGGGAGGGTATTGGGTCCCCAGGACGCTGTTCGCCAGGCGGCAAAACTGTGCCGTGGTTTCACCGTTGACATCCCTGATATACACGGGACATCCTTCCTTCATCCCTTTGTTATGCGGATGTGTTGGCAAATTGCCCTTTAAGAGTGTTGATGTTGTTATTTTTGAACCCGGTAGGTCAGTTCGCTTTAAGAGCTCACTGCTAGGAAAGACATCATCATCTAAGGCACTACGCCAAAGTCTCTACAATCTCTGCGATACATCATGTACTGCAGACAGTTGACGATGCATTACAGGTCATCTACTTTGGTCCAACTGCCTCGAGTGGTCAAGTTTGCCCGCTACGCTTCCCACCAGGGAGCATCGACAGCCAAGATATTCCAGACACAGACTCCCAAGGAGCAAGCCCTGCGACTCTTCAAGAATGAACTGTGGCTGATGGCCAACGAGAAATACCCTGGCAGTTCCAATGCCCAATTGCGCGAGGTTGTAGACATACTAGGACAGGGAAGGTTCCCGGCAGGACTGGGGCTCAAGCAGATCGTCAGGGAGATATACACCCTCACTCTACAGCATCGTATCACTTCCGATGATATGTACAATGCCATCAAACAAGTCAGGCGCAAGAGCAGTATCGTTAATGTGGCAATGCCAACGAGCGCCAAAACGACGAAACGCACTGCCGTGGGCAAGACTCCCAAGACCACGGGTGATCACATCCCCGGAGATATACACCCTCAGAGTAACGCCGAGCTGGACACCATCCTTCAGCAGATCCTGGAACTACGTGACTCTGATTCAAACGAGTTGTACCAAGTACTCTCAAACATGATCGAGGAGTCCAACGAGTCCCAGAAGTTTGTGTCAGAGGCGGCTCCCGGAGCAAAAGCAGATACCAAGGATATCAATATAAAGACGCTTGAGGACTACTTAAAACTCATCAGTAAGAGACAACAACAACGAGAATTCGTGGTGAAACAACAAAAGAAAATATATGATTGGAACCGTGCGTTGGAGGAATCGTCTACTGCCCCTCATCGCCAGCTCGACGCAATTATGTCAGGAAGTATACGCTATGGATCAGCTGCAGATGCAACATTGGGACGTGTTTTTAAAGAAATTTGGAAATCTTTGACCTCTGTAGAAGATAGTACAGCATCCCAATATATGCTATTCAATGCCAAGACAAATAGAGAAGCTCTAAAGACCCATAGTGAGGTTAGCCATGCACTCATGTTGCTACAAAAGACAGATGTCATAAATATTGCGAACCGTGCTTCTCGTGATCAAAAAGACATTGTCACCAAACTTAGAGAATTAGAGACACAGCAGTGGCAACCGTTAGGGACCATCCTAGACGCTCCAGACACAGTTGTCTTGGAGAAAAAGGTAAGGAAGCGTTTCAGCACAGCGTTTTGGACTCTGGTAGCGTTGACTGGTGTAATCATACCTGTGGTATACGTCAAAAAGAGACATACCGTTGAACAACAACCAGATAGCATTCCCTCAGACACACAATCATAACACATTTGTATGTTGATTTGTTAAGTTATCATGTAGATAAACAAACGTATATATTCTATGAGAAAAAAAAAATAATTACAGCCCATACACTATCACCATGTATCTAGATACTTCAAAGCAGCTCTTTTTCTGTTGAACTCATCGCTGCTAAGCACCTTCTTATTCTTCATCTTGGAATAATAAATCGGACAGTCGTACGACGAGCAGCGTGCTGCTACATCATCCCCAGCACTGCCAGCGTCCTTGGAATAGCGATAACTACATGCTCGACATACCATGTTCAGGTCGTGGCAGTCCTTTTCTCTTTCGCCAATTGCTTGTAATAGAGATACAGCCGTGGTCTTAGCACTCTCTAGGCATGCCACACATAAATTTGACTCATTATCCCGAACGTGATTTATCCTGCAATTACAACATAGTACCGAGCTACCAAGCATTTTCATTTTCGAACCTTTGATATCTCGTAGACCTTTCTTCCTTCTTGTTAGGCCTGTATCCCACTGGGCGACATCGATTCCCGCAATATTAAATAACCGTCCTAAGGGTGGTATCAATGTCTTATTAATATAGTATTCAGCATCCAATTCCAGCATTTCATCCTTCATGTATTCCTCAGGTGATATACTTCTGTCGCGTAACGGCTTACCAATAGTACTCTTCACCACAAGATAAGGTATTCTCTCTTTGTATTGAGGCTCGGCTCGTTTGTCCTTTTCCATTTGCCTCTTGGCAACAACAGCTCCAGCAGGGGCCGTTGATTCACTTTTGTACTTTCCCAGTTTCACCTCTTTGGCAAAGCAAAAATCTTGGATGGAGACTTTGCCACTATATATTTTCGAGAACTGTGACTGAACATACTCTTTTACATTAGAAACGTCTTTTGTTTCAAACAAAATACGAAGCGCTTGTTCAATGATTTTTTGTTGAGCAGGATGCCCATCTCTACGCACCGTCTCTATTCCTTTGGAATCGAATTTGGGTTCAACCTGGCCTGGATATTCATAAGCGTAGCCTACATATCTCTTTTTACTCACCAGGATGGAAGGGAAGTAAACTTTCTCGAATTTTAAGAATATTGGATCAGGGTTAGCCCCTGATACTGCTAGACTCATTTCGTTACCAATACGAAATGCATCGTCTTTTGATTTACCTGGAAGATAGATGAAAAGACTGTCTGTATCACCATAGACTACCTTTGCACCCCATTCCTCATTTGATTCGATGAGTTTAATGGCCTTCTCTAAAGTCTCTCGTCCGGTCTGCACGACACTATCAGCCAGGTCAGCGCATGGCATACGGCCAGAAAAGGATGCAGACGTATAACCGTATGTGACGTTAGCTAAAAGCTTTAATGCTAATTGTTTATTTGAAAGAGATTTCTTCAGTGCCTCGTTTCCGGGACCCAATTCAGATATCGTTTTCTTAACCATTACACGTATATCAAGGATCTCTTTAAGCATTCGACTTAGGGTTGATTTTCGAATCTGCGGTTTCACGAATATAACGCCATTTGGAGATATATTCACATAATCGCTAAGCAAATCGAGGATACCTTTCTTAAGAGAAACACTTCCGACACCGATTATGTTGTTGTTTAATTTGAGATCTCTAACTCTACCTATCATTGTAGAGTAGCAATAATTGTATGCCATGATTACTGAAGGGTATAGCGACTGGAAATCTAGAACAACCATTGGGCTCTTATAGAATGCAGATTCGGGTTCCATCACCAGTGGAACACATTCAAGAGCTCTCTGGTTTTGCACGTCAGTTTTAGTTGGCGATACCAACATAAAATCCTCACTTTTACACATTCTAATAAGGAAAGACTCAACCTTATATTGCGAACCACGAAAATATACCGAATGAAAATCAATCCCAATTAACCGCGCTTGCTGCATCGTTTTATCAATAAAATCTTGCTTTTGTAATAATTTAATATTCACACGAACTCTGGTTAGCCAATAATTGAAGACAGTTTTTTGGTAGGTAACAGATCCAGTCTCATTCCACATATTGCTTAACTCTTTGTATGAGAAATGCGGAATGCGCTCATGTAGTAGTTGGAATGCTAGGTTCTCTATGCTGTACTGTGTCAGTGCAACGTTGGATCTCATCAGACGCCAAATGTTGAAAACGTAGCGACCAGTAACAGATGTACCTGAAGAATGCGTGTATTCTCGCGATTTCTTTTGTATTTTCTTAGATTTCCATTTCAAGGATACCCGTGAGATCTCTTCAGCTAAGTTAAAATTGTGAATCTTCTGGCTCCTTTGCATGATATAGCCCCATGATGCAAGATTGACCTCAAACCCAGATAAAACATCTGGATCAAAGAATAGGATTAAATCTGTCAATGCATCAAGCATATCGAACTCTGATTCATAAAAGGACACTAATGAAGAACCTGCTGCATTACGTAATCTCGTTTCGCCTGCTTTATTCTCAGTATCTGTATGTACGATTAGAAATCCCTCTGTTGCAATGTCCAAATCAAACGGATAGGTTTCATCGTCCACTTTCCATACAATAAAACACACCTCGTCTTTAGATGGATCCGGTTTTAAAGAATCCCTCGTATTTACATGAATCTCAAGCGATAAATGTGTCAATGTCTCTTGAATGTCCTTCTTTGGTTTGGCCTTCTTATTTGGAGACATACTTTTGAATTTGTAGTTTAATTTAGATGTCCGGCTTCCGAACGTTATCTGACTTTTCGAAGGGATGTCATTGCTGAGTTTCTGTTTAGTATTATCTTGAATTTCTGAGTAACTCGGTGGTTTCTTGTCGTATTTCCATGTTTCAAATAAATTCTCACTTTTGATATTCTCTAATATTAGGGGTTGATTGTCAAATGTTACAGGGATTCGCCCAATAAGATGGTCTGTGTGAACATCAAATCTATTTCCAGCATAGATGTATGGCTTTCGATTATAATCTCTTGGATTTCCATAATGTATACCTTCGTATTCGATTTCTGGAAACCCATTTTGAATTAGACTATCTTTAATATCAGAATAATTAAATGGTGGTGCCTTGTATAGAAATGCAGAAGCACCATAATTTATCCCGGTGTTCCTAGACCTTTGAGTTATTGCCTGAGTGAATGTCTGAGAGGGTTTTTCTTGACTTGGCTTTCGTCGTTTAGTAATATGTTGAGTAAGTTGATAATCCATCGACTGACTTTGTTTTTTATCTTTCCAAGTAGAAGTAAAATCTGGATTAATGACACTGTGTTGTCGATCTAATATATTTTTATCCAAATCAGAATCAGGTAGATTAATCATATCTTCTTTATTAGCATTATTTTGATCGGCATCAGGGTTTCCAATAGTCTTTGGTTCGTTATTTTCTTCATTATCAGAGGGTCCGTCAACTTCGTGTTCGGAAACATCGCTGTCATTGTTGTTGGGAATTCCCAATCCATGTAAAGATTCGTCAAGGATCATTTCAGTGTGTTTCTCATCTCCTTGTGAGTTTAATGAGGATGGTATCAGGGGCCATATTTCCTTTAAGGCATCATGTGGTGAGGGAATGGCCATAAACCGTTCGTCATTCTTGATAAAATCATTAAATCGTGGTGTACGTGAATACAATTTCGTATCCTCTTTAGCCTTCGAAAAGGCTTGTGAATATTCTGGGGATAGTTGCCAATCATTTTCCTTAACCTCTTCTCGTTCTATGTCTTTTGGCTTTTGATATTGGTCAAGCGAGAATAGAGTTCGTTGGCTGTCTAACTCATGTACCATTTTCCTGGTTGACTCAACATAATACTTCACCTTAGATGATAGTACAGACTCGCCAGTCTGAGGGAAATTCTTTGCAACATCACTAAAGGACAAATTTTCAATGTTTTTTATGAATTGTGGGATGATATCAACCTCCAGTAAACCATTTCCTATTCGTGGAAACATTGTCTTATCTAATATTGATTTATCATTCTTGCAAAACTCCTTCAAAAATTCTTCTAAAGCGTCAGTCATCATTACATTATCGATATCAAGTATTTCGTTCAGTACAGGCTTTCGGAAATAACACTTCTGCAACGTTATCCAATCACACCCAAATAAATTATAGTCAGCCGAAAATTGCAAAAGGTAAGGTATGTGAGATTCATATGTCTTGACTGTCTTCTTTAGCAGTTTTCCTTCCCTCAATAGATCAGATATTTTATTCACATGGGATGGGTGAAGTAATGAAATTTTGTAGAATGTGTACCACCCAACATGATACCCATAAAATGGAACTCCCTTGACCACAGAGACATTTGCTATATGTTGCAAATTCCCCATACTATTTGGATTTTGTTTATACGGAGCATCCTTTGAGTAATATTCACTCACACCACTCTCTAACTGCATGTGCAATTGAGCACATTTCTGGTTCATAATCGAGGAAGAGTCTGAATTATCACCATCGTAGCGAATAAATATGTATGGAAATATGCCATGTATATGACAAAGGACTTGATGGCCTGATGGAAGGCACCCATAAACTCTTATTATTGGGACCAGGTGGTACTTCTTTATGGGTAGACTTGTACCAGCAGATCTATCGAGCACCGTCGGTTTCGACATATAAAAGTCATAATGATTCATAGATATGTGGATCTCATCTTGCGATAAGGATGACGAGCTACCGTTCGTAGAAGTGAAGGTGTCATTGTTCATTATCTAGGTCATATCATGTACGGTAGATATAAACGACCAGTGTACATAGAAATGATCGACACTGTTGATGGGGAAAGTAAACACTATTACTTATTGTTTGTCTTGATCCCTGTTGTTACTCGTCCGTTTGACACTTGTAGTGTGTGGCGGTGGAGCCTGCGATATACTGTCCAAAATTTGTGAGACATTTGTCTCGCGTTGAGTGTCGGTGACGTCGCCGGCACTCCCCGCCGGGTTAGACAAGGCGTCAGTGGGAGCTTCGGACATACTTGGTGTGTCCTGTAGTTTCCTTCTAAGTTATCTATTAGTGAGGCTGTACGTGTAAACGTGACTGCGAACGTGACTGTCCTCTTTATATAAGAACTAACTAAGAATCCCTATAAGAGGAACGCTAATACGGCCGGAAGATGAGGGAGAGGAAAATATCTAGAGGAGGCAAAGCCTCTCTCTATAAGTATATTTTCTTATCAGAGGTGTTTCCAACTCAGGGCCCTTGGTAGGGTCCCCCTCACTCTTCTATGGCTACTGCGGCTCTTTACTCCGTGGAGGACATATCTGTTCTCCTACGGCGATATGAGCCTGCGTTTGCTCTGCGCGGTCTTCTTAGGAAGCATCGCTTAGAGCAGCTGCAGTGTTTCAGCGTTAGTTACCATCTTCCTTGTCTCTGTGCGTAGGCTTCTACACTTAACCCTCACAATTCCGTAGCGCCTCACTATCGCTCTTCACACCACATTTGCTAGCTTGTGCTTTCACACCTTTGTTTGTTAGGGCTTCTCGCTTCTCAGATTTCTTGCTCGAATCCGCACTACTTCCGTGTCCTTACAAAATTTTGAAACCCGGGTAACAATAACATCGGAGGTTTCTAAGGCGGTGAAGAGGATCACTAGGAACAGGAGATGAACAATGCGTACTTCATCTCGGCAACAAGACGGTAATATGATCTCAACTATTCAGCACAAGTTGTGAGATACTCGTCAAGTTCCATTTGTCTTTGCAACTATTATTTTAGCGTTGCAGATCTGATTAATATTGGAGTGTTAGGGGCATCATTATATGTACCCGATTGTCATCATTGAGTGAAATAGGGTAATTTCGTTGAATACACACATAGTAATTACTCCATCACAGCCGAGTATCACTTACAGGGTCTACTGAGGCGTCACTCTTCTAATGAATAACGACAACACAGTAATATACGTGAAGGTTGCTGGTCCAAGACCGGCTAACTTCATTGATCCTGCACCATTTGAGTGGAATAACCAAAAGGAAAAGAGACTCTGGGACTATATTTCGAACATTGATTCCAAGAATGTGACTATTGACTGGGATGAGCTAAGTGAAAGTTTGAGCGCCCCATCCTACTTCCTAAAGAAGAGAAGCCAAACGTTGTTTGCATCGCATCTGAAGCTTCTTAGGCAGCAACTCAATAAGAAGAAGAAAATATTACAGCAAGATAAAAGCATTCAGAGCACGTCAGATATCATAACCTCTCAAGAAAATGTGAACATAGAAACGCCATTTGTACAGGGAAGTCTGGAAGAACAGCAAAGTGGGCATACAACAGACTTTGAATCTAGTAGCATTAACGTTGTACCAGGGAGTATAAACTCTAAAGAAGATATAGATGAGAAGGTATTGAAGCAAATGCAAACATCAAAACTGCTAGCCATACATGCTCCTCTGAGAGATTCTGACGTTAGTCTATCGGATGATGCCCTCATTGGTAAGCACGAGCCTAAAGAAGATATAGAAGAGCACAGTGATAATAATGAGAGCGTCGCGGATACGCACAAGTCCACTGTTGAAGATGATGATGGAGATTTATCGTCAAACTTGAGCGTTAGCAAATCTGCGCTAGAAGAGGCCCTTATGGCTCGCCTGAACTTCTAATCTACATCTATCACATTCACAATCAAAAAACCATGCATCCTTCAGAAATTTGCGCCTCTTCTCCGTTGGATATTCAAGTACTCCAGAATAATCGATATTCAATTCCTCGTTGACACAAACAGGTCGATTTAACGTAAAATACATTGTGGTTCCATCTCTCCTCTTGGTAAGATTTGGAATGCATGAGTGATTAAAGTATGATGCCCTTGGGACTACGCGATAACCAAAGAACTCTCTGTTGTCAACAGATTCGCCTTCTTGCCAAATTCCAAATGCATTACCGTATTCTGAACCCATGATGTGTCTGAATATGTCAATTGAGAAGAATGACTGCATATAATCAGGTAGGAGAATGTACAACGTTTTGAAAACCAGCTGTTGAAAATGTAAAAGAATTGGGAACTCTTCCAATTTGCTCAATTCATTTGACTGCAAGCCCCAAAAGCTCTTTAATGTGTCGCACCCTGCATCGTAGGAATTTATTCTGTATAAAGTTTCTGCCACAAATCTACAACATGTGTATTCATCCTCCGAGATTACTGGTAACTGGAATATTTTCTTTGTGTTCTTCAACTTATCTATCTGAACCATCCACTCCTGTGTTTTCTTCCATTGAGCATTTATTATATCTTTTGATATATCCACCGAATTTAGTAGTTTCTGATTGTCATCATCAGGATTGTGTCTTTTCATCATTTTTGAATAATTGTCCAGCAATATTTCATAAATTTCGATTAAATCAATAACACCTGGTTCACCTAGATACGTATGTTTGCAATCATTTGAACAGAACCAAAGTCCTGCACCGCGAAACCTCTTGGAATTGGTGCTCAACCAGGTATTTTTATCTGTCATAAGATCTAGTACATCGTCTATTGTAATTTTTATCTTTAAGGTTTTCCCTTCACTATAACGATAGCAGTAATGGCACACCTCCTTTCTGAATTCATATTGGATTAGCGCACCAGTGAAATCGTCAGATTTTAAAACAACACTACCTTTTGGCATGTCGTGGGTAGCAAAACATGCCCTCCCGCCCCATGATGTCTCTTTTACGGTATAAGGCTGATGCAAATTGCTAGCCAATGGATGTGCGATGGTCATGCTAGCAGGTTAAGGTGGAAGGCTGCGGTTAGTCATCGTTTCCTCGAAGTAATGCCAAGAAAGTAGAAACAAATAGCTTTGTTCGTCATCGCTTTTCGAGCAATATGATCCTCCGGTCCTTGACCATGGAGGGATTTAATTTCTTCTCTTACAGTGACGTGGACACTTAAGTAAAATGCCGCAGGAGAGTATAGCCGGAGCTGGCATGACTTCTCGACGTCTGAGTTTTTTTTGCCTTCGGCTCCTTCAAGGTCGCTGACCTGCGGCCCACACATGCCCGTGGCAGAAAAATAATAGACACAGGCACACAGGAGCGACGCAGTCTCCAGACGCGATGGCGGCATGTCCAGTGGGTTGCATAATCGTGTCAACAATAGTCATCTTTGATGCATTCATCTAGCCTGTACAACGGTAATATGGATGGTCGACCGTGTGCACACTGAAATGGCTGCTGGCATAATCGCAGTCTAGATATGAGGAGTTCACACTCTGTCTTGAAGAGTGGTGTGCCGAATTTAATAGCAGATCGACAAGCCTTGCTGTTAAAAATCTCCATGAATAGAGTGGGAATGCAATTGATATAGTTGGGCCAGTTTGTACGTTGCGTGGTGTCATCTAATTTTTTTGAATGTATATTACTTTTCAGCAGCAGTGATAATTGTTGTTTTCGTGAATGTTGCAGATCATCTAAATGTTGAAGAATTGCACCTTTGAGAAATTCCACGTGTGAACCGTACTTCTGTAAAATTAAATCAGGCAAAGTCGTTATGGATAGTGTCGTGTTGATTGTCTTGTCTTCCGCAGTTTTATTTATCTCGAAATTGACTCCCCATGCATTTAGTTCGTCTTTGTAGTATTCAAACAGGTGTGTTTCGCTATTACTAATAGTTGATGTCATTCCTACCGTGGGCTGTAAAGAAAGCAATTTTTTAGAGATTTGTGTGAGAAATTGTAGTTGAATATCCTCTAATATCACCCTTTCATCGCATGCGTGTTGGTCCAGAATGAACAGATTTGCTACACCCTCTTGTTCTTTCGAAGGGATCTTGACCAGAATAAATTTGTTGTCGATTTGATTTATGACAATCGCGTTTGAAAACTCAGCTTTGTTGATATTTATTTCAACTGGATTGTCGACATATTCGTGATTACACTCACCAGTGGTCAAAGAAGGTGTTCCTGTTTTTAACAGTTCTCCACTCCTTGATTTTTGTGTAAATGGTTTCGCAATGTTTCGATTAGTCGACTTTTCGAAAAGCGGTGTATGTATTGACTTCGGCGCACATTCTCCCTTCATTATTTTCTTCTGATGATTGGTATTAGATCTGCCATGTATTTCTGACAAAGAAACCTTGCTACTCCGTATTTTAGATGATAGAATGATATTTGATAACAAATTTTGGGAGGGATCAGCCGAAGGGGATAATGACGCAGATGGAAATAATGTATTCTCCTTTGCTGGTCTCTGATCCGACGTATATCCTTCTATGGCTAGAAAGGATTTTAATAATTTAAGAATCAGAGGGTGTATAATATCCTTGTATGTTGCCTCGTTGATATCCTTCGATGGTGTTTGGATCATATCGTTGAGATTGGGCGGGCATGTAATCTCCAATATAAACAGAGGGTAGTATCTATACGGACGCCCAACATAGGTTGCAGTATTGTTTGGTGGCTCGAACTGGGAGTCCCTGAAGAGCAAATTTATCTCTCTTGAAAAACTCTGGTTCACATACCTACGACCGTTCAACGTTATGAATTGTAAATCTGACGTCCTAACAGGGACTCTGGATATAACCCCGTTGATGGAGTACTCGTTGTACCTTAAATTTAGTGACTTCAAGGAGTTCTTGGGAACAACCTCGTCGTATAATGATCTGAGAATATTCGCGTATGTGTCAATACTTGTGGGAGTGATTTGTGGCTCAGTGATCAAAAACTTTTCTAGCTCTCGTTTAGCATTGATAAAATGCATATGCAATGCGATTTGAGGATGGGCAATCAGGATACGAAGTATACCCTCCCGTAAATTGTTCAATGTCCTGAAGAGTGGTTTCTCTTTTATTAACTTTTGTCTAACAGGGAGTGTGTAAAGCAGGCCTCGAATGAGGATCGTAGTTCCGTGTGAATCAGGATGGAAGGGCACCACTTCACGTTTATCCAGTGTCTCTATCGTATCATCATCACTCAAAAATGTGGGGCGGCCAGGCAAACGTCTAATCCACGTCCCATTATAATCAGCACATTTAGACACCACTGTCACTTTAGCCATGTTGCTATAGAAAATAGGGCTCTCCCTTGGAATCCGTAAGTCCTACAGTTAACCAGATCATCCACACTCTGTATCTTCGATGTGCGATGGGGCGACCCAACCAACGCCAAATCCTCAGGGGTCATCCCACACCCATCATCAGTGATATCTACGGCTAAGGCTTGTGGATCGAATACGACGGATATATGCTTAGCGTCTGCATCAACGGAGTTCTGAATCAGCTCATCTATTGCGGAGGTCAGGGAGACCACATCGATTTGCGATTGGAGCTGGCTCTTCAAAGAACTGGAGAGTTCTCTAATGGCTGGAGTCATATCAATATATCATTCTAATGGCAGTGATCAGCAGTAGGTTGAAGGAATAAGTCGACTCTGCGGTGTGTACATCTTCCTTGAAGTATCCACTGTCAAGTGTGGCAGGTGTTATTTTTCTCCACTATAAGAGAACAGGGCATCGCCGGATACACAGTTACAGCCGTTCCTGACACACAGTGATGCAGTTGTCATCAAGCAATCCATCAGCCAACCCAACTCACTCATACAACCACTCTGATAAAGAATATTTATAATGCAGTAGTTCCTATCCGTTTGATTTATATACAATAATACTAAATAAAGAGCGATATACCAGGCCATCACACCTAGTCGTCCGTGCTTCCGTAGAGTGAGCTGTTGTTGCTCCTTCTTCTGTACCGCCTCAGTTTCGTCAGAAACGAATCCTTATGGGAAGGAGTGAGCCGTGCCTCCTCTCCCGCCTCGTCCTCTTCGTCGCTTGAGAAGGTGTCCCGCTCAAAGCTGTCGAGGTTGTTGTAGTTGATAGCGTGCAGCTTGATGATGTTGTCGATGCAGCAGTACTGGAAGCAGTTAAGCAATACTGGCGAGACGAACATCACTAGGAACACCTGGAAGTTCGGCCACTTGTCAGCCCAGCCGAGTATGAGGTTTGCGAACCAGTACGCTGCGTCCTCGAAGTAGTTCAGGATGAGGAAAATGCACGCTTTCATCAGAACAAGACCCACGACAAACACCAGCAGCTGTTTCAAGAACGCGGTGAACATGGGTTTCTGGTGTGTGTTCTTGTCGTCATCGGCGAAGTAGTTCCCGCTCTCCACATTCTTGACCTTGAAGTGCTGCAGAACTGCGTTCAAACCCTTCAGGATAACCCACAGTATTGGAATCCCGATCGTGGTGTCCAGCAGCAGATTGAGAAAGTACCAGTCGCACTGCTCATCGTCCCCGCTGTCCGCGGGGCTTCCACCACCATAATGACCCTGCACCACCGCCACCAACAGCGCAACGATAGCGCCGCGCTTCCTCTTGACCACGCTGAGCGCCAGGTTTATAAAGTGTATGCTGAGCGACCCGCCAATCTGCTTCCCTGTGTCGTAGCTCCACACAATGAGCCGCCTCCTTGGGTGCTCGTACTCCCGCTTGATAAGCAGCACGATGACCACGAGAATGCCCATCAGGAACTGTATCACGAGCGACACGGGGCCCAGCAGCTGGCAGGTACCCGTCTTTGGCATCCGCTGAGGCATATTTGAACGTTTGGGTGTGTAGCGAGGCTGTACTGTCCTTCCCTCCCCTGATAAACGGCCCCACGTTCCTTATATACACTGTGGGGCCATCCCTTCCCCTTTGGGCCGTGCGCGGGCGCGGCCTCATCTGATAATGCGCCTGCATTGTGCGCAATGCCGTTGAGGCTGCGGGTATACAAGAGTTCTGGAACCACGAGGTGGTGCTATTGTCTGTGCTTTCACGGGGTGAGTACCCCCTGTGCTGGCACTGTGGTGTCTATATTTTCTGCTTGTATGGCAGTATATACAATAAATAAAATGGTAAATAAATAATGGTGTGAATCGGGCGTATGAAAAGTCGCAGCTTGTTCCCTGTGTTGCTTTGGATTCGCTCTCGTCCTCTTGTTAATGTGGTCATGAATATAAAGTTAGTCTGTGTCGTTTTCTGCACTATGGCAACACGATGGTACCAGACCGAATGCGCTAGTTGTGTGGGTACTTTTTGGAATGGATGAGCGTGAAGACAGGCTTCTTGCGGCCCTTGCGCTTTTGTAGCAGGCCGGACATCTGCTCCAGCAGCGCTGCCGGGTCCGCGACGAGCTGTGGCTGTTGTGGTGCGGTCTCCTTCGCTACAGCCTTCTTGGCACCAGAAGGTGGGGGCGGCACGAACGGCTTCAGCTCGTTGATTACGGAGCTGGGTATGTTGTCCCACTCCTCGAAGGTCTCCAGCCCCGTGGCGGAGTTGTACCACATGGGGTTGGGCTCGTCCATGTCCATGGAGAACTCGTAGAGCGTGCTGGTGTTGGTGCTGTTGGATGCGTCAAAGTGCTTGTGGTTGAAGAACATCGGTCTGTAGCCGGAGTAGAGCGCGGACAGGTTCACTTCCTCGCGGTCCAGGTGGCCCGTGGAGGGCACGCGGGGCAGCGAGTAGAACTTGTACTTCCTGTTGAGCGCCGCGACGGCCTTGGGATCATTTGAGCCTGCAGATAGATCCGCGCAGGGCGAGCGCTGGTGGTACTTGGACGTGGTCGTCACGGTGGACGAGAGACGCTTCGCTTTCCTCTTGGACTGCTTCAGCTGCTTCTTCAGCAGCATCCCGGGGTTGCTGAGGAAGGAGAACGACGACTCGAAGCGCACGGAGGCGCTCGCGGTCATCATGCAGCGCGGAGAGATGCCCATCGACGACTTGAGCAGTCCTGTGCGGGAACTAAGCAGCACAGACATGTTGTAGAAGTGTGTGAGCGTGTGGGTGTGTGGGATAGTGTGCAAAGATCTGTGCAATACAGCCTGCTGTGGGAGTGGTTACTTTATATATACGATACCGGGCGAGCTCGTATAGCGGAACCAATACGGAATATGCGCAAAATGCTGTGGCAAACGGATACGTGCAGTACAGTCAAAGCAAAATGGAAGTCTGCAGTAGACTGTGGATATAGGATAGCAGGGATACAGACGTATGTATATAACCTCTGCAGTTACACTCCAGTGCACTGCACAATACGGCAACGCTATATAAACGCATAAACGCCACCCGGCGCGGGCTCCTTTCTTGAATATCGCGTCGTACGAGGTGGAACAGTATACGGATGGGCGTCTGTGCACTGTATGTGCATAAACGTTGCATGTATATCTATGTTGTATGTATATACGTTATGTGCTTATGCTTATGCAATAGTGTCCTTGGTAGGTGATGCTGTGTGCGCTGGTGCGCTGTCTATATAGTTACTCCGATTGGGAGGGTGCTGGAGCGCTTGACTGCGGCGGCTGGGAGCGAGGTGACACTCGCGGCCTGGCTGTGCGAGTAGCCGCTGAGCATGTTCTGTAGTTGCTCCTTGATGTCGCGCTTGCACTCCAGTGGTGTGATGACGTCCAGGGCGTCTTCCTCCTCGTTGGATGCTCCGGTGAAGGAGAACTCGGAGTTTGAGTCGGACTCGGAGGAAGATGAGGAGGAGGTGGACTCGCTGCTGCTTCTGTTGTCGTTGTCGAATATGTCGGAGGACTCAGAGTCGTACTCGGCTCTCAGAGACTCCAGCATGTCCCTGTACTCACTGTCGAGGTGCTTTAGGTTGTTCGACTCCTGGTACTGGCCGATCTGCAGTCTCATTCTGATGCGCTTCGCAATGATGGTGCTGAAGTAGTCGTTGAAGAGGGCGCTGAGCTCGCTGGCGGACATGTCGGCGGGGTTCATCCCCTTCTTGTGCACTGGCTCGTACTGCGTGTCCTCGTTCTCGTCATCCTCATCGTCGGTGGACTCCGTGGTGTATATCGACGACTTGTCGTGGTGGTCACGGTGCACCTCGTCGAAGTAGGAGAAGCCGCTGGAACCATCGCTCTCGTTCTCCGAGGAGCTGAGCTTCTGCATCGAGTTGGTGTCGATGACGTACTCGTCCTCCTCCTTGATCGGGTACTGGTGCATCGTCAGCGGAATGACCTTGTTCTTCACGACGATGGAGGGCTCCCTGATGACGGAGTTGAGCGAGGCCATGCCGCCCGAGCGTGTCATGTGGCCTGGGGAGCGGCGAGTGTCCCTGGTCTCAGCGGAGGTGAAGGCCATGGATGGCTCGCTCTGCGACGCGGTGGAGTACCTGTTGGTGTTTGGCGTCGACTGGAGGATGGAGGCCGCTCTTCTTATCGAGGAGTTGGTTCTCCGCAGCGTTGGTGGGTGCGACGCCGGTGTGTCCTTCTGCGATGTCGTTGGTGTCAGCTTTGTGATGGGCGTGGGAGACTTGCTGCTCTCTGTAGAGGGCTCGTCTGTCCTGCGGACGTTAGCGACGAATCCGTCGGTGCGTTTCAGGTGGGACGTGGTCAGCGCCTTGCTGGTGGACTGGGAGTACTCCGCAGCATGCTTGTTCTTTGGCGCCTTTCTCTTGAGCTTCTTGCCGGGTTTCCGAGATGTAGTGGTGGTGGAATTGCCGCCCTTCCTGGCCATCTGGGAGCTGGAGGACCTGCTGCCCACGTTCTTTCCGTGTGAGGAGAACAGGCGCTTTCTGAGGACAATGCGCAGCTTGTGCATGCTCTTGCGTATCCTCATGCCAATAGTCGAAAAGTATGCGAGCAGGCCGCCCTTGCACCTGATGGCATTGGACCGCTTGAGCTGCGACTTTCTGCTTCCCCTGGAAGCCAGCGAGGCGACCCGCGACAGCGGTTGCGCGTGGCTAGAGCTGTGTCTCCTCCTGCTCGCGATGGAGCTTCTGCGTTGGCTCAATGACAAGTTGTCTGGTCTCATGGCCATTGGGTGCTTCACCACTGTGGCGTGGTTCTTGGGGAGAGCCGACTGGGCCGTGGAGCAAGTGCTGGAGGTAGCCGCCGAGACCATACGTGGCTGTGTGTCGTCCAGGTTGGACGTGGCGGATATAATCTCGTAGGAGATGTTGTCCGCAGTGGGTATGGACGCAGCGGTGCGTGCTGACACCGACTTGTTCTCCTGGATGGACATGGACTTGTTCTCCGGGATGGAGGCCATCTGTGAAGGAGAGGTGGACTTTCTCCCTGAGGCGATGGAGCCGCGGAGACTGTTCCTGCCAGAAGAACTGGATGTAAGCGCTGGAGAAGACACAGCAGACCCCACCTTCTGTGGGGCTAGTGTGCTGGGGTAGTTGCCGACCCTGCCGGGCGATCCTAGGTTCAGGTTGGACACGGAGGCGTCCTTATTCTGGGCAAAGAAGCGGGGCGAGGTCGTGTTGTCGGAAATGTTGGCGAAGGAGTAGTAGCCGTTGGACGAGCTAGTGTATGCATTGGAGTTGGTGTTGGACGCAGATGTGTAGTCGGAGAGGATCTGCGACACATTGTCGCCCTGCTCACTCTCCGCGATCTCACCAGTCTTAATGGTGGCGTTCAGCAGGTGGTGGTTGTTCATGTCCTGCTCTGTAGCGTTGCCGCGGGGCAAACTCTCCGTCGAGGGAAACTTGAAGTCTACTTGGGAGCCGTTGAACGACTTGGTCTTGGTCCGCGTGGGGGTTCTGATAATCATATGTGTGGTGTATACTCTACTTCCACCTCTAACAAGACAAGAACAGAACAGCACAGCGCAACCCTCGCACGGGGACCCACTGCCCACCCTTATATACCAGCTCAGAAATCAGATGGCTGATCCGTTCCATATCACACCATATCATGTATGTGTCCTGTATAGTCCATGTAATCCTTGTGCCTGCCAGCCCAGCCTCGCCAATTTCCGCGATGGCTGGTCTCGCTCAGAAACACCCGCAGCGGAGCGGACACAAATTTTCACCCCCGCGATGAGCCCGCCTGCTATATTACGTGGGATTTGCAAAGCTGGACGTGTTAAGCTGCTGGTGGACGTGGATATAGGCGTGGCAGCACGATATACGATGGGAAAACGGTTCTACCACGCTCGCCACTTTGCGCACTCGCTCAAGAAACGGTCCCCGCGGCGCTACGCGCGCGTTGCAGGCCCTATCCGCGACGGGTCCCTGCGCATCGCCTCGCACAGCAGGCCCGCGGACCCCCAGCTTGCCAAGTACTGGCGCTTCCGGCGCAACCTGTTCTCGCTGATCGACGGCGGCGGCATACACATGACGCACGAGCTGTGGTTCAGCGTCACCCCTGAGGAGATTGCTGCCTTTCTGGCGCGTTTTGTTCGTGCCTGCCTTCCAGAGGCACGGGTCGTCCTGGACGTCTTCTGCGGCGGTGGTGGGAACACTATACAGTTCGCCAAACTGTTCCCGCGTGTCTACGGTGTCGACTTCTCGCTCGAGCACCTGTACTGCACTGCGCAGAATGCTGCAGTGTACGGCGTCGACGACAGGGTGTGGCTGAAGTACGGGCGCTGGGAGCAGCTGAGCCGCGGCGGTGCGTTCGACGCGGTGTCTGTCGACTGCATATTCGCATCCCCGCCCTGGGGCGGGCCCAACTACCTCAACCTCGAGGTGTACGATCTAGAGCAACATCTTCAGCCCGTGGGTATAACAAGTCTGCTCAAGAGCATGTTCAGACTGTCGAAAAACGTCATTCTGTTCCTGCCGAGAAACTCCGACCTTAAGCAACTGGCACGTGTGACCAGGGAGCTGCTTGGCCCGGAGGCAAAGTGCAAGGTCCTGTACGTAAAGATGAACGCGCATTTGAAGGGGCTTGCTGCTATATGGGGCGACGCCCTGGTGAATTACGAGCCGGCGCCCGAGCAGCCGGAGGCTCCACCAGCAGAGGAAAGTGCGCATGAACCTAGCAATCGGGACATACCTGCGTCGTTCTACGACATCGATGCATAGGGTGACTAATAGTGGAATGTGTGATATACACTTGTGGATAACCGACATATACAGCAATATTATACAGCGAATGATATGCAATGCGAGGCGCCTTTATTTGGGGCAATTGTCCTGGCTTATGTTAATTTCCTCACTTATTCGATGGAGCAACCTTTTTGCTGATCTCTATGTTGTCCATGTCCAAATGCACAATTTGCTCGTAGAACTTGGTTTGTTCCGGTGCATAGTGCATGTTTGCCTGGAAGGAGTCTGTCCGGATGAACTTTCCATTGATGAACAGTGAGGAGTGTGAGTTTCCGCCAGGCTTGTACATGTTCACAATATGCTCTGCAATCCCAGTCCCGTCGATATCGCTGTCAAGGTCGACTACAAGGATGTCAGGGTATATGTCGAACGTTGCGCGGATGACGCTCACGAACTGGCGCGATTGCACGTTGCTGCTGTGGATGAAAAGCGCGACGGGCGACTCCCTCGCGATCTCCTCGAACTTGCACTGCGGTGTGGACCCCGTGCATCTCTGCGGTGCCCGCTCCCTCTCCTGCCGCGCACCCCTGGCGGCCTCTCTCATGATCTGGCCCTTTATCGTCTCAATCTCTTGCGCCACTTCCAATGAGTGCTTGTCGACCTCTTCCGTGCTGATTCCGTGTCTCATCATCGCCTCGCTTACAAGCCAGGGCCGGTCAGATACCGCTGCCGTGCGGATACGCTGCGGATCTACAATCACCACGGGTCCGCCTACGGCCACGCCGGTCTCGGAACAGTACATGTATATGGAATAGATGCAGACTGCTAGGAACAGCGACACTGCGAGCGCAATGCTTCGGAATCTCCGGGAAGCGCCATTGTTTCTAGACTTCATGTTGCGTTGCGAGCTACCGTAAATTAAGCGTTCCATTGACACGCAGAGAGCAGTGAAGGCAAATTTTTGTGTAGTTCAGGGTATATGCACTTTTTATGTTACAGAGTGTTTGACTTCCGATATTCCTAGACTCCTGTAAGTGTCGGAGTTGAATTACCAAAAGCTACCTTTTATCTTCAGTGTTGGACTGTCAATATACGCACCTTTTATATTTCAAAGTTGGATTCCCAAAATATCCGCTCTCCTATAAATTTCAGATTATTGAATTCTGCACCCTTGTAAGTGTCAGACAATTGGATTCTCAATATACCAACCTTGTGTGTCTAAGCGTATTGGATTTCCAATCTCTCCACCTTGTATATCTCAGTGTACTGTATTACCCAAAATCACAGCTCTTTAACAAGTCAGCGCACTAGTCTTCGTTAATTTATCCGGGGACCTGTACGTTTTAGCTAATTGGGTTTTCCGATATATCCACGCACTTGTACGTTTCAGTGTAGGACTTCCAATATACCCACCTTTAATATTTCACCGTTAGACTACCAATATATCTACGCTCCTACAAGTAGCACAGTTGGATTACGATGTATTCACCTCCATATACACGCCACGCAATGGAATCCTCACGATTGCCACTCCCCACGCATCAGCACACTTCCCCGCCCCGCCGCATCAGCCCCGCCTCATGACACAAACTCCGAAGCGGCACCGCCGCGCGCCGCACACTCACGCGGTGGCAGATACGCCCGGCCGACCGGACACGCCTTTATTTGAATATCAATGTATAAGCACATGATGTATATAGCTATATTCGCTGCATCAGCGATCAAAAGTAGAAAAGCATACAAAGAGAAGACAACGCCACGCTTACACCGCCTTGGCTAGACCGACGGCGTTGTTGTCGAGGTCGTAGATGGAGTAGTATCTGCGCAAGAAGGCGTCACCAATGATGGCTAGCGGACCGACTGGCTCCGGGAAGTCCATTGGGGTGATGGCGGAGATGCAGGACCCGGACACCTCCAAGGTGTAGTCGAATGGAGAGATGGTGAAGACGGTGCCGTCTAGCTTGAAGCTGAGGTCGGGGAGGCTCTCCCTGGTGTCACAGTCGACGGTGTACTGGCCGGTC
Source organism: Maudiozyma humilis (assembly GCA_037102785.1). NCBI lineage: Eukaryota > Fungi > Ascomycota > Saccharomycetes > Saccharomycetales > Saccharomycetaceae > Maudiozyma > Maudiozyma humilis. Next base: position 761,960 of record BTGD01000010.1, on the reverse strand, counting down.
CAGCCCTTCTTGGCACCGATCTGGGAGTTGATGATCTCAGCGAGGTCAGAAGGCAAGGTGATGAGGGAAGTACCGGTGTCAATTACCGCACCGTGGTTGCTCAGCTCCGCGAACTCCTTGTCGAGGCCGATGGCGTCGAACTTGACCTCCCAGTAGGCCTTGCGGCGGATGGGGAGCCAGGTGATGTCGCCGGTGTACTTGGACTTGTCGATGCCGCCGAAGGTAGCCTCGCCACCCTCGCCAGCCTCTCCACTGCCCTCAGCATTGTCGCCGAGGTAGAAGGCGAAGCGCGCCTGGTCGACGGCGCCCTGGTTGACGGCGTTGTAGAAAGGTGGAACCATCTTGTTGACGGAGATGGAGTCGTAGGCGAGACCGAGAATACCGTCGAACTTGCCGAACGCGAAGGCGAGACCCGGCTCATTAGTAGCCTCAGCGAAATCCTGCTTCTCGATGGTGAGGTCGCCGAGAGTAATAGTGTCCTGGGAGACGTAGCCCTCTAGGGAGCCGGACCCGTACTGAATGGCGAAGTCCGTGCCATTAGCCTTGTAAGAGGAAGAGGCGGAGTGGTCGTACTTCTGGTGCAGGAAGCAGGCGATGGAGGTGCACTCGGCACTTGGGACCCACAGATTGGAGGAACCGGTGTCCAGAACCACCTTGAAGCTCTGTGGTGGGGTACCGATAGTGATATCGGCGTAGTACTGCGCGTTCATGTAGTTGGACAGCGGGACGTCGTGGCCACCCTCAGCGAAGAAAGGGTGCTCCCTGGAGAAAGAGACTTCAGGGTAGGCCTTCTCAAAAGTGGTGAGGTACTTGTGTCCGAGCTGCACGATGTGCTGCTGGAAGTTCGCCTCGCTCATGCCCTCTGAGAGGTCGCGCTTGTGCAGCTTGGCCTTGTGGACCTTGGCCTGGGCGAGGTTGAAGCTGCCCACGAGCATCATGGCCAGTGGCAGCAGGTTGGAGAGTAGCATGGGGGTGGTGTTGTAGGGGTGGGGGTGGTACTACGGAGAGTGGGGATTTGCAGTCTATACCTTTGTGATAGGGAGAATAGAGAGTAGACTGCTTTTAAGTGATAGACAGGGGAAGCAAGTGCAAGCGCAAGCAACCGTTACGGAGTATGGCACCCTGCCCTAAAGGGAAAGAGGGGCAGCGCACCGCATCCGGATAAGAGGGCACAAACCCGAACGGGATGCCGGGAATGCGCTGTGCCCCACTGCATCTCCGTGGGGCCGCCGTTATCCGCGCCACACGGGCGGGACACGCACAGAACACACCGCACGGGCGGGGCACCCCTTTTTCCATTCCGTGTGGCGTGATAGTGTCACGTGGGCCGGGTAACTGCGGTGCGGGAGATGCTCCTGTCCAGGGCGTGTCAAGAGAGAGTGTTGCCCTACACTGCTATACTCTATTGTATACATACAGCATGGCAAGGATAGAGTGTATTTAGCAGTGCATTACACAAGTATGAATCCAGGACCGCTCTTACGAAACAATCCACACAGTGGTAATATCTCTTCTTGCTCTTGCGCATATCTGTATGTACGTAGATATGTATATGCATATTCATGCACAGCACCACTTGTCTATATTAAACGCATGCATGGGATGCGTGTTGGGATGCGTGTTGGGGTATTGGGGTATTGGGTCCGGGTATAATGTCCACCCGACATCGCTCTGCACGAGGCGCGGCTGAAATGTGGCGCTACTTCCCCTCTACGAGAACTGCCTGTTACCCTCCCCTGCCAGCTCGAGCGCCGCGCGCTTCACCTTCTTGCTGGGGTCCCGCTGCGACTGGCTCACGCTCACGCTGTGCACGCGTTTGAGCAGGTTGGCGCCACTTCCTGCGGCCAGCGGTTCAGGCGTGCTCTCTGCTATGTCTGCCTGCGCGCTTGTCTCCGCGCTTGTCTCCGCGCCCTTCTGTGCAGCCATCCAGGCGGCTAACCTCCCCGGCAGCCCCCGCTCCAGCGCGTTTTGTGGCAGGGCAACATTGCCCTCGGCCCCCCCTCCCAGGAACAATCCCGTGCTGTCCTCCAGCCGCACCGTGAACCCCACTTCGAACCCGTGCTGCGGGTCGCTCACGATGCGCAGCGCGTCGCCGTCGCGCAGCTGCACCTTCTGCCCGCGCTCCACTTTGGTGGAGTTCACCCGCGCGCCGTTGGTGCCGCTGTGGCAGTACCACACGTCGTCGAGGCCCGCGGCGGGGGACTCCGCGAGACTGTCGCCCACGGCGTGGCGCGCGCGCAGCACGAAGCCGTGCACGCGCGAGAGCCGCGCGTCCGCGATGCTGCAGTGGCAGTCCGCCGAGCGCCCAAAGAAGAACGGGTTCACGCCCTGCTTTATTGTGATGGCGCTCTGTACTGCACTCCCACTCAGTGGTTCCAGTGTGATGAATTTTCCCGCGTGGTTCTGCTTCCCGCGGGCCTTCTTCGTCGGCGGCTGCGACTTTGGCTGCGTGTAGCGCACGGGCTGGGCGTTCGGCACCTTGAACCCGCGTTCGTGTTCGTGTTCTTGCTCTTGCTCTTGCAAGCGCTCTTGCATCTCCCTCTGTCTCTGCACAAACTCGTACTGCGCGTCGTCCATGCTCTCGAGTGCCCGCTGCTGCGACATCGACTGCGACAGCGACACCTGGGACGCCTGGGATGTCTGCGACATCCCACCCCGTACCCAGGGGTGGCGCAGCGCGGCAGCCGCGGACATGCGTCTTGCGGGGTCCACCTGCAGCAGCCCGTCGAGGAAGGACCGCGCCTGCGCAGAGATGCGGTACTCCCGCAGCGGCGCGTCGTGGTACGACCCCGCCCGGATCTTCTCGTACAGCTCCGCCTGCGTGCTCCCGCTGAAGGGAAGGTGGCCCGTCAGGATCACGTACACCAGGCACCCCAGCGACCACATGTCCACGAGCGACGAGTAGTGCGCGCGCGCCTCCTGTGTCGCCCCCTGGATTTCGCGCGGTTCCCCGCGCCCGCCGATGACCTCGGGCGCGACGTACGCGAGCGTCCCGCAGAACGTGCTCATGGCGCGCTCCGCGCTCTGCACCTTCGCCAGCCCGAAGTCCGTGATCTTCACCAGCACAGGGTCGTCCTGCTCGATCAGGATGTTGTCGGGCTTCAGGTCCCGGTGCGAGATGCCCAGCGCGTGGATGTACCGCACCGCGTCCAGCACCTGTCGCGTGATCTCCCTCCCGGCGTCCTCCCCCACGGGGCCGTGTGCCGCCACGAAGTCCATCAGGTCCCCGCCCGACACGAACTCCATCACCATGTAGTAGTTGGTCTCGTCCTCGTAGAACGCCCGCAGCCGCACGATCCGCGGGTGGTCCATCGCTTGGAGCACCGAGAGCTCGGCCGTGACTCCGGCGGCGTTGCCCATCGCCTTGCGCTTGTTGATGATTTTCACGGCGTACGTCTTGCCCGTCGCGCGCTCCGCCGCTTTCTTCACGGTCGCGAACGCGCCTTGGCCGACGACTTCGTCCTGTATAGAGAACTCCTTGTGTATTCCGCATTGCTGTAGCGCAGTATTCGGAGTGGTGTTCGCCGGGGAGTTCGCGCGCGCCCTCTCATACGCAGGACGGAACTTCTCGTTGATAAACACGACAAGGTTCGTGACGTCCCCCGCGACACCCACGCCGACAGATATCTCGTCGCCCTGCGACAGCAGCTGGTTCTGCTCCTTCGCCACCTTCTGCCCGTTCAGGTACGTCCCGTTCGTCGACGTGTCCCGCAGCAGCAGGTTGCAGTCCTCCCCCAGCAGGATCTCGAAGTGCCGGTTCGAGTACCGGTTGCTCGCCGTCAGTCTGTAGTCCGCCCGGGGGCTCCGCCCGAACGTCCACACCTTCTTGATCGGTTTGTGGATGGCCAGAACCTCGGCCAGGTCCACTGACAAGTCCTGGATGGGCGTCGTGCCGCTCGTGCAGATGATCCGGCACACGATGTTCTCGCTGATCTGCTCCTGCGTGAACTTCTCGATCAGGTAGCGCTGCGTCGCTTGTGTCGCTTGTGTCGGCTGCGTCGCCTGTGTAGCCTGCGTCCCGTTCATATGTGGTATGCGAATTCTATAATGTGAGCGAGTTGTTGTCCTGTGTTGGCTGTGTCTCTGGTCCATGGCGAAGAGCAATTGCAGGCTGACAGTCTGGCGTCGCTTATGTATTAGTAATTTTTCGCGTCAGGCGAGGTTGCCCCGGCAACGCGCGGCACCATTGGTCGGGGGGAGTGTGCCCAGAGGCGGTGGGCAATGGACACACAGCACCGTGGCGACAGTGTGTGCTGCGGGTGTTTCATTCGGTGTGTGGTGGTGCGGCGGTTGCTCAGGCGCACACGCTTCAGATGCAAGTACGCGACTTATTTCAAGATAGAGTGTGCAGTGGCGTGGTATGCCGATGCGGTGCTTCTGCTCACAGGATGCAGATTGAGCTATTCACACCGCGCATTGCGTGGTGTTAACACATAGGTGCTTCGGCTACGATCCACATGAGAGTCCGGATTGAGGACAGATCAAGGCACGGTGTTCCTGCAGGGTACAAATGGGCAATACTCTCGGCTGTACAAGAGCTGTGGAGTTCTACATGCTCTGCTAACGGAAATTCGAATGAGAGGTAGTTATTTATGTATTTTTACACTTATAAATATCATTATTGGCACTTGCAACTGGGAATCTGTAGACACGCTAGGGAATACACTGCATCGCTGCAACGCTGTGGTTCCCCTGCGTACGTGCACGTCTGCTCTGCATCTGGTGTGGCCAGCGGCTCTGCCGCCACGGCGCCCCTGAGCCGAAAATGCACAATGCGCCTCGGTTCTGGGAGATGACATATCTTAACACCAGGGAGGGGCGAGAGTGCATATATAACTGTTCTGCAGGGAAACGCATTGGAATACGTTGTTTCAGTTTGCTATTATATATCATAACTCCCCGATATATCACTTTAACATCGCTGCGCCGCAATGAGCAAGGAAAATACGATGATGATGCTGCCGGAAAAGAGACTCCTGACGGAGGAAGACATGCAGATATGGGAAGGCTCCAACACCAAACAGGAGCTGCTCCAGTTTGTCGCTGCGCTCGCCGAGGCAGTCAAGGGCAGGGAGAACACACAGATCGTCGAACCCGTGTCGGAAGCAGTGGAGATGACCGCATCTCTGCTGCTGAAAGCCGTCTCAGATATCATCGAAAGGCACCCAGTTGAGGAGAACGAAACGAGGTCCAGGTTCGGGAAACCACAGTTCAGAGACTTCTACGACGAAGTGCAGACGAGCGCAAGGGAGCTGATAAAGACGGCGTACCCATCCCTTGAAGAGGGGGAGCTGGATCAGCTGGTCACGTATTTGGTCGAGTCGTGGGGCAACAAACGTAGAATCGACTATGGGTCAGGCCACGAGCTGAACTTTTTATGCTTCCTCTTTGGCCTCACCAAGTATAAAGTGTTTGATCTCGAACGCGACGCTACAAATATGGTGCTGATCATATTCATAAAGTACCTGGACATCATGCGCACATTGGAGTCCCGCTACTGGCTGGAACCGGCGGGGTCCCACGGCGTGTGGGGGCTCGATGACTACCACTTCCTTCCTTTTCTCTTTGGAGCTTTCCAGCTGGCTACCCACAAGCATCTCAAGCCGATGTCCATTCATAACGAAGAAGTGGTGGAGATGTTCGCCAAGAAGTACTTGTACTTTGGTTGCATCGACTTCATCAACTCCGTGAAGTCGTCCACCTCGCTGAGGTGGCACTCGCCGATGCTGGATGACATTAGCGGGGTGAAGAAGTGGTCAAAGGTCGCAGAGGGTATGGTCAAAATGTACAATGCCGAGGTCTTGGGGAAGCTGCCCATCATGCAGCATTTCTATTTCAGCGAGTTCCTGCCTTGCCCAGAAGGCGTGACGCCACCTCACGAGAGTGGGAGTGGGAATATTCACGACGAGGAGCTAGAAGAGGAGCTGAGTCATGTTCATGGAACGTACGGTGATTGTTGTGGTATAAAGGTGCCTAGTGCATTCGCCGCCTCGGAGGCTGATAAAAAGACCCACAAGCGCATTCCCTTTGACTAGAGTGATGCCAGGGACTTCTCTGTGGTCATACCAAAACATTCCGAGACATATATAAGTATAGATTACCGAGGTTTCTACTTCAGAAACTTTTACTTCCTGTATTTATCGACACAGATATATATAGCCGCATCATTAAAATCTTTGAGAGGTTAACAATGGATTCCAGGGTAATCCAGGGTAAGTGGACGGGCTTTTGTCTTCTTCTTGTTTCCAGATCTTTATGGTCTTGTCGGTTTCACCCGTGATTAATGTAAAACCGGTCTTGTCAAATGTACTTGTGAGTACGCCCTTCTCACTGCTGCTCGACCCTCTCATCGCCTTCGAATTGACAGACTGGTACATGTGCCCGGATCTGTAATCATAGAAAGAGAGTTTTCCATTGTCACCACCAGCTACTAGCACATCATCCTCGTTAACACTCAGCGTGTTTATAATCCCAGTAGATTGCGATTGGAAATTCGTCAATAGCGAACCCTCTGGTAAACGCCAGGACCTGATATCATCTGTAGAAGCTGAGGCAAAGGAAAATTCAGTTGGGTGTAGCGCTACATCCCTCACATTCCTCTTGTGGTGAGTAAGTGTTTTCATGCTTTTTCCAGCAACTATATCCCACGTTTTTACTGTGGCATCAGTCGAGCAACTGATGATTTGGGGATCGACAGGAAGACATTTTACCTTGTTTATCGGACCTTTATGACCGACCAAGGTGATTACAGCCTCTCGAGAACGTATATCCCATAATTTTACAACGCTGTCTCGTCCAGCGGTAGCGATGAGGTCTAACGTAGGGTGTACTGCAACAGTGTGAACGCCGGACAGGTGGCCATAGTAGTCCCGGATGGCCATGTTCTTCTCCAAATCCCAACATTTCACTAACTTATCATCACTGGCAGAAAACATGTAGGGATGTCTCTCTGATACAGCGATACCTCTCACAGCCATTACGTGACCTGCTAATGTGATCCTTAATTTCCCCGATGCCATGTCCCATACTTTTATTGTGTTGTCACTACTTCCAGTAGCAAACCATTCATTATCAACGGGATCCACTGCCACACATCGTACCCATCCTAGGTGACCATTTATAACTCTACTGAGTTTCCATGGTGCATGCCATTTAGGCTTCTGTAGCATCAATTGTTGTCTTCGTTGCATTACTGACATTTTTGAGGCTTCTGGTATACTCTGGTTGGCTGAATCCACGGTTACTAGAGCTGTTGATTGTGTAGTTGAGTTTCTTGCATGTTGTGTAGGGTTGGTTGCCGTCTGACTCAAGGCAGGTGTGTTTTCGTTAATCTGGTCTTGTAGATGCTTCGGAAGAGCCGCCATACTCTTAAACTGGTTGTTCCACCTTACTTTACGATAGACTTCATCTATTTGCTGTAAAACAACATTTTCTTGAAAATTGACAGAGTTATCCATACTGATAGTGTGTTGTATCTTGTGCTTTATCAATTGTTTCGCTTTTGTTCTGTTTTATCTAAGGTCCTGGGTGATGCTCTCCTTGCTGGAGTAAAATTTGTAAAATAAAAGATCCTCTTTTGAAAGAAAATATGGGTGGTCTTTATTCCTGAGCTTAATGCTAATGATGTGGTTACCTAGGTCGTCAATCACACTTTACAGTGCCTCTTTCTCACAACACAGCTTTGGCGCTAGATATTTAGTGTTAGTTAGTAGTCAATTTTCACTTCTGCTGATCTAAAATCATCTCCCACGAGGTGCATTGTAAACCATTCCTATTTCAATAACAAACCGGAAACCATAGTAAACGCCAACACGATCTCGCAAAGAGTAGCTAACCTACACGAGTCATTTGCTGATAGTGGAAGTATCCTAGATCAACAAGACACTGATATTGCATATATTCCACCGCAAGAAAGGATTTTGCCCCAGAGCCATTTTTCAAGGACATCACCTCAGCCTTAGAGAATCCGTCAGGGACCATACCACTACCGACATATTTCAACCCATTACCGACTGTCTAGGACACTGTGTATACCATTACGATAAAATAGTGCATTTGAAAGCACCCCAAGTAGTAGTATCCTCACATTTTGAGATTGTTCATAGCATTTAGACGATAGCATTAAACCGCATACCTGAAAGGCACTATTGATAATCAATATTTCAGCATTTTGAACATATCATATGCATAAGTATCCACAAAAGCTGGCACGTCAATATCATATTCGGATTAACACATACACCAACTCTGTTCCTTCCCTGTTAGAATGAGCAAGGCAGCCACCATCGGAACGACGAAGGCTGAACAAAATAATATCAGGGCAATTATAGGATCATCATACAACAAATTATACAGCCAGTTTCAGTCAGATGACTTGACTGAGGTAGGAAATTATAAAATTCTGGATCCCATAGGGGAGGGGAGCTTCGGAAAAGTTTATCTTGCATGCCATAAATTGACACATCGGAAAGTTGTTTTAAAAACCAGTGATAAGAAAGACCCGAATATTGTGCGAGAGGTATTCTACCATAGACAATTCAACTACCCACATATCACTAGATTATATGAGGTTATTGTAACAGAAAACAAGGTCTGGATGGCATTGGAATATTGCCCAGGTAAGGAGTTATATGACCATCTTTTGAAGATGAAACGAATTCCCATTAATCAGTGTGTCGAATTGTTCTCGCAGATTTGTGGAGCAGTATATTATACACATTCCTTAAATTGTGTGCATAGAGATTTGAAGTTGGAAAATATTCTCTTGGATAAAAATGGGAGGGCAAAGCTGACAGATTTTGGATTTACAAGAGAATGCATGACCAAATCATTATTGGAAACCGTGTGTGGTACTACAGTTTACATGGCACCTGAAATAACAGAAAGAAAGGTTTATGATGGTTTTAAAATTGATGTATGGGCACTCGGTGTTATTCTGTACACGATTATGACTGGGTCGATGCCATTTGACGAAGATGATCAAACCAAAGTAAAGTGGAAAATAATCAACGAAATGCCGGATTTCAGTAGTGATGCTATTACAGAAGATGCTAGGGATCTTCTGACTAGATTACTATCAAAGAACCCAGCAGAACGGCCGAGTGTAAAAGAAATACTATCTCATCCCTTTTTGCAACCTTTTGGTCAGACAATTTTACAAGAAACGGATAGTATCCTTCTAAAACAACGTGACGGAACTATGAGGTTTCACAGCAAGAAGGAAAGGCGATTATTAAAGATGTTACGGCGTAGTGGATTTGATATCCGAGCCATTAAAAATTCAGTGATAAAAAGAAAATGTGATAATCTTTCCGGATTATGGTTTCTCCTACTCGATCAACAGGGTACCCATGAACACATGTTGAAGCCCAGACGAACTAGATCCATTTTATCTGTGCGGAAAGTTTTTGATAACCAAAAGCCCAATGAAGAAAATTCTCACGAAGATGGTATTATCAAATCTACCCTTGAATTAACTAAAGTTGGATCCGTTGGTAAATTATTGGGTCAACAGGAGAATATACCACCCAGTTCATCAGAAAAGAAACGGGATAATGCTACTTTTGATGACAAGGGGTCTCATGCAGATACGATGGGTGTGTCTAGTGTTTTACTGAACAGTAAAACGCATGATCAAAGTCAATTGCGAATGTCTTCCATGCCTCTTATGAGAACAGAATCGCCAAGAAAGAACAATAATATTTTTAAAAGGGTATCCGATTTTTTTAAAACGAAAAAACACATCAACCAAGTCGGGATGACAGATGAATTCAAAGGATCAGACACGTATCAAGCAGATATGGACGCTTCGCCGAACAGATCAATATCCTTTGCAACATTGAAAAAGGCAACTTTTGATGAAACTGTCTCAGAGAAACCTAAGAAAAGCTCACCACTAAAATCTAACGCTGATGTGAAATTAGATAAAAAGGCTGCCGATGCGCAAAAGTCAACACTAGTTTCGTCATCCGCGAAAGGAACATCAGGAAAGGAAGACTTGGCTTTCTATGATCAACCAATTGTTAAGCGATTCAAATCGACAACTTCTAGTGAAAACTCTAGACAGGTGTCAGGTGGAACCTATGACGTCGACTCTCTGCATATCATTCGATCATCATATTCGGATATAAAAGCTTCCCCAAAACTAAGTCAATCTAGGCCGTTATCCAACACCTCCCAATTTTCAAATGATACAAACACGTCAGACTACTCAACAGATGGAAATCTGACATTTGGAAATAGTTTTGATAGTTCTGCAAGGCCAACTCCAAAACATAATGGTTCTCAATACTCGTTAAATTCAAATTCTGACCTTAATATCAAGCCGACATCTTCTCGAAGGTATCTAAGAAGAAATCTCAGTGTTCAGTCAGAGGCGTCAACAACATCTGAGAGAAGTTCCCGAACGGATTCATTTTATGATATAACTACAACAACAAACCTAGTGAAACAACCATTTAGAGATAAATCATCCACTACCAATCGGGATTCTGTGCTGCCGCATTTCAGTACCCAGAAAGGGGTCAATGGGTGGTCCACTTCTCCGAAGAATTCATACATGCTACCAAGACGCAGCTCTCTTGGTAGAAGGAGGCGTGCCAAGAAGCCCAGTTTTTTGAACAATTCCCAACACGGGCCTGATGATGTTATTCGTGAGGAATCTTCCTCTGTAGATGAAGATTCGGATGTCCCTCAACAAAATTTCCCAATGAACGTAGCAAAGAGAACTCTCTCCGCTGGTAATGATCCTGTTCAAAATGCAACTCTCGGTGTTGACAACGATGTTGACAATGCTGACAACCAATCACCGGTAAATGGGGTGTTGAGGCATAGCTTCTCTTTCCATAAAAGCACCAGTCCAAGTCCAAAGTTACGCAATTTTAGTGAGGGAAGTCAATGGACCGCGTTCCACAACGACTCAAAATCATTCATGACAGGGACGGAAGACGATGGCTCTATCAGCAACGCTGACAATGGTGATAACGAAGATAATGGGGACATTGACGAGAATGATGAGTAAAAAAATGTCTAAATTTTATTAGCTAAATACTGACATTGGTGTATACATATTTAATTTACTATACGATATGCATGAGAGTGTTTTGCTACAGTTGGGAGGTGGTTGGAATTTCTGTCTAATTCCTTCTAGGTGTTGAAGGATGAATGAAATGAGCTCTATTCGTGTCCTGAAAATAATCTAAATGTCAATTCAAATGCGCGGGTATCCTTTTCATTCATATTTAGAGATTTGAATAATTTTGTCAATTCCTCGCCTTTATGCACCTTTGGATCAAACTTTTCATTAAACTCATTCATAACTTCTAATAATTCTGAAATTGGCATCTCATCAGTAGGGGTCATTTCTTCCACCTTGTCGTCTGATAAGCCCATTGTCTCCTTTAGCATAAATTCCGTGAAATCTTCCATTTCCTCAATATCATCTGGGAACAGCGGATGATCAAAGCGCGGTTTAGTCTTCCCGGGGGGAGAATTCTGGTGTTTCTTGGTTCTAAACTCATCATATGAATCCATAAATTCTTTCACACCAGGAGTTTTGGTGAAAATTTCTGGAACTTCTGGAACTTCTGTCAACGATGCTGTCTCAAACGTGTAATCCTTGAACACATTGGCTGTCTTTGGAAGATCAAATAAGGTCTGTGTTTTCGTCTCGGAAGACATAGTTAAGATATTTTCCTTCAACATATCATGTAAGGCACCACTGATTAATCTTCCGGCATACACAGGAATCATTTCGGTGTTATCAGTTAAATCATGCATATCAAGGGTCGTGGAAAGAATACTCCGACTGGTTATGTTTGAAAGGCAATCCAATCTTCTGGCGTCATTTTTCATAGGAGAATCAGTATCTATTTGAATAGTTTTTTGGTGTAATCTGCTAATAATGAAGTTAATGGCTTTTGGGTTGTCTTCTAATATTTTGTAGTCTCTGTGATCCTCCACGGATATGGATATCTTTTTCATATCACTAAACTGTCGTTTGGAAAAAGCTTTCACGTGCAACGACTCTAACTTTTCCTTTAGAGCTTCGATTGTAATTAGCTTATAGCTTGCCTTAGCCAAGAATTCCATGACCTCTGAGGACGTTAGACCTCTAGTCGGATAAAAGCTCGTTGGGATGATTTTGAAATTGCCTTCAGTCAGCCACAGTCTGTTACTACCAACAGGATATTCTAGTTCAGAAGGCACGACCTCATGAGCATCAGATAATAGGACATCGCCATCTGAATCACACAGCTTAATGAACGTATGAGGGCCCAACCTCTGGGATAGTTCGTGCAAAATTCCTACTATCAGAGAGCTTTCCCGATACCTGTTTGAATGAACGTTTAGATACCCAAAAATGTAGGGCGTTTTAGAATCCAGTTTCTCTATAGATAAAGAGAAGTCCGTGAATGATGACCATGGATATTGGTTGGTCCAGTCCTTAAGTTCGGCTTGGACTACCTCCAGTACATTATTTAACTCAGTCTCCACAGATGTACTGAATATATCTAAGTAAAAAATTCCAAAACACATATAAGTATCGTCAGGTCTATCAAAAACATCATCAAGTTCGTCAACCTCGTGTTTTTGCCATAGAATACGTGGATCTAAATTGTATTCCAGCCCGTGTGGGTTCGATAGCACGATCCGCTCATTTGCCGACATTGGTGCTCCAGTTTTAACTCCGTTCGTTTGTTGTAAAGGATCTCACTACTGTGGTATGCGAATGATTCTTAATAAACCTTTAGGATATAAATATCATTTTCTTATCAGAAGCAGATGTGCGTACTATCTTTTACCTGTGCAGTATAAATCAATTTATGTTGGGACATAGAAGTTGGCCGAACCCATTCGGCAGAAAATGTGAAACAGACCTCTGACTTTCCCGGCGCATTACAGCCACGCGCAAGCAATAACGACAAAGTGAGGAACAATGAAATGATAGTGTACATTCTTAAGGAATAAAATCGAGGTTCGGTAGAAACACAAGTAGAACACAGAGTGATAGTGTGTACACCCCAAAACCAACATAATGATTGGGAATGTGATAGTTTACACACCAAAGAAACTATCCTACGAAGAGTTACGAATTACAACCTTGTACGGTTGTCTCTAGGCCAAAACGTGCCGGGGACCCCCAGTGGACCCCGGAACTAACATGGTCTGGAAAGGTATATGAAGCGATGCCAAACATCGCATTTGTGAACCTTTCCCAATTCCTCTTCTATTATATATTTCTCTTATATATCTTATATAGGAGGAGACGCGATCATACGCACTTAGACACGCTTAACAACGACTCTAAGTACTCTTCTCAACTTCAATAAATAACAATCAAGGAGAATCCTCGCTTTATTATGTCTTCTAACGGTTCTACCGACCAGTCTGTGCCACGCGGCGAAGCCGGCGATGTCACCCTCGAACGCGACGGAACAGAGTTCCAACATGGTGCGATTTCTGCTACGGAACGAACTGGTCCTCATACCAGATCCCAATCCGGCATTCCTACCCAGCCCCTAGCCAGACCAACTGAAGAACCCTCTGCTCCTACTACCCCTAGAAGGAACCAGAGAACAAGAGGTAGACCCCATAACGATGCCAACACTACATTAGCAAGCATCAGAGAGATCATCAACAACCTCTCTGCCGCGGATCGTGCCACTCTACTGAACAACTTAATCACCACGTCCACTACTACCTCAACCAACAACAGCGTTGCTACTCCAATACCATATACTTACCTGAACGCTGGTAACTACGAGTCATACAATGTTGACTTTACAAAGTTCGATCGTCTAGAGTACATGCGGGCCAAACAGAAAGACAAGTTCATCGACAGAGGCATCAAGTGCTTACCAAAGCCACCAACCTTACATGTAACCGATGCCGACGACGACCTAATGAGCTTCCTCACCTGGTATCGCACTCTCGAAGCCTCACTTCGTAACTTAGGCCTCGCAACACTCGTCTTTGACAAACCCTTCAACGAAAGAAATGCCAACCCACTAGAGGAAGCAGAGAACTTCTTGGTGGGTAGCGCACTGAGACTACTTTTCGATAACTTAAATGGCACAATAGGTTACATGTCCAACACTTATTCATACTTCCAAACTATCGTGGACCAATACATACCTTACAGGGCAGACCCGACAATCAGGAAGATGATCAACAACCTAGACATCTCCTACTCTTGTAACCCCTGGTCCATTGTATCTAGATTTGAAGCGATACAAACACTGCGCCGGATCAAGAAATGTTCTCCTTACCCAGAACACATGTACCTGACCGCAATAATGCTCAAGGCGCAAGACAACTTTGACAGCACTTTTGATACCACAGTAAAAGCATGGATCGCAAACAAATCGACCTACACAGTCTACAAGGTCACAGAGCTTATTGCTAATCACATTTCGACCTCGCCAGACAGAACCAAACAGTCTACTCCAACGTTCAAAACCGCCTCCAAGACCCTCTCAAACGCCAAGTCACTGTATGGCCCACGTGCAGGTGATAGTAACTGGTATGATTTCTACACCGCCAAATTAAGATCCATAAATTTCCAACCTCTACATTTGTCTGAAACCATATTCACCAGAACACTACCCACAGGTACAGTCACCCTTATTCTGTATGTTGACGATTGCAAGATCACTGGATCAAGTGAAGAACTCATCCAGCAGGCACTCGCAGACATACGCGCTAGCGGTATCAACCTAACATCATCAGACGACTCTCACACCTTCATGGACATCCACTAGGAAAGAACAGGCGAATGAACCATGACATCTTACTGTACTTCACCTCCTGATGATAACAACAACAACCAACCTGTCCAACTTAACTCACCTGTCCATTCAGTACATCCTATCTGCAGACACCAAGAGGACTTCAGTTCCACACTTATTCCCGATTCGTTCCATCATCGGTGACATCCTCTCTACGGCACTGTCAATCAAATCAGACTTGACCGTGCCACATTACCTACATTAATCGCAGGTTACAGTTCGAGAACCAAGCGACGTGGAACTTTACAAGGAAGCTTCTGCAGCACTATGCTTATACATCAGACCTGCAACTGCATTTTTACGTCTTCCCGACTAAACTAGACGGATCTCACGTTTTTTTTCATGACAGTGACTATACTGGCGAACCGATCAGTTAACACAGTCACGGCGGTCTTATGGGTCTCTACAATGACAACCCACTCTACTGGCATACTCGACTATCCAGTCTAGTGTGTACTTCATTACCATATGAAGAACTCGAGGTAGCATTTAATGCGATTTAGGAATTAAAATGGCTTTTCCAAATCATCACCGTCCTCCGAGCACACAAACGCCAATAGACCGGGAATACCATCCATTTACACCAGGATCACCAGAATCACACAAGCATTCCACTATCTGAATCTTTCAAGATTCAACATTGGGATATTCAATACGAATCAATTCAAGAGAGCGTCCAGAGACATCCGGTATCTATCTCCTATCTGCCTACGGACGATACATTAGCGAACCGCTAACTAAACCATTACCTACCGCGACCTTCGCGCAACAGTGGGCACCAACGTGTCAACGATGACCCATCTCTGCGACACTGTTTCACCTCTCTGATCCCATTTTAGGTAAGTTCCTATTCTTACAAGTATACTAACTCAATTCGATATTTTCTTCTGTTATTTCACTTGTTTTCCTTTTTTAGTCGGTATTATTATTCTAATTTATCTATTGAGTCCGACACTGTTCAGTCATACAACTGTTCGTGCGTAAAGGCATTTTCTCCTTGGACAGTGATCTAACTTCAAGTATATCGCAATTGAATCACTCCACTCACCATTACCACCTCAGTGACGTCGCCCTGTTCTACCAATATCAGCTCTGAACGAGAAGTCGGATTCGATTCCTATCCGCCTGTATCGATGGTGTCCCTCCACCGGTCCAACTTCTGCAAACCAATTTTTGTCCGCGTAGCCAGCCCACCCGTTGGTTGCAACTGTCTTACGAGACAGACGGGATGCTACACGGATATCGATACAGCTGATGATGAACGTCACCACACCCATGGCCAGGTACTTCGGTACTACAAGATAAGGTACATCATCAATCATTCACAGTCATATGACCCATACCAAGTTCAAGTGTCGTTTCACATCCCTTCTGGTATCAACCAAATTCTAGTCCACATTCAAAGTTTTACCTGAGAATTAAACAACTCTCCTCATTATCAACCCTCAGTATTGATACACTAAGGTTTGAGGGGGGGATGTTGGGACATAGAAGTTGGCCGAACCCATTCGGCAGAAAATGTGAAACAGACCTCTGACTTTCCCGGCGCATTACAGCCACGCGCAAGCAATAACGACAAAGTGAGGAACAATGAAATGATAGTGTACATTCTTAAGGAATAAAATCGAGGTTCGGTAGAAACACAAGTAGAACACAGAGTGATAGTGTGTACACCCCAAAACCAACATAATGATTGGGAATGTGATAGTTTACACACCAAAGAAACTATCCTACGAAGAGTTACGAATTACAACCTTGTACGGTTGTCTCTAGGCCAAAACGTGCCGGGGACCCCCAGTGGACCCCGGAACTAACATGGTCTGGAAAGGTATATGAAGCGATGCCAAACATCGCATTTGTGAACCTTTCCCAATTCCTCTTCTATTATATATTTCTCTTATATATCTTATATAGGAGGAGACGCGATCATACGCACTTAGACACGCTTAACAACGACTCTAAGTACTCTTCTCAACTTCAATAAATAACAATCAAGGAGAATCCTCGCTTTATTATGTCTTCTAACGGTTCTACCGACCAGTCTGTGCCACGCGGCGAAGCCGGCGATGTCACCCTCGAACGCGACGGAACAGGGTTCCAACAATTTATCATCCGAGCTCATCGGGTCCAGGCTCCACGCAAAAAACTACGCGCGTTCGCGTTTAAGGTCAGGGCTATCTGCCTCCCGCCATCAGCGAGCACTGCAATACTTGCACATTTATACATCTATTACTAGGTCGATTCCGCTTGTCCTCAAAGGAGAGACTCCATTTATTCTAAGCTGAGTTTCTACGGAATGTTTCTAACCTGATCAACTCTATCAAATATGTCTGATATTCATCACTTAGTGTGGAATGGAGGTCTAAATACGCAAATCGAGATCGACAAATCTCTGGTATTCATGGATGATGAGAGCAAACCATTATTTATCAATGTACGGCTTCCCCGTGAGTCGTACTTTGTCTTATATGCTTCCTCCCTGCTGCATAAAATTAAACTAAAGCTAAGAAAGGATATAGATGAGGTGCTCCCCTACATCTGGTTTGAGCAGGATGGTTCTAATCTTCCCTGGAATATACCTATTGGAACATTACATGATGTTATGAACCCGCGGATATCAGAGCTACCCATAGAAGCAGCTGCATCAAGTACATCGATTCTGGTTTGGAAGATACGCATGGTATATGGCCAGGAACTACCTCAAAACCACATCCCATTGACTAATGGTCTGGAGCAGGTTCAAAAATACTGGATGCATCAGTGGAAACAAGCATGCTTCGTACTTAACGGTACTTCGAAACAGATCATGTCCATGAAAATGGATGACTCCAAAGCATTTTGGCAATCTGTTATTTCTCGAAACGTTGATATATTCTCATCCATGAGTGATAAAATAGTGCCCAGCATACCCAGGAACATACCTGTAATGGTTCATCGTCAAAACTATATGGATTTTATTTCCCAACCATTGGTTATTCCCCAAAAAGAGTCATGGAAAACTACTACTTTACAGACTGTTCTTGATAGCTCAGAATATACGACAACAGAACAAAACACGTTAGCTGTCGTATGTCAAGGTATTGATGTTCCGTGTAGTATACTAATCGAAGAGTTATACCGGGATTTTGTAAGTCTTGATGGTTTTCTACACCTTATTCTTCAACAACAATGATTGCAATAATTGAAACGGGTGTGTTTGCTAACATACTGATACTGAATGGAAGTCTGTATTCAGTGCTTCATATAGAAACGTGTATAATATTCAATCATTTCATCGCATTAGACTTGATAAGACAATATGAAATCAAATAATCTTTATCGTGAGAAATCGACAAGTCAATAGACACTTTATTATTGATGTACTTCTCAAAGAAGTCGTTGTACAATAGATTTTCCTGTCCAAATTTATTGTTAATATGTACGATAGGACGCCCAGTTTCAGTATTTGTCTTGTAGAAGAGTTTTGAATAAACGGTTTGTGCGGGCGGTATGCTGCCAGCTGGTACGAAGCATCCCAGAGCCTTCAGTAATGACTCCTTGGTTGCCCACACACCTGCTGTGTATGCAGTTGCCTTGTTATTTGGGGAAGGATCGTTAAGGTCTCCTACCATTTTCAGAAGTTTCTGTTTTTCCGGGGCTGCCATAAACTTGTTGATGACCATCTGCAGCTTTCTTGTGTCTCCCTTCGTCATACTCCTTTGCAAAAGGCCCGCTATTCTAGGTATATAGACGATATCCGTTCCTATTCCAAGTACGTTACTCATTGATCGATTTATTGTGTCTCTGTAACTCGATTCTGTTTACGTGAATCCTTAAAGTCGAAAACAGCGCGTGATTATTGTTTATCAACGTCATGTAAGATGGAAGGTTGACAACAAAAAGTTAATACTGGAAGGTCAAAAATATACTTGGGTGAGAAAGATTATAAACAGGGTCTACGTAATCTACAAATGGAATTCCTCGAAGAAATGAGAGATTTTCTCATATAAAAAGACTTGAGATTCTAGCTGTTTAACACCGTGAGAGGCACCCTTAACAATGCCAGAGTTTTTTGACCAAAACTTGGGATTGCTGAAGGACTCCCATCTCTTCAATACAGCCGACTTGTCAATCTCCTTTGGAATGAACTCATCTTCACCGGAGTACGCAACCAGAAATGGTTTGTTGATCTTGCCAAATGTGTTCTTCAACGCTTCATCTGGCAAGTCGGTAGAAAAGAAATCATCATCTCCACCCTCGAGCATAATAGAACACCATCTGTAAGCAGTGACGGGAGTATCATTGGTGTATGCCATGAACTCACGAGGAAGCATTTCGTCGCCTTTACCTTCATCGAGTAACTTCTTCGCTTGAGCATTCAATCTGTCTCTCACTTCCTTGGGGGCGTATAAGGTGAAACACTCTCTATCAGAGCAAGATGCTTGCAGGATGCCTGCCTTGATGTCGTCACTGATAGTTAAAAGGGAGAGCATGACATCCTGAGAACCGGTTGAGTGTCCCATAATAACTACATCCTTCTTACTACCACCATCCTCGGATTTCAAATAGTCGATGAGTTGCTTGATTTGAGAAACGTCTTCCTTCACAGATGTGGTACCCCAGCCGATATAACTGCTCTTCATTTGGATCTGGACAACAGAGTATCCCAATGGCTCCATAACCTTAGGAAGGTTAGCCAAATATGGCACTGTAGTCAAACCATCGGTCATTCCACCTATCATAACTAGGGCATTTGGTAGACCGACTGGAGAAAACTCGAAAGCAACCTGGTGGTCATTGTACTTGTGAATTGTCCCATTGAATTTCATTACGTGGTTGATATGTAGAGTGTTGTGATCTTTACTGATGATGATGGTCAATTGATGATGTTTGTCGAGATACAATAGTGATAGTGCCTTGTATAATTTATAAGGGGGGCGGGCGCTTAGTCCGCGGGGGCTTATCTAACAAATAATTCACGAGTCCCCTTTTGATTAATAAGCAAAGGTGTGACAAAGAAGTCGTGGATTTTACAATTTGATCATAATATGATAAAAGGGTAATATTATCTTATATCTAAGGGTCTAATATACAACAGAAAAAGATACTTAACTCGTAACTACGAGTGTTATACACGTTTCCAACGGTGAATCTTTAAAAAAACATATGCAGTTTGGTTTCTATGACATCTCAGCTAAAATGCAACAATATGGTCCTCTTGAGATATTTATTTGAAGTCCTTGTGGGTCCACTTCTCCGTGATGTTCTTCTTGTAACGTCTACCTCTTGTTAGTGGTATACGAGACTCCACCTTACCAGAACTCTGTAGTTTCCTCACGTTGTCATAGAGCAGATTACCTTCTGGCTTTAGCTTTCTCAGGGAGTCTGAAAGCTCATCAGCAAACTTTACCTCCAGTCTCTCGTCTAGAATGCCGTACTTGGTTCCGAGCTTGTTGCGGTTGTGTTTTCTCTCCTTTGTGACCTTGCTTGAAGTGGTCGCTTTGATGGTGATGCTCTGTTGGACAGTGATATCGATCTCCTCGATCTGCTCAAGTTGCTTTAGCTGAGCCTTGAGTTTCTTTAGCTCCTCGTTCAACTTAACCTTCTCCTCGTGCTTTCTAGCCTTGTTTCTCTGATACTTGGTCTTCTTCTTGTTCTTGACAGGGTCGTTAATCGACAGTTTGATAGTGCCATCGACATCAGCATCCTCCTCCTCTTCCTCCTCCTCATCAGATGAATCTGAGCTCGACTCCTCCTCATTGTCATCCAGAGTGTCCATCAGGTGCTGAATTCTCTCTCTGTACTCTGCCAGCTGCACCCTCTTCTCCTCGTTGATCTTCTCCTTCTCGAATTCTGTGTTAATCAGGTCGCTCCACTCCTTGGTGTCAGGGTTATACGATTTACCGGCGTGGGGAACATCTTCGTACTTTCTCACCTGAACTGGGGCTATACCTGCAGTCTTTGGTAGCTTAGAAGGAATGGACCAACTAGTAGTAGACATGTTAAGTAGCTCCGCTGGGATCTCCTTCTTGGACTTGACATCCATCTCGATACCGGAAGGTAGCTTGACCTTTTTGCCCTTCTTAGTGGCAGTGGTTGAGATGTCAGAACCCCAGAGGTCGTCCGCTCCAGACTTCACAAGACCTTCCTTGTTGACTCTGTTCTTCAGTTTGTTCTCGCCCTGGACACGTCCAGCTAGCGCTAGCAGTCTGTTTAGCTCGCGCTTAGAGACACCTTGGACCTTGTTCTGCTTCTCAGCCTGCACCTTGGCACCGTCGTGCTTGTGGTGAGACAGAGCGGCAACCTTGGAGTTGGTCTTGATGGAGTCAAGGATCTCTCTGCTCTTCAGGCCCTTCTTAATCTGCTTTCTCTTGACGAGACGCGCCTTGAGGTCCTCATCTCCAGCCTCATCGACCTGGAAGAGGGCGTCGTTCTTCAGCGATGACAGATCCTGTGTACCGTGAGTAATCTCCAACTCTGCACGCTGCTCAGTAGCGGCCTCGATATCTGTAAGGTCGATATTCTTTCTCCAGGCCTTCTTTCCCTTACGGGACTTTTGCTTGTGCTGAGCCGGTCTGTTGGTCTTCGATATTGGCGCCATTGTGCAGTGGAGTGTTGTGCGGTGAGTTTTAATGAAGTTTCAAACGGCAACATAAGCATATACGTCTCATATCCGCTACTCTTCAGCTGCCCTTGCACTGGAGACTCCAGGGCCATCCACCAGCTCATCGCATCTCATCGCCTGCGAAAAATTTTTGTTCATCGTGTGCGGTGATAAAATAGGTGCGCCAGCGGAATATCCTTCCCCGGTTCGAACCCACTGAGTGTCTTACATCTTTAATTGTGTATATTAGTAGATATCTGCAGTATATAATACTTGTATATGTATATGTGTCTATACGGCATGTGGACATACGGTCTGCCCTTTCGCTGGCTGGGTGCAGGAGTCGGTGCAGAAGGTGTTCAAAAATAGAAAAAGGTGCGTTTTTGATTGCGGGGATGTTGGTGAATGGATGAAACGTTGCATTTGTTTTGGGTGTATTCGTTAGAATCGTGGGCTGCGGCGGTGGAGAAAGGAGTTTTGTATCAGTGGATATGAATTAGGGTAGGTGGCAGTGTGTATGTGCGTCTCCCCCTTGTTCATAGCACGA
Source organism: Maudiozyma humilis (assembly GCA_037102785.1). NCBI lineage: Eukaryota > Fungi > Ascomycota > Saccharomycetes > Saccharomycetales > Saccharomycetaceae > Maudiozyma > Maudiozyma humilis. The sequence goes on along the minus strand of BTGD01000010.1, from coordinate 740,041 downwards.
TCTCCTCCTCATTGTTCCAAAGGTCTCTCTTGAACCTCCAGTGGGCGGCTGTGAGGTCCTCCTTCTTGTCCTCCTTGTCGCCGACCTTGGTGCCGGAAGGCACGTTCTTGAGGGACAGGTTCAGCAGGCGGGCGAGGCTTGTGAAGGTGTCGTTCTCGTCGGGAACCTCGGCGCCCTCGGCGGGGGTCTCAGCGTAGTCGACCTCGTTGAACCACCTTCTCTGCCAGCTGATGCCCTTCTCCTCCTCGACCTTTCTGAGCTCTCTCTGTGTCTCCTCGAGCTCGGTCTTGGCCTCCTGGATCAGGTCCATGTCGTTGCTCTGGATGGCGTCTGCGACGGCCTTCCATGCCTTGCGGGACTCTAGCGGGTGCTGGTCGTCGATGGGCTTGACGACGAGGTGCTCGGCGGGCGTGCGGTCTGCGTCGTAGAAGAGCGCCTCCTCGGAGGTGGTGACCTTGCCCTTGGCGTCCCTGGTGTTGCTGGAGATCTTGGAGGAGCCGGACCACTGGCCGCGGATGGTGTAGAGCGCGTTCTCGGAGCTCTTTGCGTCCTCGTTGTTCTTGTAGACGCGGGCCTTGAAGGTGTTCTTCTTGCCGGAGAAGTAGCCCCTGCCGGAGAACTCGATGACGGTGACCATGCCGTTGGAGGCCTGGATGTAGGACTCGCCCTCTAGCTCGACGAAAGGCGAGGCGACGAGGATGCCCTCGATGTGGAGAGGAGGTGGGGTGACGAGGTACTGCTCGTCCTTGACGGAGAGGATTGTGTGGCCGTACTGTTTGACGGTGAGCATGAGGGACTTGGAGAAGCGGGTCTTGACCTCGTTGTAGCCCTGGAGCTTGACGCTGTTCTTGTCGTTGAAGATGGAGTATGCAGTGATGGGGGGGTGGTGGGAGACCTGCTCGGAGAGCAGGACGGTCTCGCCGAACTCCGGGTTGCTCTTGTTCTCCCACTTGCCGACGAAGAGCTCGCCGAGGAAGGGGTTGAGGGGCTTCTTCTCGTAGCCCATGGACTCGTTACGGGAGCAGTACTGGGACTTGAGTGTGGAGATGAACCAGCGGGTCACGGCGAGCATGCGGGCGGTCTCGGCATCGGGGACGCCGAGCTCCGGGGGGAACTGGTCGGCGAAGTTCTCCGGGGTGATGAACGAGGGCTGCAGGAACAGGTCTGGGTGCTCGGCCCAGTACTGCGAGAACTCGGACAGCGAGACTGGGGAGAGGATGAAAGGCGGCGCGGAGAGCGTCGACAGATCACCGTTGAAGGAGGCAATCGACTTCAGGAACGAGGTCCAGGACGAACTGCTGGCGTATTGGGACATCTGGGTATGTGTCAGAAGCAAAAAACGAGAAAAGGCAGTAATCTCTCTCTTTCTCTTTCGCGATCTTCCTCGTGTGTTACTAAATTATTTATCGACGAGCAATAAAGGAAGCGGGATCTCTCACGATAAAGGAAACACGGAACGATATGCGATAGCCACCACTTGACGTGTCAATGAGATACGAATAGAAGCAATAAAAAGATACGCTTACTCACATACACTTACACCCACACCTGCACACACAAGATAACCAGCACCACACCCTAGACACTACTCCGCTTCCCCTTCCCTTCCCTTACCGCGCCACCCTTGCAGCTTGTTGATGCCTCTGCCACCCAATCCGTAGACTTCCCACCTCTCTCTCTCTCTCTCTCTCTCCCTCGTGGTGCGTGTTGACGGTGGGGGCGGCCTCCCCGCCATGCACGAGAAGCTCCACAGCGCTGGCAGCCTCCGGTGTCACCCGCGGGCGCCCGTCGCGGTATTTTTGCCACGGGCGGTGTTGATATCGCGTGGTACGAGCAGGGACCATGCAAGGGACCGCTCAGGGTGCCGGCGGCGGCGGGCGCGGGGAGCGTGGCGGGTGGGGGCGTGGGAGCGGGTAGGTGTGTGTGCCAGTGGGATGTGTGTGGGGTGGGCCCTCTACTACGGGCAGACGCCCTGTGCAACGCTGCTGGGGGGCCGGCGGCGCCCGTCCCAGGGGAGGGCTGTGTCCTGCGGCGGTCTCTGTGGGCGGGCAATACATATATTTGTGACGGACACAGCACCCGTGCACCGCGCATCCGTGCACCCGCACCGCCAAATCCACAGACAAACTGCAAACGCGTCAACTTCTGCGCGTGCCGCCTCTCCCGCGGCCCGAATTTTTCACGCGCACTACGGGCACTGCCCGGCCTGGACGCGCCTCCGGCCACTCCGGGCGGCCGCGGCGTGGGGCTGGCGCGGTCTGCCTCTGCCTCTGGCGCAGTATCGGTCACGGTAACAGTCCCAGTCCCAGTCCCAGTCTCGGTCTCGTGCCACTATGCCCAGGTGAAAAAGTATATAGTGAAATATAGAGAAAGCACAAGACACAATCATTCGATATAGCAATCCACGCAAACCACACAGACACAATCTACAATGGCCGAATCTCACAGACTATACGTTAAGGGCAAGCACCTATCCTACCAGAGATCCAAGAGCGTCAACAACCCAAACGTCTCTCTGATCCAGATCGAGAACGTCGGCAACCCACAGGACGCCCAGTTCTACCTAGGTAAGCGCATTGCCTACGTCTACAGAGCGTCCAAGGAGGTCAGAGGCTCCAAGATCAGAGTCATGTGGGGCAAGGTCACTAGAACCCACGGCAACTCCGGTATCGTCAGAGCTAAGTTCAGAAACAACCTGCCAGCCAAGACCTTCGGTGCTTCCGTCAGAATCTTCCTATACCCATCCAACATCTAAGCAGACCATGCGATAATCCTACCTTTTATTTCTTAGATATTCCGCACTGCTTTGTACTTGGGGGGTGGCGCTGTCGTGATACTGGAAACATTCACGTGCGCGCCTACCTACCTACTTCTTGTTTCTCGCAATAAAGAGAAACACCACGCATATCGTACGTTGATATAATTTGTTGGGTTAGCACACCTGAGCACTCCTGATCTTCTTACATCTCAGTAAGATCAGGTTGCGGTGCCAGGTGTCGCTGCACGGATATTTTTATGTACTAATAAATACAAAAATTTAATACACACATCTCACTACGTATACCTCATTGGCGCATTCTTAAATATTACAATATGTTGAGGTAACGACGTAAGTACATGGATACATACGATGACTTCTATATGCGCACACTCCTCGTCTTGAAGAAGTTGAGCACCTTGCGCGTCGCTGAGGGGCGGTGCGACCCGTGCAGCCCCCGCGACGCATCCTCCCGGTCGTCAGGGTGCTCCCGCATCGTCGGAAGCGAGGGGTGGTACTCGCCCACACTAGATATCATCACCGAGTTGCGGTACCCGGCCCTGCCCGAATTGTAACTGTCAATGGCACTCCCCTTGGCAGGGCTGTGCGACAGCGGCCGCCTCATCGCGATGTTCTCCTTGCCGGCCTCTTCCGATGACTCCGGGTGGTACCCGGGGTAGAAGCCGAATAAACTGAACCGTTTCTGGTTAGGGTCAGTTCTGTGCAGTTGGTGCTGGCTGTGACTGCGTCTCGCGACGGCAGCTGCCGATATCGCACTGTTGTTGACGTCTAGCGGTTGCAGTGCGGTTTCCCCACTATCCGTCGCGGACAATGGCGCCTCATCCACTTGCTCATGCAGTTTCTTAATAGTGGAGTCGATGTTCCCTGCAGATTTGGTGAGGTCCCCCGCGACACTCTCGATGTCCAGCGATATCTTGCTCTTTACCGAGAAGGAACGGCGAGGGTACAGCTTCGGCGAAATGTCCGGAGACTTGCTCGAGAGGCTCGTCGATGGCTGCAGCTTTGGGGGAGACGAAAACGGCGTCTCGTCCTTCACCACGCTGGAACTGCGCGTGATGTGCGACAACGGAGTGTAGAATGTGTCAAAATGAAGAGTGTCCGAAGTGGTCTCCGGCACAGTTGAAAAGGTGCCGGGGTGGTAACTGGTGGGCCGTGGTTTACGGTGGGCACTGACGCCAAACTGAGAGTGGAAATGCGATGACGACGAACTGTGAGAGCGTAGTGAGCCTGCACCGGAGTTGAACTCGAGCGATGGTGGCGGCATGATGAAATCAGAACTGCCACCCGTGGTGTCACTTCCGCCAGTCTGCTCACCGCCTCTCACGGGACTCTCGATGATCGCATTGCTCTTGTTCATCAACGAGGTGTCGCCGTTGGAGACGCCAGAATATCCAACAAAGTTGGGAGAGGTCACGTTGTAGATTACGTTCCTTTCACTGTGCGACGATGTCGAACGTCTCGAGGTCGATGCCGGAGTTTCAAATTTCACAGCAACATTGTTGTTAGATGTGATGCTGCTGGCTCTCAACCTCTGATTCAGCAATTCTCTTTCAGCTTCGACTACAGCTTGCAGCGCAAGTGAAGCAGCCGAATTACTTCTAGTGTGGCCATGTTTGCCAGATGCAGACCTTCTCTCGGGAGAAGGCAGGGTAGGAATTGTAAGGACGTGTGATTGTGATTCACGAGGAGGGGCAGGGAACGCAAGCATCGTGGAATCGATGAGCAGCGAGTCCCTCTTTTCTCCGTTGGAGTTCGTGGAGGCAGTAGAACATGTAGATAGTGGTCTTGGTTTGCTGAATTTGTTCTTGCCGTTGTTGGCTGTATTCGTGTTGCTTGTGCTGTTGTATTGTTTACTGTTATGCTTGGGTAGTCTGAGAACGTTCTTTTGTAATGCAATTTTATCCCATTCATCTGGGGTGATGCATAGGAATGATGAATGAGAGGCGAGCCATTTATGCTCTGTGATGAACTGGGTATTGACCCTCTTTTGAGGGTCCGGAACCAGTATACGACGAAGAAGATCTCTTGGAAGTGGATTGATGTATTCGGGGAACTTCAGTGGCGTGTGGGTAATGTATCTGTACAATCTTGCAATGTCATTGCCGTCTGGGTTTTCCAGATCATCATCCCAAGGGAGGTATCCTGCCAGCATGGCAAATAAAATTACACCACACGACCATATGTCAGCCTTGCGTGCCTCGTATGGCCGTGTGCTTACCACTAGTTCCGGAGCCGCGTAACAAGGCGACCCGCATGATGTGTTCATTAGTTCGTTTGAAGAGTAAAACTCATTTACAAATCCGAAATCAGTTATTATGAGATTCTCGTTCTTGTCAAGCAATAAATTCTCTAGTTTTAGGTCTCTGTGTACCAGACTCTTGGAGTGTATGTATGAGACACCGCTGACTAATTGTGCAAACAGTCTGCAAGCAGCTGGTTCCTTTAAACGACGCTTCTTTTGAATATATTTATAGAACTCGCCACCGGATGCATACTCTAGCACGATGCCGATATATTTCGAGTTCTGTAACACTTCATCTAATTTCACAATATTTGGATGGTTCAACTGTTTGAGAGCGTTGATTTCCCTGTATATTTTAACTTCCTTATTGGAGTCCTTTGCAATAGTGTCACGCTTAATGAGTTTTATGGCTACTTGGCGAGGGATGTCTGTGCTTCCATGTGGGCCGTTGTTTGTCAGTGATGCCTTGGACCAGCCAAGTTTCACCTTTCCAAACTCACCTTCACCGAGCGTGGACCCAATGATATACGGACCAAACGAGGGATATTTGCGTCGACTAGACTTACCTTCAGCAGACGGTACCGGGTGTGTGTTCAGATGGGTATTTCCACCGCTGGGATGCGGGATCGTTATAGTTGTTGTGCCACCGTAGTATGTATGGCGTCTATTTGACGTAGACATGTTGCACGGAAAGAGGGTTGTGGGCTTGTAACAAAGAGAAAAATAGGGAGTTGTGATGCACTCGTACTATTTTCCACTTGTTGGTGTAGAAACCTTGTGGGCGGAGGGAAGGTTGACTTGTGTGAAGATATACTATCACCGGAGCTAAAAATACCTCTAAAAGTAGTCGTAGTTTGTGATGTGAAGTACAAATCGTGCAGATGTTCCCGAATGCCGTATATATAATCAGGAAATGTGTCCAGAACAGTAAGGAAATAGAAACAATAAACCCCTTTCAACGATTGATTTCCCTTCCACACTGCAAAAGAATGTAGGCAGCGTGCAAGCGATATACGGGGGGCTTGTGTACAGGGCAGTCCCTGGACTGGGGCTAACCCGATGGCTGGGCAAACCCATCCCCATCTGGCCAAAATAAACCCCCCAGTAACCCCATCACTCCCATCCCCCTGGCATTCTGTGGTGTGTGTGTACGAGGGTGTGTGCTTTCCTGTTCTGACTAGGCCAAGGCCTCTCGCTTCCTCTGTTGTTTACTGCGGAGAGTGCGGTCACATTTCCCGATTCGGAAGTTTGTTTACTTTTCGGTGCGATTTGAGATTTTTCCTATTTGGGACATGGTCGGTGCGGCTGTGTCACAATGACGAGCGTTATAAGCAGGGGAAGGTGCATAAGGTGAGGTGGGGATGGAGGTTACGGGGAGACAAGATATTGTAGGTGTGTAGTGGTACTGTTTGAGGGGTTTTGATGATTGTTGTACTCTATTTCGTGTTTACTAGTGCAGGTTATTTTTAGTGCGGATTACGTCGGCACGGCGGAGAGATAAAAATATATAAAATATACAAAGAGTGCATACATTCTCCATGCGGTATTAAATGCAGTGTTTTTATTTATGGCGTTGTAGTTGTGAGGGTTAGCGTAAAGTTTGTGTATTAGGTTTTTACGGATGTGAATTACATATCCTTGATTTTCAAAATGTCATATACTTTACATAAATATAAAACTTGAGTACGCTCTATCCTTGCTCCTCGGCGTAAACAAATATCTCAAAAATTATACTAGTCATTGTTACATTAAATAAACACTATTTATTCAGTGGCGTCGGACTCAATACGCGCAGTGAATGGTATATAGACGGAGAGTAGTCCGTCAGCGTCCACGCAACATGTTAGATCGTCGATGATGGCGTCTGACGCGACACGGTTCCGCTGGCTACTGGAACCGCTGCCAATGGCGCGCCTGCAGCCGCCAGTGTGGTAGAACGAGAGGCATTCACTCTCTAAGACAGCATCATCAAACGATTCGTCATCGTCATCGTCCGTCAACTCCTGCGAGAACACAAACGACAAGTCCCAGTGGTACACGTTACCTGTGGCACCCACGGAGATCAGCTTGCAAGCTGAGGTCTCTGAGAATATGATGTCGACTACCGGGTCACTTTCGTAATGAGTTAGTTTTACGAGCTCGTGTAACTTCTTCTCGTCTACGGATGCGGTCTTGCCGACATCTATAACTGAGTGGCTTTGCAAAGTACGCCAGTCCCACAGCTTTACGGTACCGTTGTCGGAACCGGTAGCAAAAAGGGTTGGGACCAAGCCCGAAACCTTGAGTAGCGTTAGCTTTCCATCAACAGCATCTGTGAGGTTCCAAGCAGGTGTGTCCAAACTCTTTGTGAGGTCCCATAGTCTAATCGAACCGTCTGCGAAACATAACGCGGCAACGTCCGCACCACTCAGAAAGCTGCATGATATGCACTGCTCGGGGATATCGCTGATCTTGATAATGCGCTTGACTTCGCCGACAGTGTCCTTGTTGTCGATGATCTTCACTGTGGTGGAAGTAGTGACCTTTTGTGTCTCATCCTCCTTCGAGGAACTAGAAACCAGAAGCACTGTAGTCATGTCTGTAGATACATCGAAGTCGACAGTAGTTTTAGCACCGTTCTCGACAGAGTCTGGTAGACACTGTGACTGTGGCGTGGATATCTCGTCCTTGAACCACATTACTGCACCCTGGGTAGTTAACGCGGCGAACTTGATGCCGTTGGAGTTCAACAACACGAGCTTCTCAACGGTGTCGTTGCCGACGGTCCACTTTGGCTCAAACTGGGTCTCCTCGAAGGTTCTGAGGAACGACTCGTACATGGGCTGCGTTGAAACTGCACCATCAGCACCGTCTAGATGCACACCGAGTGGCAACACAACATCGACCTCGTAGATGCTGCTCCCGAGGGCGTACAGTACCGAGGTGGTGAGCGTCCCCTGGGCTCTGTCTGGGAAAATCTTGTCAGTGAAGATGACAGTCTGGTGTAGTTTGTTCTGGTGACTCACATTCTTGGCGAAACGGGGTTTGAAGGTAGAGATGTGCTTGTAGAACGTCGGCACCGCCTTCTTCCAGATCTTGAACTCCTCGTTACTGATCTTGTTCTGGCTAGCTTCCTGCTCGTGCACGTCCACAACCTGTTTCTCCTCAACCGCACTGCTCATATTGCAAATGGTAAGTTGTTCTGATGCTGTTCTGATGCTGTACCGTGTCAAACACCTGCCTGTAAACAGCGAGTCCCTTTACTTTGTAGAGCACGGTCGTTATGCAACCCGTACTTCCAGCGGCGTCGTGAGGGACGCAGGAAAAAAAAGCGGCGGACATCGCGCTGACAGTTTTTATATGCCGGAAATAACAAATGACTACGTATAAGGTGGTTATGTAATTGTGTGCTGGGGGGATCTGTGGTCAGTTTGCTGCTGCGACGCTGTCTCTGTGCTCGGAGTTCAGCTTCTCCAGGTAGAGCTGGTCTAGCTGTCCCTGCCGTATGCGGACCAGCAGCTCCAGACGCTCGCGGTACGCCTCGGCGGCCTCGACCTCCTGCTGTCTCTGGTCGGAGCGGATTGCCACCCAGCTGTTGTGCTTGTTGCATTTTTGCTTGATGCAAATACCGCGTAGTTCTGTTTGGGTGGAATCAGCGTTCTCCTGAGCAGCGTTGTACTCTTGCAGGAATTCTTCTGCCGTGCATGGCAAGGCCATGTCTAATTGAGGGTAGCCGCAGATCGATTTCTTGACCTTGCTCCGCTTGTTGCTGGCTTTGCGCTTCCTCTTGCGTGGCTTCTTCTCTTCGTTGGTAGTGTCTACATCCTGTTCACCTTCAGCAGAGGGTCCCGTCTCCTCGTTCAATTTCGCATTCACATCCGCGAGCCAAGCGATGTAGGCATCGAGGGTGTCGAGTTGTTCCTTCGCCCTAGGGATTGTCGTATTCTCGCAGTTCTTCAAGTCGTTCTGCAACCGTACTAACCCAGCATCGGTTGTCACGATATTTTTGTATGCCTCTGGACTTAGCTGCGGGTCAACCTTCCGTGCATGGATATCGCCCTGGCCAAGCTCGGTGAATTTCGTGGAATCTCCCTCTGAGACGTGTATCATGCCGCGCAATAGCTTACTGGAGTCTTCATCATGATGCGTGCCTTGTACCACGGCCCGCATGTACTCAACACCGTGTTCCTCTGAGCAGTATTTGCTGTTCTCCTGACAGGGCATAAAACAGTGCTCCAGCCTACATTTGTGCTTCCACAGTGTCTTGCGGCCGTTGACCGGGTCTGCGTCCGACGCTCTTGGGGTGCCCGTGATCCCAGCCTGGCAGTAAGGGCAGTAGAATGACGCGACAAGCCGCCTGTATTGCTCGGGGATCTTGAGGCAGGAGAAGTGGAACCAGTCGTCACAGCCATCGCAGCCGACCATCAGCTCACCTTCATCCGGCTTCTTGCATATGCAGTAGACCTCTTGGTTCGTCACTGGGTCGTGCTTCAGCGGATTGTACTTCGGGCACCAGCTGGGTAGTGTGCTTGTCATGGTTGTGTGGAGCGTGCGTATAACGATTACAACTATAAAAGTTTGTGAGTGATTGGAGAAGTGAATGAGATAGTGGCTACTTTTATCAGATGCTTGGGCATATCGTGTCGATCATTAGGCGTACAGCTTTGGTAAGCTCAACGCGCTGCTGCCTTCGCGCAGCGGCGGCCTGTTTTTCGCGCGTATGAAAATGCATCAAGCGCGTATCAACAGGCATTGTATCGACGTGCGACGGGCGGGCGTTCTTATCGAACGGGAGGTCGGTTTATTATGTAGAGAGGTGCTACGGAACTTGGAGTGTTTTGTCTGCTGTAGTGAAAACAATCTGGGAGTATATTTATTCAGAAAAAAACAATTTACTAGCTGTGAGCATATCTGACAAATATTTATCGGCCAGTGATGACACATTCATGATTAAAGACAACGTCGAACTAGGGTCGTACAGCTTTTGTCAAGTCGATCATGCTTTTAAACACAATATATTTATCAAACACAATATATATCGACAATATCGTACTTATCATGCCGAGTTCAAATAAAATCGTCCACCTAAACGTCAAGCAATAAACTTATAAAACTGATCAATATGTACCACCAACCTATATCAGTGACGAAAACTTCCACCAAACAGAAACTGAAATCAATACTCGCAGTATATGCTTCACATACAGGAGCGTTATTAGCAAGAAACTTCTCTATCATCCAGCACCGTACACACACCTGTAGCTAGTCGGACAGCTCTCCATTACTGAGGTGGCTTAAAACTCACAACACCAATACTCACCGTGTATTACTAAACAAAGAGAAAGTCTAAGTCAATAATGGATACGACCAGTTATAACTAAAATCAGCTATAGAGAATAAAACGCTTATAAATTGTCGAATGTAGAGGCTAGAATAAGCGAAAACTAATGGTCGTTGCCAAATCGATTCTTCACATCACAGTATCAATCATCATGCGCACAACTATCACCTGCGAATAACCTGTCCTGTCTGCAGTGCTTCCTCAGCAGTAACACCACCAATTATAGCTCACACCTAGCAATGCAACCGACTGCCCATGACTAACGCTATGTATTATTTCCTTTCCCCTTCAATCGCGAATCTCTCACCACTATCCAACATAGCCGCTCATCCCATCAATCCCGTGTAACAACGAAAAGAAATATCACCAACGCAACACACAGCGAATCTCACGGACTTCACAAATGCAAACTTTCAACTATTGAATTGTACGTACCAGGGCGGAAGCGCCAACCGCCAATATATCAAATGCAAACTACGAGAAGACAGCACTGTTCACGTCGCCTGGGCAGCCCTGCCCTGGGAGATGCCGTTGAGCAACCGCTCATACGTCTCATCGACCTCTGGCACCTCGTCATCGGGGGAAACGCCCCCACTCTCCGCATTGTCGCCGGTGTCTGTGGCGGTACTGTCCCCGCCGTATATGGACTCGAGATCGACCTCATGCGAGTTGACGTTGCTGATGAGGTCTGTGATGGAGTCGATACCCTTTGCGCGCATGATGGCCGTGCGCAAGTTGGTCCCCGAGGGAATTTTCGTAATGAGGGGGGGCAACGCGGGGGCCTCTGGCTCCGGGTACATGTCGTTCTGCTGCTGCACAAACACACCCCAGCGGTGCAGCTCTCCCTCCTCCTGCTCCTGCTCCCTGCCATGGACAAGCGTGGACGAGCTTGCGCGGCATAACACGGGTTTCCCCGTGAGAACATCGACGGTGCGCCCGGAGTCCGTGGCCATGAGATGGGGGCGTTGGGGCACTGCAGGCACCACACTCTCCTCCACACTGTCCCTGGCAGCCTTGCCCATGAGGGTGTTGAACTGGGGGATGTGCGCGCACAGCGCGAGCACATTCGCAAGATTGCGCTCGAGCAGGAGCAGCCGCACGAGATTCTCCTTCTCCTGGAGGCGCAGCGAGGCGGCCTGGCGCCGCGCGAACATCGCGGCGATCTCGCGCTGCACCTCCGCCTGCACGCTGCGCATCTTCTCGAAGTACTTCTTGAGGAGGTACTTCTTCGTCTGGTCGATGCTCTGCGCGGGCGCGTCCTGCGGCTGCGCGAGTGCGTTCAGCTTGTGGAGCACCTGCTCGGCGGTCTCTGAGAGCAGCGCGCCGTCGAAGAGCAGGTCGTCCTGCGCTGCGAGCTCGTCTGGGGCCGCGGAGGCGCTCCCTTGGTTTTCGCCCGCGACGGCGCGGTTCATGTTGGAGACGAGCGCGAGCGCGATGCGCGACTGGATCGCGGGCGGCACGGCGTCGTAGTGGATGTCGAGGTTGACGAGCGTGCGGCCCGCGCGCGCGAGGTGGTAGAGCGTGGCCCAGCAGTTGTTGCGCGGGAAGGAGTGGTGCGTGTCGTCCTTGTCGGGCGTGTTCTGCAGCAAGGAAACGTGTGTGAGGTGCGGGCACTTGGCCAGGATGGAGGCGAGCACCGTCAGCTCCTTGTAGGGGAGGTCGTTGTTGTCGCAGTGCAGGCGGCGCAGCTGCGGGAAGCGGGGCAGGTACTTGTGCAGGTAAGGGAGGATGTCGGGGAAGAGGTGTGGCAGGCCCGAGAGGTCGAGGAAGTGCAGCGCGGGCAGCCGCGCGAGGTACTTGATGAGCAACGCGGCGTCGTACGCGCGCGCGAGCCCCGTGCTGTTGAGCGTGAAGTAGTGCAGCCCCGGGTACGGCAGCGTCGCCAGGCGGTTGCACACGGTCTTGGCAGAGGGCCCCAGGTCGTTGTAGCCGAGGTCCACGCCCTCTACTGCTGTGCCAGAGGTGGACATCCACTGCAGCACTTCCCGCGCTTGCTGTTGCGACAGTTCCGACGATGCCAGCCCCAGGCGCAGCGGCCCCGGTGCAGTTGCCGTTGGGGTATTGTCGCGGGAACGCGTGAGCGCCGGGAGCAGCGCGGAGAACTGCGCGAGGGCGCGCGCGTCGCGCGAGAACTTGACGCCGTTGAGCAGCAGCTCTTCGAGCGGCCTGGCGGGCCGCGCAGCGAGCACAGCGGCTAGCAGCCCGAAGTCCAGCGTGTGGCGCAAGGGCAAGGGCGGCTCGCCCTGGGGCTGGCGCACGGTGGTCTGCGACAGGTCGAGCCGCGTGATGCCCGTGTCCAATACGAGTCTGCACAGCAGGGGCCACTCAGCGGGCCCCACGGGGACGTTGCGCAGCGAGAGGCGCTCGAGGGCGCCGCAGGTGCGCGCGGCGCAGAGCACGGCGCGCAGCATCGCGGGCGTGAGCGCGACGTTGTCGAACTCCAGGGAGGTGACTTGCCCCACGGACACAAAGTCGCAGAACGAGAGCACGTCGATGAGGGTCGGGCGCGCGTTGAGGAAGCGCAGCGACTGCAGTGGTGCCGCGCGGCCTTGCAGCTGCCGCAGCGTCGACGGGATGGGCAGAATCTCCCGCAGGTGGCAGCAGCGCGTGTACACCATCTCCGGGGTGGCCTCAGTGGTATCGCTCGTTTCCTCCTCCCCGAAGTGGTGCTGGTGCGCGTGGATAGGGGTGTCGATGGAGACAACGGGGAGCGGGGGCGCAGGGGCGGGGGACTCCGCGCGCAGGGGTGTGGTTCCCGCGCGCCCCGACGCGGACAGCGGGCCGCTGCCGTACGACGCCACCTCGTGCGCGATGCGCTTGGCCGCGGCGTGCGCCTCGCGCGTGTGCATTGCGGCTTCCGCCTGCTGCGCGCGCTGCGCGTCCACCGCCGCCCGGTACTCCGGGGACGATTCGGTGAGGGGTGCGCTAACCGATTCCACGGAAGCTGTCGCTCCCGCGGGAGACGCCGCGCCCTGCGCGATGCCCTGGGCGATAGCCGCCGTGCCGGCGAGCAGGTCCGCGGGCACCACGACGTTGCCGCGGCGCGGCGTGCGCGAGGGCAGCTGCTGCGGCGGCTCCTGTGCGACCGCTGCTACACTGAACGCCACGCGCCGCAGTGATACGCCGCGGAGTGCCGATAGCGGGTCACTGCCAGCTGCGGATTCTGTTGGGGTAGGAATGGTTGGGGTAGGGGAGGGCGAGGGAGGCGCCATGGGGGAGGCGACGCTCTCTGCGGTCTCCCCGCTGTCGCCCTCGATGGCCGTGTCGATGGATGCGAGGGCGGCGGCAGGAGTCTTCCCCGACTTTCCCCCCTTCTTCCCGAAGAGGGAGCCGAAGAGGGAGCGCTTGACGGGCGCGGGCGCGCCCTGGGTCTTCCCCATGAATCCCGCCTTTGTGGTGCTGCTGGAGAGCGATGTTGCGCGGGCAAGTTTCGCGTTCGCCTTGGGGCTGGGCCCCGTGCTGGTGGCGCTGGTGGCGCTCACTGTGCTCCCCGGAGAGGAGGGCGTGCGCACCTTTGTCAGCCGCAGGGAGTTGGGCGCGCCCGCACTGGACACGGGTGTGAGTGGAGTCATTACTGGGTCTGCTGCGGTGTCGCTCGACAGCGCCGCGTTCGACACGGAGGTGGACCGCCGGCGGCCATTGCGGTGGGAGGGGGTGGAGGAGGGGTCGGTGGGCGTGGGTGTGGGTGTAGTGGTGGGTGTGCGGGTTTTCTTCTTGGAGCGGTGCTTGGTCTTGTACAGCCAGTCGCAGGATACGTCGAGTTCGCTCATTGTGCAGCGAGGAGCGAAGCGACGAGCGGTGTGTGTGAGGAGCGAAGCGACGAACACACGGAGTGTATATGTGTGTGATAGTGAGTACGTATGTGTGAGTACGTATGTGTGAGTACGTATGTGTGAGTTCGTATGTGAGTGCGCTCGTACGAATATGCTATAAGTCCGGGTACTCACGACTTGGATGTTCTATGCGATGTATGATGGTAGATCTGAAGTAATATGCAGTATTGCGTACTCTAATGCTATGTCTGGATGTACTTTGACAATGGAAATGTTCAGAAGCGGCCACTTCAATTGCCTGTGCTAATATACTTGCTGTATCGGTACTTACCTAAGCTTATGCACTGCTGTATCGGTACTTATGCCCTGCTGTATGAGGAAACTTGGGTCCGTTTCAGCACAACTCTCCGATAGGGAAATCCTTAGGGAACTCCTGTCAAATGCAATATGTCAAAACACGTTCTGTCAACGCGATATTTACAGATGCGCAACCACTTACAAGTCTAGAAGTGCCATCTGCCGCGCCAGGTATTGTGCCAGGCCCTGCCTATTGTACATGTCAGCGGGGCAACGTAATAGGCGGTCCGCCCTCGCGAGCTGCAGCTGCAGCGCGGATTGAAAAATTGCTCGGCCCGCGGAACGCTCTGGGCACAGCGGAGGAGCCCTCGCGCTTTCCGGGAGTGTCCCGCTTCCGTTTTTGCTGAGCACAGCGGCCGTGAGGGGCGTTGCCGCTTTGGGCAGGTGCCGGCGCGGCAAAAGTGCGGGATGCCGCGGGTATCGTACCCGCGGGTGTGGCGGGTGTGGCGGGTGGGCGTGATGGGACGGCGGCCCGTGCTGGCTGTGGTGTGAGGGTGGCCTGCAGAAGCGGTAGTGCAAGAACAGCTGGCAGATAAGAGCGGGCGTTGGGTCGTTTACATGGATGGGTTCCTGTTTATATGCAAGTTACTATACGGATATTTCATGCGCGTTTGCGTGATACAGGTGACTGTCTTTGTAGAGAGTGTGGTGGCATGTAGACGTATTGTAGGAGGTACGTGCCATGTGCACATGAGTAGCACCATGGCATGGTGTGTCGGCAGTGACGTATTCACACCACTTACATCCTGCAATAGTCGCTGCTGAATGCAGGGTTGTATTGCCACTGCCCCGTGAACAGCGGGAGATGATGTAGGCACATGCAACGTGCCCCCACTGTGTATATGGCAGGGGGTGGTCACAGCGCACACTCCACGGGAATACAGTGAACGCCCACGCCAGGGATCGCAGACCAGGTTGCCTGGTGCACGGTCTGTGACACCCGCTGCTCTCCCCTCATCCCACCCATCCCGTCTCCCCTGCTCGGCCGCATCTCCGAGTTCTCGGCGTTCGGCGCCGCGCCACTGCACCCATTACTAATGCGCGGGCGCGGTGCACGGGTGGCCCCTGCCTGCCCCGCCGCATTTGTCGGCCGGCCCTGCGTCGATGCCAGATGCCAGATGCCTGCGTTGGGGTATATAAGGGCAGATGCGAAAGTTGTGTGGATGCAGGAATATCTACTACACCACAGAATATACCCATACCACGCAAGTTTGTTTGTGCACCACTCAAATATGTTTTCACTCCGTACTTCCTTCAGATTCGCTCCCCGCACACTGCCCCTGCCCCTGCCCCTGCCCCTCACCAGAAGCTACCACCCCAAGGTGATCGACCACTACACGCACCCCCGCAATGTGGGCACCCTAGACAAGACACAGAGCAACGTGGGCACTGGTCTCGTGGGCGCGCCGGCCTGCGGCGACGTCATGCGGCTGCAGATCCGCGTCAACGACGCCACGGGCGTCATCGAGGACGTCAAGTTCAAGACGTTCGGCTGCGGCTCTGCCATCGCCTCGTCCTCGTACATGACCGAGCTCGTGCAGGGCATGACGATACAGGACGCCGCGAAGGTCAAGAACACCGAGATCGCGAGGGAGCTGTCCCTGCCGCCAGTGAAGCTGCATTGCTCCATGCTCGCTGAGGACGCCATCAAGGCCGCCATCAAGGATTACAAGAGCAAGCAGAACAGGCCCGACACTTCTGCGCTACTGAAGTAGTCGTCTAGTTGTCTAGTCGTCTAGTCGTCTAGTCGTCATATATATTCGTACGTAAGCATATTCATATTCAGTTAGGGGGACGCAGTGGGAACCGTGCATGTAATTGCATATTGCAGATGGTTGAGCGTAGCGCGCTGTACATTGCATGTTGTACGTTGTACGTCGCACGTTATACACTGTATACTGAACACTGTCCATTGCACGTTGTCCATTGTATGTTGGCCGTTTTTGGTTGTACATTGTACGTTTGTGAAGTACAGGCGTGGGTTCTATTTTTGGCGGCCAGGCCGTGTCGATTAGTACCGCGGCTATTCGCATACACTATGGGCGATTAAAGAAGTTAAAAACGTGCATATACAAGTGATACAACTCGAGCGATGTAATTCTGCAGTTGGCTGACTACCTTGAAATCATTCTCTGCAATATCCATTAGGCTTATGCACCTGCAACTTTGTACAGGTTCCCCGCATACAATCTATCGATCCAGCAATTGCACCACCCATCATCTACTAGCTGTTAGTTTACCATGGATGCATATACACGAGTCTCCTCAACTGATACCTACCTACAGGGAACCCAAAACACACTCTCATTCACACCCACCCATGCACACATGCACAACACAAGCATAACACACACACACACACACACACACACACCGCTCGCTTCGCTCGCTGCACTGTGCTCGTCGCTCCGCTCCTCGTACACCGCTCACTCACGACACAAATCTTCATATTATACACTGCATCGCTATATACTCATGTCATCATCGGAACGTGTCTCCGTATTACACACAGTTGCGATGTTCGTTGTCCCTCGCTCACTGCGCCCTCATCTCCTTGAAGAAGTCGGTGATGGTGCTGAACACGATCAGCAGGATACCACCGCCGGGTCCCAGTCTCGCGATCTTTGGCACAAATCCCTTGTACAGCGCGCGGAACCCTTCCTCCTGGTACACCTTCAGCACCGAGGGGACCGCCCAGTTGTACTTCTTGACGACGGATCCGTCTGGAAGCTTCTCGAAGTTGCTGGTGCTCTGGATACGGGACTTCACGACGTCGAAGGGCGTGTTGAACACACAGCCCATCGTGCCACCGATGGTACCCGCGATCAGGTCGTTGCGGATCTTCTCGTTCGCGGACTTGACCGGTGGCAGCGTGTTGCGCACCTGGAAGATGATGCCGAAGTAGCCGGCGTTCCAGAACGCATGTCTCCACACAGTCGCCTCCAGACCCTGGTAGATACCGAGTAGGCCCTGGCGGTGGATGATGTCGCGGAGAACCGCGACGGGCGAGTCGAATTTGCACGCAGCATCCTGCATCTGCACCTTCACAAGCTCAAAGGGAACAATGACAGACGCCTCAACGGCACCAGCAGAGGCACCACTGATAATAGCGACGGTCTGCTGCGCACCTGGGCCCATAATGCCACCGTACAGGTCCTTGAACTTCTCGTTGAACGCGAACTTGGTCGCACGCTTGGGCGCCTCCATCAGGAACGGCGAGGAAATGCCCTTGTACAGCTGCTTGAAACCCTCGCGCTTCACAATGCGGCTGACACAGTCGACCAGACCCTTGTACCGCTCCTCCGCGGCCACAGTGTTCGACTGCAGCTGCATACGCGTCTTGACGACGTCCAGCGGGTACATCACGGCCAGCTCGGAGATGCCCGCAATCGCGCCCGCGACAAACTGGTACACAAACGGTAGCGGCTCCTCTTTCTTAGCAATTGGTGCGGCAGTACTGGACATGGTGAAAGTGAGTACAAGTTCAATTGGATCCCTTATCCTCTCATCCGAAAGGTCCCTTCCCCTATTGTCCAGGTCATCTGCCTGCCGGTGCGCCTGCAATATATACCGGGACCGGCGCGCGCAAAATTGTTCGGCTTCGCTCTGCGGTGAGTTGCGGCGCCGCGCGCTGCTGGCCAATCAGACGCGAGGATCGTATCTGGCTGCATGACAGCTGGCCGCTGGCTGCACGGTGACTCTTTTGCGATGAATATTTATGTTTGGGGTCGCTTTGCAGCGGT
The DNA here is from genome assembly GCA_037102785.1 of Maudiozyma humilis. NCBI lineage: Eukaryota > Fungi > Ascomycota > Saccharomycetes > Saccharomycetales > Saccharomycetaceae > Maudiozyma > Maudiozyma humilis. The sequence continues at coordinate 721,827 of BTGD01000010.1, read as the reverse complement.
TGTTACAAGGGTATGAAGTTGCCGACGATGCAGATGGGGATGTTGTAGCGGTCGCGGCGGATGGTGAAGCTGAAGCAGCAGGCGTGCTCGCGGGCGGCGGCGTCACGTGACCGGAGGGTGCATGACGTGAGCACTGCCTTCTGGCCCTTGTCGAACGCGATGGAGCCGTACTTCTCCCAGAAGTTGACGGCGCTCTGCTCGGTCATGAGCTCGTAGATGGCGAGGCGGCCGTCGCGGAGGTCGTCGACGGTGACGCCCGCGAGCGACGCGAACTCCTTGTTGGCGCGGTAGATCTCGCCTGTGCGGCGCCAGAGGCACGCGGGCATGCTCATCGAGGTGAACACGCGGTCGTAGCTGAGCAGCATGCGCTCGAACCCTTCTTCCACGAGCACCAGGTCCACGTCCTTGAGCGAGCGCGCGATGCTGCGGAACGCGGGCCGGATCGAGTTCAGCGGCTGCAGGACACGCCGCTGCGACTCGGCAGACATGTGCTCGTTCATGTACGCCTGCAGCCGGGTGTACCCCGCGGCGTAGTTGTACGGTTTGAGCAGGCCCGCTTCCAGTTTGGCGTTGATGACGGACTTGAGCTTCTCCTCCGGCGTGATTTCGACGTTAGGGTCTGCCGCGGTGAGGAAGAACTGTTCCTTCGCGGTCGGCGGCGGCTGGACCACGCCTTGCTGCTCGCTGTGTGCTAGCGAGTTGTTGCTGCTCTGGCGGCTTGCACCGTCAGAAAGCGCCGGAGACATCTGCGAGTAGTTGCCGTTGTTGTGGTTGCCCACTGCCATGGTAGTCATGGGGTCCTCGCGTGCGGGAAATGACTCATTGGGCCCCACGCCCAGCATCGACACGGGCTCCTCGAGCATCGAGAGGAACTCGTTCAGCGAGCTGAACTCCGAGCCCATGTTCTCTGACACAAACGTCTGCGGCACCAGCAGGTTCGTAGCGATGTTCCCACTATCTCCCGCACCCATGCCCATACCCATGCCCATGGATCCCATGGATCCCATGGTTCCCGAGGGAGTTACCGAGTCGGCGGGTGTTTGGGGCGGCGTATCGGCACACAGATGTGCGATGTTGCGCCGTATGCAGCGCTGACAGGGCCGCTCCTCGTCGCAGTTGACGTGCGAGCGGCGGCAGAAGACGCAGGAGCGCTTCGCGGGCCTCCGTTTCCTATGCTGGCCTTCGCTCATTCCGGTGGGGTGTGTGCTAGCGATCGTACGGCGAAATATAGCGATCCACAGGACCCTTTACACGCTGTTCCCTCTGCCCAGGCGGACGAGCAAATATAAAGCGCTCATCGGTTGTGTCTTGCACGTCTAACTGCTCCGGCCAGCGATAGGCGCGGGCCGCGTTTTCTCGCCCAGGGCACAAGGCAGGAGAGGGAGAGCAGGGCACACGGGAACTGGGACACACGCCCGCAAGGACTCTGCGATTGGCTGGATTTGCAGGAGAGAGGGTATTGTTCTTGGGTATTGTTGCGAGGGGTGGTGGGAGTATAGAAGTTTGCCTATGGGAGGAAGAGAGGAGTTGCAAGTGTGTGTTTAGGGTAGAGTACAGAGGAAAAAAACAGGGGATATATCGATAGATTGTACGAAATATGATACCCAGACAAGGAAGTTTGTTCAAGAGCGGGCTGAGACTCGGCGGAGTTGTGTCACGCTCGCTGCTGTTTGCGCCACGGGCAGTTGTGTCGCAGCAGCGGTTTGCTGCGATGCGTTTATACTCGCAGAGCAGCGGTGGAAGCGGCGGGAACGCCCCTCCCCGTATCGACCTGTCGAAGCTCTCGCAGGAGGAGATTAGGAAGCTGCACGAGTTCAAAATGGCCGAGAAGCGCAAGACCAAGAACCGGTCCATTGCGCTGTACTTCTCCAGTATCGCCGTGGTGTTCCTGGGGCTTGCGTACGCCGCGGTGCCCCTGTACAGGGCCATTTGTGCGCGTACGGGTTTCGGCGGTATTCCCATCACGGACCGTCGTAAGTTCACTGATGACAAGCTGGTGCCCGTGAACATCGACAAGCGACTGCGTGTGTCGTTTACGTCCGAGGTTTCGCAGATCCTCCCATGGAAGTTCGTGCCACAGCAGCGCGAGGTGTACGTCCTCCCCGGAGAGACCGCCCTTGCATTCTACAAGGCCAAGAACAACAGTGACAAGGACATCATCGGCATGGCGACATACTCTATCACCCCTGGAGATGCTGCGCAGTACTTCAACAAGATCCAGTGTTTCTGCTTCGAGGAGCAGAAACTGGCGGCCGGAGAGGAGATCGACATGCCTGTGTTCTTCTTCATCGACCCGGACTTCGCAACGGACCCCGCCATGCGTAACATCGACGACATCGTACTGCACTACACATTCTTCCGTGCACACTACGGTGACGGCTCCGCCGTGAGCGAAGCCGCCGCGAAGGGAGAGCCCATCTCCCCAGAGGAGGCCCAGCGCATGCTCGCAAACGCAACGGTGCTCAGCCCGGAGGACGTCAAGGACGAGGGGAAGTAATAACCAGTTGCGATTATGCCTTTGCACCCACCGTACATACATTCACAACAAACCCGCGGTCTGAGACCACGGCACATGTACATATATACAGAAACTATTACTGAAGTCCGTGGGCCGTCGTCATGATCATTATTTGTGACCGCAGACGGTGTACGGGTGTGACATCCGTGCACCACCGAAAGTTGTCACAAAATTTTCAGCTCAAAATTTCAATATGGCGAAATTTGCGTCTTCTCCCCACGGTGAAAAATTTGTGCGTTGCTGCTTCGGGGCCGCTGCCGCAGTTCTGTGCCGATGGCAGCAGGGCAGCGCCGGATGCAGGTTCCGGCCTTGGTCTTCGCCCTTGGTCCTCATCTTATATATATCAAACCGCTGCTTCTCATCTGTCTATTTGGTGGTGGGGTGTTTGTTTATCTCGAACTGTCAACACCCCATCAACAAGCAAACCAACAACAATGGCTTTCACTCCAGTTAAGAACTCTGCTTACTGCTCTCGTTTCCAGACCCCATTCAGAAGAAGAAGAGAGGGTAAGACTGACTACTACCAGAGAAAGAGACTGGTCGCTCAGCACAAGGCTAAGTACAACTCTCCAAAGTACAGACTTGTCGTCAGATTCACCAACAGAGACATCATCTGCCAGATCGTCTCCTCCACCATCACCGGTGACATTGTTCTGGCCGCTGCCTACTCTCACGAGCTACCAAGATACGGTATCACCCACGGTCTAACCAACTGGTCTGCTGCCTACGCTACTGGTCTGTTGATCGCTAGAAGAGCTCTACAGAAGCTTGGCCTAGACGAGACCTACAAGGGTGTCGAGGAGGTCGAGGGTGAGTACGAGCTTACCGAGGCCGTTGAGGATGGTCCACGTCCATTCAAGGTCTTCCTAGACATTGGTCTACAGAGAACCACCACCGGTGCCAGAATCTTCGGTTGTCTAAAGGGTGCTTCCGACGGTGGTCTATACGTTCCTCACTCCGAGAACAGATTCCCAGGTTTCGACTTCGAGTCTGAGGAGCTAGACGCTGACCTCCTAAGAAACTACATCTTCGGTGGCCACGTCTCCGAGTACATGGAGGAGCTTGCCGACGATGATGAGGAGAGATTCCAGGAGCTGTTCAAGGGTTACGTCGCCGACGACATCGAGGCCGACGCCATTGAGGAGATCTACATGAACGCCCACGAGGCCATCAGAGCTGACCCAACCTTCAAGCCAACCGAGAAGAAGTTCACCAAGGAGCAGTACGCCGCTGAGTCCAAGAAGTTCAGACAGGTTAAGCTAACCAGAGAGCAGAGACAGGCCCGTGTTGCCGAGAAGATCGCTGCTCTTACCTCCCAGCAGTAAGTTATTGGCTAAAAACGAAAACTTTCTTACTTTTACAATAAAGTATTTTAGTCCTTTTTTTTCTTCCAATAATTTCTCTCGATCAATCCCGTTGGAATACTTATATATAATAACTGTATAGCCGTTCTCATTGGGGCAACAAAAACATCAAAATAGATAATTCAATTACCTTTTTCTCTAAACTGACTATTACGTAAACGTGCGTCGATCAATTGATTGTCGTGTTTTCTTCTTTTTTCCCACTTATTTTTAGTCCAGGAGAGAAAGGCGTGCTTGGCGATTGGCAGCTTGTATAGGAAACCCGCAACCTCAACGGCGCTTATTTCGATATGTCACAGGGAAAGTACTGTACAGCGAAATAAACCTCAAGTCAGCTCTTGTCTTCGTTAAGCTTTGCAAGTATTGTTCACCGCGTTTGTAATACCAATAACTCTCCCCTTGGTGACATATACCGCCATTTCGCACTAAACCTACGTATACCGCGTTTCTTTAGCCATCACAGAGAACAATAGAGCCTACGCTTTCTGCCAATTTCGCATACCCCCTCAATCATCCTCCGGGCTGAGCAAGGATACCCAACCACACCCGTTGCCACCAACACCACCTTTACACTTCCTCTCTCGAGGTGACCTGAAAAGAGACACATTCAGGACATGCACATATACTCCGCCTCCTTTTAATGACTGCAGATAACATACGAACGCACAAAAGGAAGAATAGCCACTTATTCAACGAACAGAACACGTCTGGCTCTTCAATCAGAACGGACTACGACACGAGCATGGACAACCTTGAACTCGAGAACCTCGCACCGCCACCCATCGGAAGAACAACATCGATACCATCAGTTCCACGTACTGTACGCGATCTTGAAAGTCAGTCTCATACGACAGAGGCAATCCCAGCCAGTGCCCCCTTTTTATCCTGGGACAACATATACCTCACCAACAGGTTTGCAACCAACAAGAGGAAAATGGGCGCTGTGTTAACCCTCTTGGTCATCTTTATCCTGACACTGGTGATATACCCTTTGTTGACGAGGGCCCCACGATACGATAATGGGAGTAAGTCTAACAACAATGCAAACAGCTCTGAGAAATCCTTCACTATTGAGAATGTTATGAAAGGCGACTTCCAAATCAGGAAACGGAACTTCCACTTCATCGACCCTCCTTACACGTTCACAAATCAAGATATGGATCCAGGTCTCTATATGACAACTGAAACCACCGATGACGAAACAAGATTCTACGCTAAACAATTGTTCGACACTGAGTTCTCAAAGGACCTGGGGCCAAACAGATTCGAATACAATGGAGTAGAGTATTTGGTTGAGACAATCAAGGTAAGTTTCGCGCTGGACAAGCTGATATTTGGTACCACCGTGATAGATAATTTCCGCCATTCATCAACTGCCAACTACTGGATCAAGGACGTAGAGTCTGGATCGATCAGACCAATAACTCCATATTTTGACTCCGACGGAGCATTAGTGCGTATGTCATATGTGCGTTTCTCCCCAGGATACAACTTCATCTATTTTGTGTTCAATAATAACCTGTATTTCCAAGACATCCACGGTCAGCATGCCCCTGTAAGTGTAACGATAGACGGCAGTGCCGATATTTTTAATGCTAAAACTGACTGGATATACGAGGAGGAAGTCTTTGCAGACGACGAAGCTATATGGTGGGCACCAGATGATTCGAAGTTCATGTTCGCAAAGTTCAATGATACCGAAGTGGACGACTACACGTTCCCTAGATACACCACCAACCAGCAGTATAGTCCGTTGACGAGCATCAAGTATCCAAAAGCTAGTCGCAGCAATCCAAAAGTACAATTGTATTTTTACAGCATTGGGGGAGGCCAACTATTCAACGTCAACATGGACCATCCAGAGAGCGATGAGATAATTCTATACGATGCAGAATGGGTCGGACCTGAAAACTTCCTATTCAAGATAACAGATAGATATTCAAAGGAATTATCAGTCAAGGTTTTCAACACGGATAAGATTGAGTTGTTAAACACAAGATCTTACAATACAAGTGAGTACAATGGTTGGGTGGAGAAATCTAAAAAGTTATTTGTTATACCTCCGAACGAGGAAAATAAAAGAAACAACTACGGATATATTGATGTCCAACCAGACAATGAGGGCTTTAATCACTTGTTCTATTATGACACTCCCCAAGCATCCGAAGGAAAACAATTAACGGATGGTAACTGGGAAGTCACTGGAACGGGCATCCTTGGGTTTGATTATGAAACTGATACTGTTTACTTCACAGGTAATATGTTTCATACAATGTCACAAAATTTATTTGCCGTCAGTATTGACAATAATGCAAAGGGTGTAGTTGTCCTCCAAAACCCATCAGACAAGCACTCGTTTTATGATTACAAAATTAGTTCGAGTACGAGGTTTGGTGTAATGGAATATGAAGGCCCCCACATTCCAATCGCAGCAGCTGGACCACTGACTCAAGTCCTATCAGAATCTAATCATAGAGACAATGATGCTCTCGTCTTATCAGATGAAGAAAAACGAAACACGATATTGCAGAACTACGACCTGCCAATCACAAGTTACAAAACAACCACATTGCAGGATGGTACTGAGATTAACTATGTTGAAATCAAGCCCAGAAACATGGATGCAAAGAGGAAGCACCCACTGTTAGTGAATGTCTATGGAGGTCCTGGGTCCCAGACATTCACATCCAAAAACACAATTGCCTTAGAGCAAGCTGTAGTTTCAGGTCTACAGGCCATCGTTCTGCAGATTGAACCTAGAGGAACCGGTGGCAAGGGATGGAAGTACAGATCATACGCATCCAAACAACTTGGCTATTGGGAACCAAGAGATATAGAAGAAGTTACCCGCAAATTCATTTCTGAGAATGAAAATCACATTAATACGGATCGTGTTGCCATATGGGGATGGTCCTACGGTGGGTTTGTCACACTAAAGACAGTCGAGTATGACAAGGGTAGTATCTTCAAATATGCTATTGCCGTAGCCCCAGTTACTAACTGGTTGTATTATGACTCGATATACACCGAAAGATACATGGGAGAAGTTGGAAAAAACATCAAGTCATATATTGAAATATCTAGGGTGGCAGATATTGAATCATTCAGGAATGTAAGTCGTCTGCTCCTCATGCACGGTACGTCCGATGACAATGTTCATGTTCAAAACACTTTTGAATTTGTAGATAAACTGAACTCAGCAAACGTTAGAAATTACGACATGCATATATTCCCAGATTCTGATCACTCCATCAGGTTCCACAATGCCCAAAGCACAATATACAAGAAGCTTTATTACTGGCTTCAAGAAGCATTCCAGGGGAATCTTGATGATATTATACATTAGAGGTACCATCTTCTTCATAAAAAACGCCACTTATAAACCATATCATAGTAATTATTTATACAATTCACCGCACCCTACAAAATTCATATGTCGTGGTTTAACTCCTTTTTTCTGAAAGTTTGAATTTTAACCCTCATATTTTTTCCCAGTAGTATATGCTGCATTATATTGCACCCAGCATTAATTTACTTCTCCCCTTTTTTCAGTCATTATACCTATATCATTATTTTTTTGTCAATTTAATTTTGTGTCACAGAGTTTCAAAGAAAGAGAAAAAAAGTATAAATATAAGTAAAATTTCCCAACATTTTTAAAATTTCTTCTCCCACATTCATCGTTTTACATTTACTTATTTCTTGTTATCTTCTCTTGTGGAAAGTTTAAATACAAGCATCTCGCCGTGGAATTCCTTTGATACATACATCGGAACTAATAATCTACCTCAGACAACAACCCTCAATCCTTTAATTATTCAACAATGTGGAAGCAACTACCATTGATCTTGACAGTCGGCAGCACTGTCATCAATGCTAAGGGACATAATATTGTTCTTTCCACCGAGGATGTTGGCGGCGATTCTGCCGCTGTGGTCCACAACAAGCCTCCTACTGTTCACCTTGACAAAGACAGCCTATCTCCAGATTTGCTCAAGAAGCAAAAGGATGCCTCGAAGGTTGCTTTCGCTAGCCCTCGTGCTAATATCGAGGTAGTCAATGGGAAGGAGTACTCTTCTCTCTTCAGAAAGATCCACCGTAACCAGGACGCCGATGATGATGAGGACGATGAAGATGACGACGATGATGAGGAAGACTATGTTGAAGAGGACGACGACGATGATGAAGGTGAATGTGGCGGAGATGATGATGATGATGACGATGACGATGACGAAGGCTGTGGTGATGATGATGACGACGAGGAGGATGACGAGGAAGATGACGAAGTTGTCGAGGATGATGACGATGATGAAGATGATGATGACGATGAGGAGGAGGACGATGCTCCTGAGGAGAAGCTTTCCAAGAAGCAGAGACTCAAGAACAAGTTTAGACTACCAGGAAGATCTAGCCACGGCAAAGCCAAGGGCAAGAACAGTCACGTCTCTAAGATTACTGGCAAGCAACTGAGAAAGGTTAGAAAGAACAAGATTCGCAAGGCAATTCGTGCTGATAGAAAACTCGAGTCCTGCATTGGTGATGATTCTGGCAATCCAAACGCAGCCTGCATTTCTGCTCAGGATATTGGAGGTGACATTCAGGATGTACCTGTCTCTGAGAACAGATGGCCATGGCGCAGACGCAAGGGTAACACTGAGCCCGAGGATGATGACGACGATGAGGAAGATGATGTCGAGGAAGATGATGAGGACGAGACCTGTGACAATGATGATCAATGTGGTGATGATGATGATGATGAGGATGAGGATGATATTGATGAGGACGAGGAGGATGACGTCGATGATGAATGTGGTAACGGAGACGACGAAGACGACGAGGACAATGAGTGCGGAAATAATGACGAGGATGATGAGGACGAGGAGGACGATGAAGACGAGGATGACGAAGGAAACTTCCCATGTGACAGTCATCCTTCAGGTTGTCCAAACAGCTCCATTGCTCCTTCGTCTGCCATGAACACAACGGCTGTTGCTTCCACTCCTACCACAACAAGAAGGACTGTCACTCTTACCCAATCAGCCCAGGTTACCAGTACATCAAGACCTCCCGCCGTTGTAACAACTGTTGTAAACAGTACCGTTCTCGCATCTACTGTTCCAGTAGCTGCCTCCACTGTAACAATCCAAACTGTCGGTAAGGCCAATATTGCCAAGGGTGTTACAACCGCTCTAAAGGCTTCTGCACCAGCGAACAGAGAGCTTGCTCCAGTTTCAAAGAGAACTAATGAAACAGAAAGCTCTTTGAATGTTCCATTCGCAGAGTTCGAGGCTAAGGCTACAATCTTCTCGGCGTCTGTCACAGTTGTTGGTCTGGTCATGGCTGCGTTTGCTATCTCTGCATGGATGTGAACTGAATAAACATCCTGAGAAATTATAAAATAAAATATATATTTCACATATATATATATGCATATGTTTAGCTAGAAAAACATCAGTCATTGAAAACATGGAAATGCAAGAACATCATTAAAGCATCCGGAGTATGAGTCTGTCGTTTCTGTTAAGCAAGGTGTTGATGTTTTATGACTTTCCGGGTAACGGTTTCGCGAAGCGAAGCGGACAATTGAACGGGTTCAAAGAGTGTTATTTGCTATAGAGGACGTGCCACAATGGGTGTTATGTGAGACATTACAAAGGTCTATATGTCAATCCTGAAATATCAGCGAGCAATACTGAAGTGGTAATCCATCGTTTCCTTGTTTTCAGTACCTGTGTCCACTTTTATTTGTTAAAAGGTGCCAATATATCCAATAGATTCATCCCCCAACAATGGTAGCCGTATGTGTACAACAACAACATTTACACCTCTCACAGATGTGTAGATGTGTTTTTCCTTTAAACGATTCAAATTACTCGTTGTTCTCACATTAGATCTATTACTAACACTATATTTTGAGCATCAGCTCTCATAAATCTATTTTAATTTAGAGTGTCAAAAGAACAGTCCGTGTCAAAACTAGCCAACACATTTTGCCAGATGTCCCACCTGTTGAGAACTTTCCTGTGCGCCAATGGTCCATTGAAGTTGTACTATTAGATGAAAACAATAATGAGATACCCGCCACTATCTTTGAGAAGGTGGTGTATCACTTGCATCCCACCTTCGCCAATCCAAATAGAACTGTCACAGAGCAGCCATTCAGAATAGAGGAACAAGGTTGGGGTGGATTCCCCATGGATATCAGTGTATTCTTCCTAGAGAAGGCTGGTGAGAGAAAGCTCCCTCACGACCTGAATTTCCTGAAGGACTCGTATGAGACCGATCATGTTATCCAGGTTCCATTGAACAAGCCACTGCTGTTGGCCGAACTTGAGAAGAGTGGAAGCGTCGAGGATACATCCAATGGCAGTGGAAAGAGAAAGAAGAGTCTCACAGGTGTCACTGAGCCCAAGGCAAAGAAGGCCAAATCTGCCACAACCTCCTCGGTGAAGGGTAATGTGGATCTAGAGAAGCTCGCGCTGGGCCTAACAAAGCTTAGTGAAGATGACCTTGTCGGTGTTGTGCAAATGATAAGTGATAACAACACACCCGAGATGAACGTCACGAACAATGCAGAGGAGGGAGAGTTCATTGTTGACCTCTACAGTCTGCCAGATGGTCTTCTTAAGAGTCTTTCTGATTACGTGAAAAAGCACATTGTGTAATATGGTTAATTGTACGGTAGTAAAATATATATAATATACAATAATCCTAGTAGAAAAAAATAAAGATATTAATGAACATTGTCAATGGATTCATTAATAATGATAATAGTAAACCGGAGAACCCACATATAAATTTTTACATTAGCTGGGCTATGCATGCGATGAGAATCGTTCGCGTCTTACATACCATTTTCGAGGTTTGGATCGTAGGCTGCACCCTCATTGGAATCATTGCCGAACAGATTGTTGGCAGTACCATCCTTCTGAGAAGATCCATTTTCATCCACGGAATTGTCGATTGTTCCATCCTCCGAGTTTGGAGGGTTCGAGCCTTCGGGCACAGGGCTACCCTGGGAAGCAGCTGCTGCAATGACGGAAGTCATATCTGGGTTTGAAGCTCCCTTCTTTCTAGACTTCAGAGCCTTGGCGATATTACCAGTAACCTTTTGCAGGTAGTCTGGCAATGGCTTTCCGGCCTTCAGATAGTGCAACTTCCAGTTTCTGGCCTTATCCTTTAGCTGGACCTGGGTTCTGTTCTTCAGAGCCTCAGAATCCTTACCACCGGGGCCGTACTTGTCCAGAATCTTGGACCACGATGGACCACAAGACTTCAGACCTTCAATCAGTGCTTCATCCTCCTCAGTGGACCATGTTCTCTTTGGCTTTAGCTTCTTGATGCCACTGTTGGCAGATGCAGCAATGGCTGCGCTGACCAAGGATTGCGTGACTCTTTTGCTGGTCTCGCCACTGCCCTGCGAGGGATTGGTGAAAGCCGCTAGAGCTGAGAAATTGGCAGAGCCCGCACCGGATCCCATGATAGACTCTCCTATAGGCATATCCAGCTGCGAGTCCTGACCCTCGAAGTCTTCGTTGTCGTTAGCGCCCGCGCTGCCACGGTGTGTCGTGGAGGATGACGCCGCGGCACCACTAGCGTACATGACCTGGTTATCGAACTCGTCCTTGTCGAAGGTGAACAATGGTGACTTACCTCTGCCTCTGCGGCCCCAGATAATCAGACCCATGTTTCTGTTGCAGTAGTCCAGCAGCTCCTTGATGAAGTGGTTCCAGTCGTAGGACTCGGTTAGTGGTTTGAACTCTGTGAAGTTGGCAAGGTTATCTCTGCGGCGGTCGCAGCGCTCGATGAAGTCGCGCTCGGAGGGGGTCAGGGTGTCTGATTCAGCGACCCTGTCGCTACCAGTCCTGCGCATGATTAGCTGCTCGGAGAGATCGCTGGGGAATATCTCCTGGAGCAGCTCGAGCTTCTTGTCAACGGGGACCTCTTCGCCGTCACCTTTCTCGTCACGCAAGCCGGCGATGAACGCCTGGGTCTTGAGGTCCAGGTAGAGGATAGCCTGAGACTTGAGGAACTTACCATTTTGATCCGTGGAAGAGGTGCCAGTGAACAGTGTGTTGGGACAGAAGATGTCGAGGAACGCGGATTGCAACAGCTCAAATCCATATGAGAAGCAGCCTAGAGCCGTCAGGATGAACGTCAGCAAATTAGCCTTACGGATAGCGGTGATGATGTATGCCTCATGGCCCCTGAGGAGCGATGGTGGAGGGGAGTTAGGGAACCAGAGTCCCGGGGCTACGTCGTGAACGTGCAGAAGCGGCGAGCGGGTGTTGTACACAAGCCTTACCTGCTTGAACAGCTGCAGCAGTGTCTGGAACACCTCTGTCTCTCCGGAGCTGAGATACGTTCCCTGTTCAATGTACAGGGCGATGACCTGCGGGGCGTTAGAGTTGAACACTAGGAACCTGAGCAGCTGGGTGGACACATTGTCCAGGAGGCAGAGGGAGGAGATGGTGAGCTTGGTGCGCGTGGGGAGGCCCTCGAGGATGCCGTTGAACCTGTTGAGGTTCTCGGTGTCTGCCTCCGCCTGGTCTACGTCATTCCTGGCGAACATGGTTGCTGTGGTGATGACCTTGGGTAAGCGATGGGTTAGGGCTTGTGGAAGACCTAGTTGGGTGTGGTGTGGTGAAACAACGGAAACTACTCTAAAATACACCGGGGAAAGTGTAACCACCACTTTATGCACAACTAAACAACACATACACCCACTACTAACCCGTCAAAGCCCCTCCTGGCAGCCCTGGCGGCTCCGTACCCCCTGCCGTCCGCCGTCCACCCACCTAGGTCTTGCAGTTGCCCTCGCAGGCCCTGTCAGGGCTTGTTGACAACGGCAAAAAACGCGGAAATCCGGGTGCGAAAATCTCAGCACGGGCGTCACGTGCGCAAGTGTCGCGGGCGGATAAACAACGGGACAGGCACAACAATATACACGGTACGTAAGACACTTCCAGGAATATAATATTACAGTACACTGCTTTATAAGTATAGTATATATGGATATAGGGCATGCTGGACAGAGGATAAAAAAACAGACAGCGTGTAGGGCGCGGCTTGCATTTGCTGCGCCGGCCGAGTGTGTACAGGGGAAGGGGGGAAGTTAAGCAGTGTGTCGGGGACAGCCCAGTGTTGGAATAGTTTAGACGAACAGAGTGGGTAGGCATATGAAGGGGAGAAAAAAAATGTAGAACCTGTGGTGTCACAATTTAAGCACCAACAGCGGTCTTACCCTTCTTCAGCACCTTGATGATACCGGAAGGACCCTTTGGCTGGGCGAGGTCACCGGACTCGACGGCCTTCTTGATGGTGGAGTTGAAGAGGTGGTCGAAGTTCTTGGTGCTGCTGATCTTCTTGGCGTACTCGCCCTTCATGTGCTTCTTGACGGCCAGACGGCTGGAGCCCTTGCCGTTGTTGATGGACAGTATGCTCTTGATGATCATCTCCTTGTAGGTTGGGGCGGCGGAGGAGGAGGCAGCAGCCTTCTTTGGCGCGGCGGCCTTCTTGGCGACCTTCTTTGGAGCGGCAGCGGTCTTCTTAGCAACCTTCTTAGGGGCGGCAGCAGCCTTCTTGGCGACCTTCTTGGCGGCTGGGGCGGGGCTGGCGGCCTTCTTGACGACCTTCAGGGCGCCGGATGGGCCCTTTGGCTGCTCGAAGTCGCCGGCGTCGACACCCTTCTTGATAGCGGCGTTGAAGTAGTGGTCGAAGGAGGCGGAGGCGCCGACGGAGGGGTGGTTGTCCTTGATGTACTTCTTGAGCGCTGGACGGGAGACACCCTTTCTGGACTTGAGGGCCTGGGCAGCCTCGGTGATCAGCTCCTTGTAGCTCTTTGATGGAGCGCCGGAGGCAGAGGAGGACTTGGCGACCTTCTTGGAGGTGGTCTTTGTAGCTTTCTTTGGGGCCATTGCAAATATATGTGTGTTTGTGGATAAAATGTACGGAATGTATATTTCGATTAGTTTCAAGATATCACTGCAAAAGAAGAAGAAACGAACGCAATTAAGAGACAAAACAGCAACATAAACAAGGAGGAAGATAAATGGAAAAAACACGAACCCGTTATATACACGAAAGGGCCACAAGAATAAACAAACGTGCAGGCTGAGAACTCTCCCGCGAACAAAACAACGCAACAAACAAAACAAAGCAAATCAACAATAACAAGGACAGGTTCAACGGGAACCACAGATGCGTCCCGGAATCACACATGCCCTGTCGCCCCGTTGCCGTTGCCCGTTCCCCTGCAACTGCTTCCCGCCGGTGTGTCTGTCTTGTTTGTTTATTTTCGCGCCGCGTTTCGAACGTCCGCCTCGGGGATGGCCTGCGGGCGCGTCTGTGCGCCACGCGAGGGGCGCCGCTGGCTGTGGTGTGGGGGTGCGCGTGCACGTGATTGCCCCGGTGCATGGGTGTTCTGACATGTTATTTCAGTATATGGTACATAGCGTGTATAGGCGATGAGCCTGCGGCGGCTGGCAGCGTTAGTCGCGCTTCTCCAGCGGGTTGTATCTCAGGAACTTCTCGATCAGGTCGACGTGCGTCAGGATCATACGTCTGCAGCAGTAGCGCTTCAGGCCCAGGCGGGTCAGGGCGGTGCCCTCGTCCAGCTCGTCCTCCTGCAGCATGTTCAGGTAGGACTCCCATTTGTCACCGACGACCTTGCCGCATGAGAAGCATCTGACTGGCACAATCATTGTGTGTTGTGTGTGTGAGTGTGAGTTGTGTTGGATGTATGTCCTTGTATATTGCGAACAGTCCCACTCTTATATACGTATGTGTAAGCTGAACATCTCTTTATCTTCGGGGGCGATGTCTGCAATTTTTTCGTCCGGTGGAAAATTTTGTCGCGGTCACGTGGGCCGGGTAACGCGTGGGGGCGTGGGGGCGTGGGGGTCCACGTGACTGCGATGTCACGTGCAACTGAAAAATTTTCGCCGCCGATGCCCATCGAGCCGCTGCCATACAGGATGGCTATATGAGACATAGCCTTCGAGGGAGTTAAAGATTATCTCCTGCAGACCCCACCACAACAGCGTATACATCCCACAGCCGCAATTATGTCTGCTATTGCACAGAAGTACCAGATGTCGGTCGTTTCGGGTGGCCGCCCCGTGCTGCCCCGCGGCGGGAAGAGCGTCTGCACCGTCACGCACGACGGACAGGCGCTCGTCGTGCCCTTCAGCAACCAGCTGCGCGTGTACTCCCTCGAGACCAGGCAGTGCATCAAGACGGTCAAGTTCGCCAACTCCGCCGTGCTTTCGCAGATATTCCCTGCCGCTCGCGTCGCCGATATCGTGATGGGAGACGCCACGGGAGCTGTTACGGGGCCCGCGGCCGAGAAGCTGCTCACGCTCTTCACGGATCTCGGGCATGCTATCGTGCTGAATTACAAGGGGAAGCTCACCGAGACACCCGCGGTGCATGCTATCCCGGTCGATACGAAGCTCGGAGAGCGTGTGGAGAAGGTCTTTGTCAGCGGCGAGTCCCTCAGGGTGCTGATCGCCGGCGCGAACGACTACAAGCTCGCCCAGCTCGCTTTTAACACGGATAAGGTGGTTCTGACGGAACCTGTGGTGTTTCCCGGTGCCATGCTGACCGCCTGGTCCGGCGATGAGCAGGTCTTTGCGGCACTGTGCCGGGACCCAGCCGCCGGTAACCAGAAGCAGGTCCGCGTGCAGTCCGTCCACAGCAGTGCTATTTCCACCGCTATCCCACTGGAGAAAGTCATCCCCAACGCCACTACGGCCCCAAACACATCTTCCAAGAATGCCAGGTTTGTCTCGGCCCTCGCCATCGACAACAGCGGTACGCAGCTGGCCCTCGGTTTCGCCTCTGGTGTCATCACCATCGTCAACGTTGCGGACCTGCAAAGCCGTCTCCTGAAATGGCACATCGACGCCGTTCTGGCACTCGCGTTCACCGATGACGGTGCGTACCTCCTCTCCGGTGGTTGGGAGAAGGTCATGCTCTTCTGGCAGCTCGCTTCCAACACCCAGCAGTTTTTGCCCAGACTCAACGGTATCGTTGTCGACATCCAACCCCGCGGCAAATACTACACCCTTGCGCTGCAGCTCGCCGAGAACGAGTCCAGTGCAGACTACCAGATCGTCGTCCTCAACGCGGCTGACCTGACCTCCCGCGTCCAGATATCCGGCCCCATGCCCGTGTTCAACGACCAGACGCGCAGCGCTGCCCAGCCAGTCTCCGCACTCAAGTCCAACACCCAGATCAACATCTCCAAGAAGAAGCACCGCAGAAAGCTCGTCAAGGCCACGAGACAGGACTTCACCACGATCATTGAGCAGAACCCACAGACAAAACAGCTGTACATCCCCCACATGTCGGCGCTGCAAACGTTCGACTTCTACAAGAACGAGCAGAGCGCGCTGCAGTTCATGACCGACGGCATGAACAACGCCATGGGTAAAGTCAGGGACGAGCTCAACATTCGCGACCCGGAGATCAAGAACATCAAGGTCACCCGCGACGGCAACTGGCTCGTCTCCTACGAGGTGGAGTATCCTCCAGAGGACCTGATGTCCTCCGGTGACCTCTGCCACGTCCTGAAGTTCTGGACCCGCCAGGAGGACCAGTCCCAGTGGACGCTGCGCACAAAGGTGCTGAACCCTCACGGTAAGGGCACCCCAATAACGAACATCATGGTGGCGCCTGTGTCTGTTGCCAACGGTGGCGCCGGCTGCATCACCGCTGACAACAACGGTGGCATGAAGTACTGGGCGTTCGACACTGCTGAGAAGAACTGGTGTCTGAAGAAGCTGCTGATTCCAAACTTCACCAACTACAGCAACTCTGTCTCACTGGCGTGGTCCCGCGACGGCAGTCTGATCTTCCACGGGTTTGACGACAAGCTGCAGATCATCGACTTCGACAACTTCAAGCAGGTCAGCGTGCCGGGCTCTCCCGACGACAGTGATGTCTCGATGCCCGGTGAGTTCACTGTGGACTCCGAGATCCAGGCCGTGAAGCTTGTAGGAGAGAAGAACCTGGTGATCGCCACCAAGACTACGCTGAGCGTCATCGACCTGCTGTTGGGCAAGATCACGAGGGGGTTCGACCTGTACCCATACGTCAACGGCATGTACAAGAACAGCCATCTGGACCGCCTGATCAGCTGCGATGAGAAGAATGAGAAGCTCGCGCTGGTGATCAACGAACAGGTGGCCGACACCGCGGATTACAAGGCTCACATCCTCGTGTTCAACGGGGATCTGTCCAAGGTGCTCGACAGGTTCACACACGACGAGTACATCTCATGGATCGGGTGGAACCACGACACAGACTTCATATTTGTGGACATCCAGTCCAGATTCGGTGTCGTTGGCACCACTGTCAACACCGAGATGGTCGACGATTCCAACAGAGAGGACGTCATGGAGGGTATATTAGACGGCGCTGCTGCCGCCGCCGAGACGTCAGGAGAGACGGCCCACAGCTCTAGCGAGAGCTACCTCGAGAAGCTGCGGGAGCTGTCGCGCAAGAAGAACGGTGTGGCGAACACCACTGTCGCCAATGGCGCCGCTGCTAACGGCACCCAAGACGAAGACGCCATGGACATTGAGCAAGAGATCATCGCGGGCAACCACAAGGACGATCACGGCATCAACATGAACAGTTTCTCCAACATGTTCGAGAACATCCAGAACGTGCCAATGGAGACGCTGTTTGACAGTGTCATGAAGGCGCTGTCGTAGATACGACCCCCGCGTCCACAGTACATCACGCACACGCACGCACACGCACACCCCACAAGCACAGTACGCATAGTACACCTCCCCAGCATGCTCTAAGGGAATGTATATTAAATAGACCGCATGTGTATATCCAATAAACCTAAAAGCATACGTATATCCAGTATAGTCCTCCCATGACAGAAACATCACTATGCACGTGGAACCTACAGCACCACGTGACAACTACCTCCTTTCGAACCCCGTGCGGGGCAGAAAATCCGAAAATATCCTTTGCACTCCCGCGGTGCGTCATCGCGTGATCGTCCGTGCCAACCTTTCCGTGTTCCGCCCGTGTGCCAGAAGAACCCGCACAACACACAACCGTGTGCACCCCCGAGCGGAGGCGGCGACCCAGACAGACGCCGCCGGAACAAGGAGGGCGCCGCCGCGACAGTCGCACAGCCGAGCGCGGCCAGCCTGGGACCCGCGCGGGCGACAGTGCCAGTCTCGACTGCGGGTCCCGTACGGACAACATATATTATATAAGCGCAGCGAGAGGGGCTTGCAAGACGGCGGATGTGCTATATGCACATATTGCTCAGGTGAATGACCAGATCCATTGAGAGCTTATTAACAAACGCACGTCCTTCCCGCCTTATTTCTGCCAGAAGAAACGACGCTTAACTCAATTGTCTGACACTTATTTTTTTTTTGCTTATTTGTTCCTGCTCTTTTCCTTACTGTCATATTAGCTCAGCTACAGGATAAGAAAACAAGACAATAGAATACGATACAGGAAACGCTGTATTTATACACACACATTTGGTTTGCTACCGTGAACCGTATCCAGTTGTCAATTGACTAGACAGTTGTTGTAATAATACACATCACCCCACTTCAGTGACACCTTTCTTTTTTCCAACACTTTACAATGGTCGAACAGGTTGTGACGTCCTTTTTGGACACAGACATGTACAAGCTCACCATGCATGCTGCGGTGTTTGTGCATTTCCCAGATGCCCATGTCACCTACAAGTACACCAACAGATCCAGCCAGCTGTCGTTTAATGCCGCTGCGCTGGACTGGCTCAAACAGCAGATTGCTCTGCTTGGGAACATCCGCTTCACCAAGGACGAGATTGAGTACCTGAAGCGCGAGATTCCATACTTCCCAGAGTCGTACATCGAGTTCATCAGCAATTCAGACTTCCACCTGAAACCCGAGGAGCACATCAAGTTCGAGAGCGAGTCGTTCGAGCAAAACGGTGAGACCCGGTACAACATCGACCTGCTCATCAGCGGTTTGTGGAAGGACACCATCCTGTACGAGATTCCGCTGCTTGCGCTCGTCTCTGAGGCGTACTTCAAGTTCGTCGACACCGACTGGGTCTACGACGGGCAGCTTGAGAAGGCCAAGGCCAAGGCGCTCACACTGATGCAGCACGGCCTCAAGTTCAGCGAGTTCGGCACCAGACGTCGCCGCTCGTACCACACCCAGGACCTCGTCCTCAAGGGCATCATGGAGGCCGTCGCTGAGAAGCCCGAGGAGTACTCCAGTATCCTCCTCGGTACCTCCAACGTCCTCTTCGCCAAGAAGTACGACATCAAGCCCATTGGCACCGTCGCACACGAGTGGATCATGGGTATCGCTTCCCTCACCAATGACTACATAAACGCCAACAAGAACGCGATGAAGTACTGGCTCGACACATTCGGCACCGCCCACGCGGGCCTCGCCCTCACCGACACCTTCGGCACAGACGACTTCCTCAAGGCCTTCCACCCTCCTGTCTCGGACTACTACATCGGTGTCAGACAGGACTCCGGCGACCCGGCCAAGTACACCGAGAAGATCGCGCACCACTACCACGACGTCCTCAAGATGCCAAAGTTCTCCAAGGTCCTGTGCTACTCGGACTCGCTGAACGTCGAGAAGGCCATCACCTACGGCAAGGTCGCGCACGACAACGGTATGATTGCCACTTTCGGCATCGGCACGAATTTCACGAACGACTTCCAGCTGGCGTCTGACCCCTCAGTCAAGAGCGAGCCGCTCAACATCGTCATCAAGCTCCTGAACGTCAACGGCAACCACGCCATCAAGATCTCAGACAACCTGGGCAAGAACATGGGCGACCCTGCCACCGTGAAGCGCGTGAAGGAGGAGCTCGGCTACGTCGAGCGCAAGTGGAGCGGCGATAACGAGGCCCACCGCTGGGCTAAATAATGCAATATAGTAATAATACACAATAGTTAGTATTGGACGATGTATAGGTGGGTGTAGTGCGCTAGTATTTTGCAGTGCTGTCCAAGTAACATATAGAATGTGACCAAAGAACACATATAGTGCATCTCAAATAGAATACATAACGAAACACACGAAACAGATATACCAAACCCTTCATACACGTATATATAGTATACATCACCGTATTATGCTCAAAAGTCACGTGGCGGCAGTTTTCACAGCCGCGCCCAAGCCCTAACAGCACGCACCACACAAAACCCGCCATCGCCACCACAGAGACACCTAGGGCCCCGACGGAGGGTCCAGGGAGAAAAAAATGCGGCGCTGAATCTGTTGGAAGCGGAAGAGCGCCTGGGGACCTGGTGGATGAACTGGGGGTGGCAATGAGCAGCTCTTGAAGAGGGTCTCGTGGGGGTGTACCTGAAGGTGTGAGTGTTGTTTTGGGGAGTGTGAGATTTGTCATTTCGCTGTATCACCCACGCTAACAATTACTTTTAGATTGGCGCAGATATTTTCTAATTATACCAGGCACTATGAGAAGGATGTCTCTTTCGAATAGCGCCGCGAGTCTGTCGGAACTGAACGTTATATCGACGCTCGAACAAGCCAGCAACCCGCAACATGCTGGATCGCAAGTTCAGAGGGTTGCGGAGGATCAGCTGAAGGAATGGGGTACCGTCCCAGGTTTCCACTACATCCTTCAATCGATCTACCTCGACTTGTCGAACCCCCTCCAAGTTCGGTGGTTGGCGGTTATCCAATTTAAGAACGGAGTGGAGAAGTACTGGAGGTCGACGAGAATCAATGCAATCTCGAAGGACGAGAAGGTGTCCATCAGGGCCAGGCTCTTTGATCTCATTGACGAGCAGAACAACCAGCTGTGCATTCAGAACGCACAGGCAACGGCTCGCATTGCAAGACTCGACTTCCCAGCTGAATGGCCCAATTTGTTTGAGGCCGTCGAAGTTCTTCTCAAAAACCCAAGTGTAAACAGAGACGACATTAAACTCTACAACATCCTGATCCATCTGAACCAAATTGTGAAGATACTAGGCACAGCAAGAATAGGCAGGTGTAAGCCCGCAATGCAGAGCAAGATCCCTTTGATTTTCCCATTGATCGTGCAGATATACTTGAGAACGTTTGAGGAGTGGACAGCGAAGCTCACCTCCGCGAATGCACCAACCGATTCCGATGAGTTGGCCAAGCTGCAAGTATCGTATCTAGCATTGAAGGTGCTGAGAAGAATTGTATGTGAGGGCTATGAGAGACCACACAGGGACGAGTCCGTGTGTGAATTCATGAAACTCACAGTGTCGCATTTCGAATTGCTCATTAACAACCATACAAACCTTGGCAAGCTGCACGTATACGAGAAGTTCGTCAAATGTTACGGAAAGCTGTACTACAATACCGTGACCGACTCTGCAGCGAACTTCATTCTGATGCCTTGTTCAACGCAGATTCTCATTGCATACACCAAACTGATATTCGAAAAGGCGTCTGTCGTCTACTCGGAGAACGCAGATGTCACTGGTGACTTCTGGGAGCACACTGTGATCAGAGGTATTCTTCTACTCAAAAGAGTAATCAATTTTGTCACAAGGAAGGGCGTATTGACACTGAAGGCCAAGAGCGATAAGGGAATGGTTGAGGAGGCAATCAAGAAGATCAACACAGAGTTCCTCAATGAAAACCTCATCAAACAACTCGTCGATGTCATTATCAACTGGTACTTGAAATTGAGACCTGCTGAGTTAGAGAACTGGTTTGTGGACCCTGAAGAATGGATTAATGAGCAGATGCTAACCAGTTTCGAATATCAGATTCGCCCATGTGCTGAAAATTTCTTCCAAGATCTCATCTACAGCTTCTCAGAGCTGCTGGTGCCTTTCCTGTTGAACAAGATTGAAAATGAGGCGTCTATGTTGACCAACACTTTGGATGACTTCCTGAAGAAGGATGCGATATATGCAACTTTCCAGTTGAGTAGCAACGTAGTGGGTGACATGGTTGACTTTGACTCTCTGTTAGTGAACGTTTTCCTGCCAGAGGCTTCTAACAGCAATGTCAATGCTGATCAACTAAAGCTAATCAGAAGAAGAGTAGCCCTAATCATCAATGAATGGTCTACCGTGAAGTGTTCCGAACAAAGCAAGGGACTCTGCTATAAATTCTTTGGTGATATATTTGTGCATGAGAAGGATAAGGTTGTACTGCTGACTGTTGTTCAGGCATTGCGTACCATGGTCGACGATTGGAATTTCAACAAGGACACGTTCGAACCTTACCTTAACGGTACGGTCACAGTTTTGCTGAGAGATATCCTTCCATCTGTCTCATTGACAGAAACAAGGCTATATGTCCTTAACACACTCACTGATATCATCATTCAAACAAAGCCCCTTCTAAACAAGGATCTGCTCATCGAAATTCTCCAGTCTATTCCAAACCTATGGGAGGTTTCTACCACCAATGCATCTGAGATTATCCTTTCAAACTCTCTTCTAAGATTACTAAGACACCTAGTCTCGTCCCTGGGCTCCTACTCATACCTCACATGGGAGATTGCTATTCCTTTGGTTACTTATTCTTGTGATCCATCCTCTCCACAATACACTCTGCTAAATGAGGACGGCTTCGAACTATGGGGAGCATTGCTACAGAACTACTCCGTCAAGGAGCACAGCAACTTTGATCCAGAGTTTGTCAGAATCCTTCCCTTCCTTGAACATGCTGTCGATGCAAGAACTGAAATCCTGCCAACCCTATTGGAGATTGTCAAGAGTTATACTCTAATTTTGAGGCAGGATGAGTTCCTTTCCTCTGATGCCTTACTGAAGATTTTCGAGGATATGTCCAAGTATCTTCTCTCCCTGAGAGAGGACTCGCTACAGCTAATTCTTCAGATTTGGGAGCTGCTGATTCTGACCAATGAATCCGATGGTGAAAGTTTATTATTAACCAAGTTCTTTGAAACTGGTGTCCTCAGAGCCATGTTCGATGCCATTTTCTTGGATGAGACGTTGTCATCTTATCAACTTGGTCAGATTTTCCAGATCGTCAGCAGAATGTGCTACCTTAATCCAAACGCACTACTGGGATTTTTGGCTGAGTATCACCGCACGGTCCCATCAATGCACGAAAGTGCCCAGCTGCCTCTCAAAGACAAGAAAAGTATTTTCCGTGACAGCACCTTTGATGCAGTCCTGCAGAGATTCTTGTCTCAATGGGTTGTATGCTACAAGGAGATCTATGATCCAAAGTTCAAAAAATTGCATGTCTTGGGTATGTCCAGTTTGTTGAGAACCGAGGCAGCTTCTATCCTGCGTGATTTGGGTCTCGTAATTTCACTATGGATTGATATGCTGGAGGAAATAAACGAGAACAACAACGGTGATTGTGAGAAATACCATCTGAACGACATCGTCACAGAACAATCCTTGTCCTACTATCCTCTTACAAATGAGCAGTTGAGACAACACGAGTTAGAGAAGACTAATGATTATGTTCATAACATAAGTATGAAGGACTTCATCACACAAATCATGTCCGTTTTAGAGAACTCATTGGGCGTCCAAAGGTACAACGAACTTCTGGGTTCTGTCAATCCATCATTGTTGGAGAATTTACAGCTATTCTTGTCTGTGAAACCTCAACAATAAACAAATATATGTCATATATATCGCATAACTGTATTATAAATAATATGTTAAACATTATCACAAATTAGCGACAATGTATCATGCAGATTATAAACACTCCGTTAGAAAAGATATGTGTATTAAAATAAACATGTATATTCTATAAATGCAGAGAAACGACTATATTGAGTATTAAGATGTTGCATTAATGCTGTTTTGGTTCTTCTTACTTGAATAAAATTTCAACATCGACTCGTAGCATGAAATGTATTGTGTAAGGTTCTGAACCATTGAGATACGCTGCTTTCTCAGTTCGTTGATGACTATGAATATCAGATCTTGGTCCATATTCCAAACATCTATCTTGTTTGACTTGTCCTTCCCAGGTGTAAGAATGTTAATCAAAAAGTCTAGGGTCACAAAGACACCAGTTCTACCACAACCTGCTGAACAATGAACCAGTGTTGGGACATTAGCTTTTGGAGCAGGCGAAAGTGACTCCCTGCGATAATTGTAACAGCTCTTTTGAAGAGATGTCAACTCATTGATTGTATTCGCACAGATATTCAATTTGGACAAGAACTTTAGAGGTGAATTAATTAAATGATTCTTAATCCTAAAGAGTTTTAATAAATCCGACATATCAACGCTGCATGAGTCCAACCATTTCGAATATTGTAATTGGTAAACGACGCAATAGCTGGATGGAGTTGCTCTGTTCTTTATAACTTGGAAGACTCTTAAAGTACATCCATCCAGATTGTATACGTTTTCAACAGTCTTCACAATGTTAACCGTAAATCTCTTGGTTGAGTTGTTGTACTTGCTACCCCAGTAGATGTCCCACTTCTTGAGTTGTAGTTCATCGTCAGAGTTCAATGATACGATAACCTTCACTTTGTTGGACATGATTACCTTCCAGAAATCGTCGATCGTGGAGGGTAATGGGGCTTGGGTTGCAATATATTCGTAATCAGAATTTATCTGTGGTAGAGACAAGTAGTTAGCATTGAAATAGTCGTTAAATTGGGACAGTGGTTCTTTTAGTTGCTTGTTCAAATCTGGGCTGGTGGATTTTGAGGGGTAGTTTTCTTCAATGGGCAGTGTGTTGTCTGACAAAGGATGCAAAGATGATAGTCCAGGAGTGATACCCGAGGATTGAAGCTCGGCTGGTACCGATACAGGATCGATATCCATCTGAGATGCTGATGGTTGGTCATCGTCTGAGCCGCTTCTTGTGACCGGAGACATGGTGTATGATGACAGTGATGATGTTGGAGAAACAGATAATTTCGATGTTAGGTGTTGCTGGTTGTATTGGGGTACGTATTTCATGGAAAAGTAAGAGGATGAGTTCTTTCTCTTTCTGCTTGCGTTAGAGTTGGAGCGCGAACGGGAACTAGAGTTGGAGCGTGACCTTGAAATGAGAGATGAAATGTTATTGTTATTGGCAGGAGATGACGACTTTCCATCACAGGATGGAGCCAGATGATGAATGTTATTAATGATATCGTTATTAGAATTAGCGTTGTCTGGATTGTTGTTTGTTAGGTCGTAAGTGCTGATTAAAGGAGAGTACTGTAGTCTAACTCTGGAATGTTCGTAAGGAAGGATGTTGGAATATCTATTTTTGTTGAATGACTGGATGCCTTGGGACATTTCATAGTGTACCTGTGGTGTTAGGAGTGTGTCGCTACTATCTCCGGTATTTATCTCATTGGAGTCGGTGCTGTCGTGATTGGAAAGAGTTCTGACCCTGTTGATGGTGGACAGTGATGGCGATCCAGACATGGGTAATGAATGCAGGTGATTATCATCGGTTATGATAAGCGGTGGAAGCTGTAGTTCCTTTGATTTGTTAATGTGTCTTTCGGAGTTGCTCCCGTTGGTGTCAGTCTTGGACAGCGCATCTGAGACTCGCTGGTGATGCATGTGTTTGCTCAGACTTGGCGATCCTCTAGCCTTTATAAGGTCGATCTTTTGTTTCTTGAACTGCTTCTGCAAGTGTGTCAGAGAGTATATCTTGTGATATGACTTGGATGTCTGCAAACCATTTGGAGATTCGTGAACAACGGCTGGCGCTGAGCGTGTGCCGTTTGTAAGACTATTGTTGTCATTCATGGCACTCTCCTTCTCGTCGGCGTTGCACTGCTTCTTGGCATTCAGACAATCAGAGAGCCTCCGCACCTCAATATCCTCGAGAAGCTCAAAGTTATCGAGCAGCTTGATCAGAATATTGCTCTTGCTCTCCTTGTCGCTGAACGGTCTGAGCCACACCGGGAGAACTGGATCGTTCTTGTCCAGGTTCTCTGGGATGTCGAACTGGAAGTACTTCTTCAACGAGGTGGGTGAGTAGTGCACCGCGTCCTTTTTGATGGACTGGACAAACATGCTGTGGGATGACTTCTTGGGTATCTTAATCGTGAGGTTGAAATTGTGCATGCCTGGCTTCTTCTTGTTCTTGGTCTGCTGGTGGCGGGCAAAGTCACTGTTGTTGATATCTGTGTCCCTGATTTGCTGATCCATGTACCCGAATGGTGGGCGCAGTTTGGGCGATGCGCCTGGGCTGCCGTTACTATTTGTGACGCCGTTCGTGTCGAGGGAGAGCAGGACGAGGTCGCAGTTCTCCTTCTGCTGCAGCTCAAGGAAATGCTTGAACTTCTGGATGAGTGCGTGTGTTTGGATGGAGCAGTTGGAGTATATGGAGAGCTTGTCGAAGAATATGAAGACGTTGCAAGTGTTTATCAGTTTGAGGAGCGCTGTACGCTTCTCGTCTGTGAATGTGACCTGCAGCAAGTTCTCGAACTTGCAGTTCTTCCTCCTTAGCAGTGTGCTTGGCAAGTTTAGGTGGAACTTGTAAAACCGCTGTCTGGAGGATGCGAGTGAGGACTTGCTGTGGTTGAACAGCAGTGTGGATAGGGAGGATGCCGGGGATGATACGGTGAACAACGACGGGATGGCGGACTCGTTTGGAGACAGGTCAAATATGAGCACGTTCGTGGGAGGTTCTATGGGCGATGCGCAAGTTGCATTGTTGGTTGTGGTACCGTTCAGGTTTTCCTCAGACGCCGGTGGCGTGGTGTTGAACATGTACTCGTTGACGAGTGCGTTCACACTGCCGCAATACTTCAGGTCCTTGATATTGTACTCGCTGCTGTTTAGGTCAACGAAGTTAGCATGCTGAGCGGGGAGTTGCATCGGCAGGGGCTGCCTGCTCGCACTTGTATTAGTGGTATTGGGTGCGCTTGGCATCCCTGGAAATGTGTGGTGGTTCCGTTGTGATGGAGACGATGATGTCGCTGTACCTTCCTGCATGTTTTGCGATGCTGTTACTGCTCTTTCTCTCTTGTGCTTAAGTATAGCGGGGGGATCTGCAAGATATGCGTATGCTTCTCCTTATTGTTCGTAAGGTGACACCTTCCGCGATGCTACTTTATCCGAGGGAGCTGTAATTGTTCCAGAGAAACGCTGCAGACAAAGAAAGAGAGGTATATTCGGGTACCCGTGTATGCGGTCTTGCGTGTCGCGGTTCTCCTATGTCCTAGGGCTAAGGATGCTCGCAGGCAAGCGTGGCCGGTAATACACGATGGGAGGCAAAAAATAAGAGCCTCTAGCGAAGGACCGATACGACAAAAGGGCTCAGTTAAGGGGTGAGGCCTGTTGAAGTTGACGTGTGGTGGGCGGCTGGACTGTGCGAATGTTTCAGAAACAGTCTGATCCGCCTTGCTTAGTGGTGTAAATGTTCTTTTGTTTAGTGGTGAGTGCGGGAGAAAAGATGCGTACCGCGTGTGCCACTACGACAATGTAGCGATGGAAAGTAGTATGTGTCTCGCTGTTGGCAGCTTGCCCGTGTGTAATTTAAACAGTGGATGCAAAAGTTGCCTCTGGAATGTCACGCTATATATAGCTTTCCGCGAATGTGTGGGAATATCCGCCTTGAGAACGCGTTTGTGCACTCAAAAACACGTACCGTATGCAAAACTCAGCCTTAATCACTTCTCCTAAAGCGGCCCGGATCACACAGAGGTATATATAACTCGCTGCCCTGCCCCTCGAAACAACACAGCAGCACACACACTCCTCAGACTCCCAGATCACAAACAAAATAGTTTTAACACCCTATCCTTCCTCCACTGTCGCCTCACCCTCCGCGGCAGGAATCGATCCATCCACAGGAATCCCATCAAGCCTAACAACAGCGCCACCCCCTCCGCGCCCTGCGGTGCCTTCTGGGCACTCCGGCCCGCGGCCATGTCACGCCAGTTCTATATTTAATACGGCGCTCCTGCGGGCGCGTCTGTGCCGCGCGCGCGCCAGAATGGC
Organism: Maudiozyma humilis; assembly: GCA_037102785.1. Lineage (NCBI taxonomy): Eukaryota > Fungi > Ascomycota > Saccharomycetes > Saccharomycetales > Saccharomycetaceae > Maudiozyma > Maudiozyma humilis. Next base: position 694,030 of record BTGD01000010.1, on the reverse strand, counting down.
CGGCTATTGTGCGAGTCGGGCCAGGCCCGGCGGGTCCATTCGTGTGGCGTGACAGCGTCACGTGCACGCGCCAGGGTCCAGTCACGTGCCATTTCAATTTCGCCGTCACGTGCGCCACGCGAAAACACGAAAAGCGCGGCAGACGCGCCCCGTGAAAATACATAAACACAGGCGGGTGAGTAAACCCGCAGAGTGCCGCAAAATGTGCCATCTCGACCCAAACAACGCAAACCGGTCCCTGTTACGTAACAGGCGTATACGCTCTTTTGTGGTGCGTGAGGCAACGACGGTTATAGATCGGTATTGGCATTTTGTGTGTTTACCCGGGTTATTGTCAGAGTTTTGCTTTTGACAGTATACATTCTTTATTGCTAAGTGACAGTAACTTTAATCGGTGATACATATTCCTCCCAACACAGCGACAGTGACTTTGATGGATAAACATACGATGGACGGAGAGGTTGTAGCAGGAAATGCAGGCGACAGTGGACTCAGCGCAGGCTCTAACGTCCGCGAGTTCTTCCGCAGACCAGACACCGAAGACACCCTCAGCTTTCTCAAGAGACAGCACATGGAGCAGATGCAGCGGATGGAGGAGCTGGAGCGCGATATCGTCTCCCCGTTGAAGGTGTACAGGCCACCGGGAAGCCCTGCCGCGCTGCGCAAGCAGCCAGAGATGGACAGTGCATCGTCGCTCAAGAATGCAGGGTCCCCACTGCGCCAGCAGCACCGGGCGTCCAGTGACGTGCTGCTACAGCAGCTCCGTGGAGAAGCTCCCTTGCCCGGAGCAGCTGCGGCTCCAGCTCCACGCAGACCATACCTCTACCCTCATCACTCCGAGCAGGCATCACCGCTGCGCTACAGAAGTGGCAGTCGTGGTGCCACAATGGCCCCTGCGGGCCTACACAGCAACCGCAAGGAAAACGGCTCCCGCAGCGACCCCAGCGAGCTGCTGCAGTATATTCGCGCCCTCGCTGAGGAGACAGACAGGCTGCGCGACCTCGTCTACCGCCAGCAGCAGGATATCAACGCCCTAAACGGTGCCCTCCGCGACGAGAGAGCCAGGAACGACCGCACAGAGGCCCGCTGTACACTCTTAGAGGACCGCGTGCGTTTTAGGGAGATTGCAGCAATGGAAGAAAGGCAGCAGCAACAGCAGCAGCAACCACGACTGGCATCATTCCAGGGACAGGGCGCACCACAGCAGCAGCAGCAGCAGCGCCAGTACCAACAGCCAATGAACATCCACAGGGATGACGGGGCATACATGAGGCGCACTCCGGCGCCTCCACCGCAGCCCCAGATGCCAACGACAATGCCCTCGTACGCCGGCAGCAGTGGCATAGATAGACCGATCCCAGATCACCTCAACAGCGCAGCGACAGAGGACCTGCTGCGCGGGTACGGAAAATCGTACAGCCAGGAGTTCATCTCCTCGCCGACTAATGCGCGCAATATGCCCAAGGTCGACGATATGACCGCTAACCTGCTCCTGTCTTCCCGCGGCGCAATGTAAGACATAGCGGGTCGTGTGGGTTTTCCCCCTCTCTGTCTCTATGTACTTCATCATTTCGATATAAACTTAACTCTCATAATATTAACGTGCACAAATAGTCATTCTACGTATGTGGGCAGCTATCACATCGAGACAAACTTCAGGTCAAGTTTGTACTTGTACTGGTTGTCTGCGCCGCCCTTGGCTATATACAACTTTCCTTGTTTGGTGCTTTGTGGCACCTCATTTGCGCCCCAGTCAAACACATTCGAGTAGCCGATCCTGCCTGTCTCCTCATTATAGTCAAACTGAGCAGCATCCTGTGGGTTCTTAGAGTGGCATGCAAACTCATCATTGACGTCAAACGCACAATACCCAAGGCGACTCTTCAGGTTGTAGTTGCCGAAGGGGGCTTTGATGAGTTGATAGTTCGCTGGTGTTCCCTTTGTCATCCAATGCCCGTTCTTGATAACAAACCCAATAGCCTTGTCGTTGTTGTCAAAAATTCGAAGCACTCCCCTCTTTCCACCACGGCGGTTTCCACCGTTTCCGGGTCTTCCAGGACGCCCATTGCGAGGGGCATGACCCTTTGGGAAGTACTTGATTCCGGTAGCTTTGCATCTGGAAAATGGAACCTTCTTACCAAGGTCATACACGGACATGGGTTTGAAATGCTCGTTGAGTAGAGAGCCCTGGAGGCGGTGATAGTACCATATTTCTGTAAGCTCGTTGTTCTGGTTACAGTTGATGAAAACATCTTTACCTTCAAAAGACTCAGTAAGAGCCGCCTCTATCTCTGATTTTGAGTAAGTCACTTCTGTGCTAGGAACGATGCCCTTTCCTTCAAGTGTCTTGTAAGTGTCGAGCTTCTTGAACAGGTTAACACTTGCATTAAAGTAGTCTATGACACCTCTCTCTTTCAGCAATGTTGGGTCAGTGGTACTTAATTCATCTTGTTGTCCCCATCTCTCATAGCACTCTGAATACAGATTCTTGATGCAACTTCCATGCTTGTTATATTCGTGAATCCATAATGACTCATCGCCACCTACAACATTACTTTTCCATAGAAGGTCCATATCATCATATAAATCTTCTGTACCAGCGTAGTGTCCATTGTGGAATCGATAGTACACGTCATCGATGAATAAATCACGCCTACAGAACTGGTCAAACGACCCATCGCAGTTGTCGGGCCACAGTCCATGGATGGTGAACGAGTCCAATGGGCCTAGTTCCCGAACTATTTCAGACTCGTTCAGTCCAGCTTTACTTGGTCTGTAGTTCCAGAACTGAGACTGGAGGAATATTCCACCTGGATACTCGAAGCAGCATGAGTCAGGGATGGCAGTGGTGTTGGTGCATGTATTAGGGAGGTCGATAGGGCAGTACGCGTTATCATTAGCAGTACTGAATACTGAAAACAGGGAGTTTAGCCACACTGATTGTGCTGGTATAAACATTGTTCTTATGGTGTTGTTGTCGTTGCTGAACTAAGTGTGCTATTCTTAACTCGATATCCCTAAAGTACCTCCCTGATATATACATTTTTTTAGCGCCGCCCCAAAGTCCGATGGCGATAAGCGTCTCGTGACAAAACGTCATGCCAGAGGTATAACAGAAGCTGTTTTATTTGAGTTGTATTAAACTTTATAAAAAATTAGAAACAAATATTTAACTAGATGACAGCATTAATGTAGGGCCAGAGACTAGCTCCGGCTATATTAGAATATGATTGGAAAAGAAAATGAAATGAAACAAAAGAAGAGATTGTGGTCGTTAAAAAATTGGAAAGTCTGAAGGTCTGACATTTATAGCATTCTCTTGTAGAATGGCTTGTCGTCGGTGTTGAAGTCCTCAGAGTTGAAGGTGGCGTCACGTCTGGTAGCTGGAACCCACTTGTCTGACTTCCATGGAAGGACACCCTCTAGCCACATCTCGTTGACCTCCTCTAGGGACAGACCCTTGGTCTCAGGGATGCAGAAGAAGACATAGAACCAGGCAAAAACTAGGCAGCCCATGAAGACGTATCCGTAGTAGAAGTTGATGGCACCGGTGATGAATGGGGTGAAGAAACCTAGGAGGAAGTTCCAGAACCAGTTAGCGGCGACTGAAATGGCAATACCCTTAGCCTTGATTCTTAGAGGGAAGGTCTCGGAAACAATGACGAAAGGAATTGGAGCCCAGGTAGTGGCAAAGCAGAAGATGAAGAAACAGGTAAAGACAATCATAGTGTTACCGGCAGTCTTGGAGGCCTCGTTCTCAGTACCGTTAGGGAAGAGCTTGGTGACACCGATGGAGGCGTAGACAACGAAGCAGCAGCACATGGCGGCGGCACCCCACAGCAGACACTTACGTCTACCGAATCTCTCAACGAAATAGATTCCAACGAAAGTAGAGCCGAAGTTGACAGCACCGATAATGATGGAGGTCTGGAAGGAGTCCTCTAGGCCGATAGACTTGAAGATACTGGTACCGTAGTAGAAGAAGTAGTTGGCACCGGTCAGCTGCTGTAGGGACTGGACCATGATACCCATGATGACTCTCTGCAGGACCTTACCCTTGGTGGAAAATAGTTCACCCCAGGAGGCCTCACCTGCGGCTCTCTCAGCCTCAACGCCGACTCTTAGTAGGTCTAGCTCGGCCTCAACAGCTGGGTCTTCGACGGAAACCTTGTTAGATCTGGCGATAGAGTGCTTAGCCTCCTCCATTCTACCCTTCTCGATGAGGTAACGTGGAGATTCAGGAACCATGAACATAGCAACAATCATTAGCAAGGCCCAGGCAAAACCAAGACCAAGTGGAAGTCTCCACTGGAGAGAGGTAGTGTGGGTTTTGGTTCCGTAGTTGGTGCAGTAACCAATGAAGATACCAAGGGTGATCATAAGCTGGAAGCAGGAAACGAGGGTACCTCTTAGGTGCTTTGGAGAGACCTCGGAGATCAGTAGAGGTGAGTAGACAGCGATACCACCGACACCCATACCGGAAATGATTCTGCCGATAAAGTACTGGTACCAGGCGTGCATAGAGGTGATGGAGATGAGGATACCAACGATGTAGACAACAGTGACCGTAACGAGAGCCATCTTTCTACCAATGGTGTCACCAAGCTTGGAGAATACGAGACCACCGATGGCACAACCAATGCAGAAGATAGACACGATGAGACCGATGCGGACCTTGGACAGGTAAGACTCGCCGTGGGAGTTAATTTGGCCGAATCTGGAGATAAAGTCAGTCTGGTTTACAAAACCAGAGATGGTACCGGTATCCCAGCCAAAGATAAAGCCACCGAAGGCAACCATGAGACAGATAATAGAGACGGAAATGTAGGCAGAGGCAGGCTTGACTGGCATCTCGTACTGAGTGCCGTTGGTCTCCGTGCCAGCCAACATCCCTGGGGAGTCGGCTTTTGGCTCGGAAGCACTGTAGCTTGAGTTAGCTGAGGAAGTTACTGTAACCACAGGGTTAACAGGAAAATTGTTTTGGGACATAATGGTAATTGAAGTTGTGTGATGTTGTTGTGTGATGATATTATGTTTGAATATAAATTAAAATAATATTACAAAGAGAGAAAGACACAACAAGTTAATTCTCCATTTTGCAGAGAGATATGTCCCACTTATATACGTTTCCAATGTTCGCAAAAATGAACAACAGGTGATAACCCCACCACTACCCCGGATTTTCGTATCACCTGTCTCACCCCGCAACCACCCGTTTGTGCCTCTGTTCAGACTGTGACGCACCAGCCACAAACTGCCCTTTGTGAGCGACGGAGCGAGCTGTCACCGCGGAATGCGCGCGCGGCGTAGAACGCGGGTCCGTGTGTTTTTCCGGCGAAGGTTGTGCGACATTTTCTGTGCGTGACACAGGTGAGGGGATCCGCGCCAGAGTGGCTGCAAACTGGGCGTAGTCAGAGTGGGGTGGGCGTGGGGGGGGCTGCATGGCGTGAGGGGAAGATTGCGGCGGTGGTGGGGGTGTGGGGTGGTACAGGTCAGCATGTCCGGTAATTGGTATTGTCTGGTTGCTTGTTTCCGGTAGTCTGTGCTGCTTTTTCCCCTTTGTTGTTGGGGCCTCTCCCCGCAATAATTATTTTTGGTTGATCGTATTATGGTAGGACGTGGCAACTTTAATGCGGGGTACCGCTTCCGGCTGGTAACGTTGATAGCAGAGCATTATTGTAGACGTAGTACTTTCCGTAGCTAACATTCTCAGTGCTTTCTTTTGTGTAATGTTGGGAGAGGGGTAAAGAATTGAGCCCCCTATAATCCTATTGTATTTTTGTTTTTTCGTTCAGAAAGAAGAAGAAGGCAGTGGTGTACGGCAACACTATTGTTCAATTGAGTTTGTACAACTACTCCCCCGGAAAAAGAAGTCAGTTGGAATTTGAAAAGGGGTAAGGAGTTATTTCTTGATTTGCTTTTTTGCAGTTTCTTTGGTGTTCTTTTCCTTTCTTCTTCATATTCTGTGCGGTATGTCGCGTTTCTAACTTTGGAAAGCCTATTGTGATCATAACTATTCGGAAACAATAAGAATACAAAACTTTTAATGTGGGGAAGGAATACTCGTTTGGTGGCAGAAGCTACTAGGGTTGCCACTATGTGTCTGTTTGCTTTTTTTTTTGCAACTTACCTCGGTATAACCAGCTCACAGCGATTTCGACTTTTATGGTGTAAGTGGTCTATGCAAACCTTGTGATAAACCCTAACGTTCCAACAAATGCGGGGAATATACCAAAAAGAGTAACCCGTAGTTCAATGTTGTATTGTACCATTGAATGGTTTACAAGACGGTCTCCCCTTTCCCAAAGAGGATTGGAGGGAGTTCGTTTTCACACCATAGACCTTTATTCTGATCAATCAAAGAACCTTTGTTGATATCATACAGCCGGTGGATTTTATATGGTAGTGCTGTGGCTAACTAATTTCCGCCGTGTAGTAATGGTTACAACCATTTATCAGAGAGTGTCTATAGAGACGTTTAGTAGCTGCATTGGTGTCACTAAGAAAGGAAAGTTTTAATAAACCAAAGAGCACGTGACCACCAACCAAAAATTAAAAAGTAATGAAAGCTATGAGATTCGAACTCATGCATCCGAAGATACCAGAACCTAAATCTGGCGCCTTAAACCGCTCGGCCAAACTTCCTATTATTTGATGAAAATTGTATGCTTACATTGGAATGGATCTAGTCTAATGTTAGTCACGTGATGGTATGTCAACACCATCTTGCCCTTGGAAACAAAAGAAATAACCCCCCTCATGGCTGGAGGTCAACAACAGACACCATGAAGATCTGTGAAATATACTCATTGGTGGATTTATCGGTTATTGAGACGATACTCCTGTCGGAAGCAAATTAGTAACAGTCGGTAAAAGAGGTAATGCAGGAATCGAAGTAATCCGCCTAGTCGTCAACGAGGAAACAATTTGTCGCTGGTAAACAAGCCGTAGAATGAAAAAGGGGTGAATGATTTTCAACTCCGGAAATGTTGCTACGGATAATTACTAAGGTTCATACACAGCTGCTCAGACATTGCTGGACAACAGTACAGCATCCCGCGTAGTATGTTAATACCCATTTGGCTAATAGCTGACGAAATCCATCGTCGAACGAGTTCGTAATCACGACAAGACAATCCAATCATACTTAAATGGAAGATTATTACAGTTACTGTAATATATTTTTCCGCTCTATATTTTTTTATACTTATGTACTAGATGGAAGGAAACCAGACGACTATACGTTGTAATTTCTTCCATCATTTTTAACAAAATGTCCAAAAACCAGCAGTTTCCCCGTGTGCATAAAATAGTGTTTTCCCGGATATTTGAGCATTGTAAAGGCTAACATGAAATGCTACAGCCTACAGAGGTAAATGATGGAGACCGGTTAGGATTCCGAGACTTCCCCGGGATGAAACCCTCGCAATCTCTAGTACTCTTGGAAACATATATAAATGACGTCTTAGATTAGTCAGTATCATAATACCATATTATTAAGTCCATAATTATATATCAGAATGAGTGATCAAGTTTCAAGTTGTTTTAATTATAATTGAATAGGTCAACTGGTTAAATTACATCGCGGCCGTCGTTCTATCATTAGTCTATATTTCAGAGGGTTGTAGCACTCTATATCTTAGAGGATTCAAACTAGTCATTCACACAGAGCTACATCTGTGTGGTATCAGCGCTTATTATGAGGCTACCGTTTTAGCTGCTGGAGCCGTACGCTGCCCTATTCCCTCTATTTTCTTTCAAACTATGGTTTTACAAGCCATACCTTAAATCTTTCTAGTTGAGATGAATGATGATGTGGTCATTATTATTCAGCCTTAGGCCAATGGCGGTCACTGGGTTCGTCTTCGAGGCCACCCAAGCAGCTCACGGTTCTCGGTCTACGGGTTGTATCTACATATGTAGAAGATTAGTAGTGACAGAACTCATTCTTATACACCCTCTGGTGTAAATACTTAACCTTGTTGTATTGTCTATACATAAAATATATAACCTATGTGTCTCTAATAATGATATAGTTCTTATCTCACTTGATTTGAATGTGTCCGACGCGTCGCGTTGACATCGTCGTCAGTGTCTATGACGATCTGTGTCTATGTTTATCATCGTAAATAGTGATAACAAGTGGTCCATATTCTATGACAGATATGTCTTTTATTCATCTTTGATAAATGTTGACTTATCACCAATAACCAATACTTCCCCCTAAGAAACATTTTTTCAAATTGACTACCTTCTCATTCGATCAAGACTTTAAGAGTTCTGTCCTATCCTCAGTTTGAATGATATCGGCAGTAGTTCCTTTGGAGTGATTTTCCCTTCCCTAACTTTCTTAATTCTGCTAAGGTTATCTGTTGGAAAGGGTTTCAGGATGGTATATTGTATGTAACACTCGAGAAGCATGTCGATCTCCTGAGTTCAATTTTTGCCACTTGGTTGCACCTCTCGTTCTCTGTGCGATTGAGCCAGTGGGGTTGGTGACGGACGTCAAACTTCCTTTGATTGTCTCACGTAAGTTGCTGGGAACTGGTAGATCGTCGTCGTCATCATCATCTAATTTTCTTACTCTTGAACTGTTCTTATGTCGATCTTCTTGTTGTTCACTGAATGGTTTTTCAGTTTCTTCTCTATCAGATTCTATCATCAATTCTGTTGATACTTCGTGTTCTGTGTTGTTTGCTAAATGATCATTTGGTGACTCTTCAACATCTTCGATTTCCGTATAGGTCTCTGATTCTGCTTGTGCTTCCTGTTCAGTGTCTTTTACTTGGTAAGTCAGTGACTCTTCGGTGTTCTCATTTTCGGTATGTTTCGCAAACTCTTCTTGTTTTTCTTGTTCGTTCTTTTTTGCTTGTTCATTCTGTGAGTCTTCGGTGTTGTCACTTTCCGTATATGTTACAAGCTCTTGTTGTTTTTCTGTTTCTTTGTCTTCGATGAAATCTTGTCGGTCGTCGGTGTCGAGAACTTCCTTGATTGTGGATGTGTACGGTTCGGAGGATGGCAGATTCCGTTTTAAAAACTGTCGGATGTCTGGTTTCTTTGCCGTACTGCCATGTTTTACAGGTAGTTTCTTCGCTTTCGGACCGTCGGTAGCGTTGAGTATCGGTGATTTGGAAGTTTGTGGAAGATTGTTCTCTGTTTCGGTTATGTTTGTAGATGGCATAATATCTACGTCGTTTACTTCGGGCAGTTCTGTTGTACTTGCTTGTATTATTTCAACTGGTAATTCCTGGTTCTCATGTAGTTCGGTGTTCTCGGGTGGTTCACATTTATCATCTGGAACGTTTTCCTTATTCATTAGATTATTCATCTCGACATCATTCACTTCAGGCTGAATACTGGTAATTTCTTGTATTATTTCTGATTGGAATTCTTGTTTCTCTGGTGTTTCAGTGTTCTCGGTTGCTTCTGATTCATGATCTGAATTCTGTTCTTCGTTAATTATGTTATCCATCTCAACATCATTCGTTTCAGGTTCTATGATGGAGTCTTGTTGTAGTAATTGAGGTTCCGGATGTTGGTTTTCGAGTGAATAGTCCTCGTTATCGTGATTAGGTATCTCATTCATTTGAGTACTCATTTCGAGGCTGTTGCTGTTATCTGGCTGTTCCAGTAATTTTTCTGGTAGTATATTGTTGATATCCTCAAAGGGGTCTTCCTGAGGACTTTGTTCTTCCTCGGGGGAATTGAATTCTTGTGCTATTTCCTCTTCATTGAATCTTGTATCATCTAATTCTCCATTCTTCTTATGAAGGTTTGTGTTGAAATATTGTTTGGTTGCTTGTTCGCTGTGACTTGTGATTATGTAGTTCGTGGTTGGGAATACTTTTTTATCCTTTGTCAGATAGAATAAATATCCGAAACCAGCGGGATCCTTGCACAAGGTCAGCGCTGATACACCTGGCGATCTCTGCTTGTTTTTTGTATCTTTCCAGATGATTGCTGGTGCTCCGAATGGGAGGAAAGATCTTAATCTTATCATGATCTTCTCCTTGGACAGTATGTTGATCGGCGCGTCATTCACTTGTGCATTGAATGTGTGGTTTCTGATATCGGTTGCGGCCTTGGCGGCATAACTCCAAAAGCTTACTGAGAGTTCGCTTTGTAGTAATAAAGTTTTGACGTCTGTTGTAATTGTACGTATCGTACGCTCAGCCCTGGCGTTTGCCGAGTGGTCTTGAGTAGACGTCAGTTTTAAAACTATTCCACGTTCATCCAGCATTTCTTTAAGGAGATTATTGTCGAATTCCTTCCCCTGATCAGATATTAATTCTTTAATCGATCTTTCGAACTGTTTTTCCACTCTAGCAATATTCTTAATGATTTGATGCCCGATCTCATTTTGATCTTTAGTCTTATGTGTCGTAGTGATGATATAACGGGAGACGTTATCCACCATTATTAACATGTAACGGTCTGATGTAGCATTGATACGGTTTACTGGACCGAAGATATCTAAACTCCACGATTCTCCTGGTCGTTTATTTTTCGTGTAGAAGTTCATCGACCCTTTGAAGTGAGGATGTCTGGTCATCTTTCCTGCGAGACATATTCTACATGTCTCGTCTTCTTCCCCCGTTAAATGTTCAACGTCAGAGAAGATCTTGTGGCGAACACTCTGTTCGATATTACTAATGGATTGATGGTTCAGACGTTGATGTGCCTCATCTAGGGTCATTGAGTTCTTTACGATGACTGGATTGGTGGGCTTGATAGATCTGATGGTCGAGTTTGTGGTGTTTTCTTTAAGTAGGTCCGTTGTGTTAGCCCATATAGTATTGTTATATTTCTTAGTGAATATGGTTCTTGTTGAGTTGACCAACTCCTTGTAGTCGTTTATGAGTGTAAGTTTTGTTTCTTCGTTTAACTTGTCGGCACTAATGATCGAGGCCGTCTCGTTTGGTGCATAGTATGCATGTACCAGTGTAGTATCTTTATCTCCGGCTTTGACTGCTAGGTATCCTTCTCCAACGATGTTGATGGGATTGTATTCTCCGCATCCAAAATATGGAGATTCCAGACTAATTTCGCTGAAGTCATGCAGCCACTTTCTGTCGTTGACTAGGTGAATACCTGCAGCAGTATCGATCACTACTTCTTCGGTAATCATTTCGTTGGTGTTGATGTTTTTCTTTGATTTCGTATTTTCTATTGTTTTTTGTATTTTCTGGGATTTTTCGATGTTTTTTGGATAATTTTTGGGATTTTCTAGTGTTTTTGTAGTTTTGTTGGTATTTTTTCTGGAGTTCTCTACCTTGCGTAGAGTGTTTTTGTCAGCTGAACTAATGCCTAAGTGTGGGGTCGCTCTTGCTTGAAGAACGATCTTGATAATTTTCTTTGATCACATATTCTTGATCAGGTGTTCTTTTCGTGAACCTTTCATAGTCACCCTCTTGTCTTCTTTTATAACAATTTCTCTGAGAGTGTAATTCTGAGTCACAATTGAAACACTTTCTGGATTCCTGAATCATGATTCTGGATCTTCTTCTGTAATCGTAGATCTTATTTTTAATTCCCTCGATCAAATCTTTAGGGAATGTCTGAAAGTCTTTATGATCTGGAAATTCAAAACTGATGGCTGTTCTGAGATGATCTGAAAGAGTCCTTTTGATGCGATCATTCAGCATCGAACGAGTGACTCTGATTTCCAGTTCATTTTCGGTGTATATCTCCATCATCACCAGTAGGTTGAGTTGTCTGTTCATATCCGGGATATTTGAGCATGTTTCATCAATCCTCATTTTGTCCCACTTCTCGTCCTTGAGTTGTCTAGGACACTGTTGAACCATGTGATGGTGTATTTTCTCGAAAACCTCGGTCGCTGTGCTACAGTTGTAGCAGAGTTCCTTGAACTCGTTCTTCAGGGACTTTTCAATGACCAGTCTCAGAATCTCTTCCTCACTGTCTGATAACTTCTCGTGTGTGGTGACGTTGTCGAAGTTCCAGAAGTTGCAGAATTCACTGAGTGCTTCACACCACTGTGGATATTCAGTTAGTCTTGTTAATTCTTGGCTCATCTTGGCAAGATCTTGCTTGTAGTAGAACTTGACTTCTGTTGCATCTGTTCTTGTGCATTCATAATACTCTCCGTCGCTATCCTTGCGGGAGCGGAGGTGTTTTCTGGTATTCTTGGTGGTCATACCACTTAAATCGGTGTTAATATCAAATTTTTCTTGTTCAGACATCTGAGTATCGTTCTCATACTTGATGACTTTAATGTCATTGTTCCGTGTACTAACTTTCTTGTTACTGGTGTTTGCAGCTTCACTGCCTGTAATTTCAATGCGTAGTTTCTCGATTCTGGAGTATAGCATATCTTTAGCGGTTTCATACTTGTCCAGCTTTTCTTTAAGTGGCTTATTGTCGATGACGTCAATGATGTCGATTGAGTTAATCTCAGCTAGAACCTTGTTCAGCTGTGTTTCGTATTTCTGCAGAGTGTCCTTCTGAGTTCTAAGGATGCTCTGGTTGGTCTGGGAAATCTCCTCAAGAACTTGAGACTTCCCAGTATGCCCCCCATGTAGAAGATTAGTAGTGACAGAACTCATTCTTATACACCCTCTGGTATAAATACTTAACCTTGTTGTATTGTCTATACATAAAATATATAACCTATGTGTCTCTAATAATGATATAGTTCTTATCTCACTTGATTTGAATGTGTCCGACGCGTCGCGTTGACATCGTCGTCAGTGTCTATGACGATCTGTGTCTATGTTTATCATCGTAAATAGTGATAACAAGTGGTCCATATTCTATGACAGATATGTCTTTTATTCATCTTTGATAAATGTTGACTTATCACCAATAACCAATAACATAATCCCTGGAGAAACCATTATCGCCTCCTCTATGTGTCGTAGAAACTCTGTTTCAACTATACCAAACCCAGTTATAGTCCTAGTAACTACCTTAGACGACAGATCTGGTGAAAGTAACCCTTCATTTCTTCTCGTTTTTATCCTTGCCGGTTGGCCACCTTACCAACACCTTTAAATCCTCTGAAAACACTGGAAAACCAAGAAATCAAAAGAAAAACAATCATGTAAACGCACATCTTCCAATGACCACTTCTACCTCAACCTAGGCAACAATGGTTGGTTCACTATGGAGATCACAGTTCAGGTTAATGGGCTACCAGCAGTCAAAGATCAGACGGGGTTCCTTGATACCTTTTGGAAATCAGAGGATAGATTAACTTCTCAGACATTTTTTTTCTTCATATCGTTACCAGGCAGGTCTCTTATTATGAGAGTATTTGAAGTACAAAATACATCCCATACAAAAAATTTGGGTTCTTTGAAAACTTCTCACTGTTTCCTTTGCGTCTCTTCACGTACCATCATACTTTTCTTGTCGTATGAAATGGCGTTTCTGCTCAGTCAACACACCTCTAATTTCCGGTATGGAGAGTAATAAGAAACTGGCGTTAGCACCAATACTTTAATGTATCTTGATCCAGACTATATTCAATTCTATGTAACCTCACTGGCATCTTATCGACGTCTTAACTCTCGTCGGTAACATATTTCCAGGTGGCATATCACTTCAATCATCCTACATTGTGGCCATCCGCCCCAGACTTTTATACACTATTGCCCAACCTGTGGAAAACTGTTCTACACAGTGTTAATGATTTTTGATGAACTATTTCCAGCCGTAAAAACAAATATAATATCTTAAAATTAGAAATCTCATATTTACGTGAAGCACTGTAACTGTCATTTCCGCATGAATTTAGCAGCGCTGTGGCGCAGTGGAAGCGCGCAGGGCTCATAACCCTGATGTCCTCGGATCGAAACCGAGCAGCGCTAGATTCTTTTTTTTTTTGAAAATGATTTGAAAACGGAATAAATCATCTGATCCTTTCCCACTATTGACCAAAAGCCTTTATTCAAGTGTGCAAACCATCGTAAATTGTTGTTTATTAAAAATAATGGTGTCAATATGATTATCAGTGCTGCATCATTTTTTTCTCTTTGATATACTGAAATACTTATCGTCTGAGTGTTCAACTAAATTTCTTATAACCATATTCTATTCAAATATTTCCCTGAGTGGGAAGTATTGCACCAGAGTATTGTTTTAGTGACGGTTTGTCGGCCATACTCTTATATTAACGCATCTGTAATATATTGTGTCAAAGCATATATGTACTTTATCTGTACTTTAGAAAAAGATGTAATTCTCTTAAAGAAGAGCATCTACATCCCTCCCTTATATCAGGAAACATCTTAAAATAGTAGTTTCATGGATATATCATATCTGTACCGCCCAAACCCGGCGCTGTCGCCGCTGCAATATTCGGCCCGAAATGTTCGGGACGGCTTCCGAGCGTTTTTCCCCCGGGATTTCTCTCGGCGATGACTGTGACGGCCGTCAATGACCTGCATGCACATATATAAACATATGTGCTTAATACCGGTTTGGAAGTAAACAGAACGGCTGGTGACCTCTTAGTTGTGTATACGGTCACAGTATATCACAAACTGTAAATTGATAATTCGGTAACCATGTCTGCAGCAGTTGGAACTAACCACAAGACTCTGGACACCAGTACACCCGCCCATGGCAAGGTGCCTGTTCTCCTGGCCTCCAGAAACCACCATATCGACGGTGATGACGATGAGACGACTGCAAAGGAGCAGTCTCAGACCCCATACCACTCCCACCCAGCTGTATCACCCGAAGTTCGCGCCCTCGACATCATAAAGTATCTGATAGGCACCATTGCAGGTAAGGACAAGATCGCGAAAACGCTGAAGTCTGTGTTGGACATTGTCCGTAAGTTGACGGTGGTGTTCCCCCTTTTGCGTACCCGTATTAGAAATGGACGTTTGCTAGCCACGATTTCTTCACAATTGGCACTGTTCCGCAGTATTATGCGTTTTGGCACTTCACCATCAGCCATCACGGCGCTGTTGGCTCACCTGGGCTCCGCCAAGCAGATTCGCAAGAACCCTGCAGCACTATTCAACCATTCACTTCTCTCGGATTCTATCGACGTCTACTCCACGGTATTTGACGAGCTGTCGCTGTTGAACAAGCTCGGTCTGGTGAGAAGCAAGCAGTTCCGGAAGACCATCGCAAAGCACGATACGTGGGCTACCGAGGTGGATGCTATCCACAGTTTCAAGTCTGCGTGTGTGAAGTACCGCCAGCTGCGCAAGCAACGTTCTACAGCCGATGCCAAGGCTGTTCTAATGAACAAGATCGATGTGGCCCGCTTCACCCTCGAGCTGGTCTCAAGCTCCACGGACCTGCTAACCATCCGGTCCCCAGGCATCCAGAGCATCGTGTCTCTGTTTGCCTCGGTGTGTTCTGCCACATCCGGTGTGGTGAATCTCTGGAGACTCTGGATCCTCGCCGCCGACCACCTGGCCAAGACCGCCTAGGTAGGACGCTGTGATTATGTACATTATATAGACATTTGAAGCAATAGCTCTCGTAAATTCACCTGCAATTGACCCTTTTACTCCTGGTAATTGCCCTTTTTACACCTCGCAAATTCCACGTTAATCCTCGCAGGCCATCGGGCCTCGAAATTTGACAGCGGAACCGGCATCGCTGGCTGCATCATGGAACGGCTGTGACTGCAAATCTCTTGGTGGATTAAGAGGTGCATTGTGTTTGCATACTTAAGAGAACGATTTCTGTACTGTTCTAGCAACCAATATACCTGGTTTCATAGTGCATTCCATTCATTACTGTGCAATTCATCACATAGTTTGTTGTGCAGAGCACTAAATTGTACACTTTCCACAACACCCCATACAACACAACCATCCATGGCCAAAGTGATCATTCCCTACAAGTTCCAGATGGAGCTGGACGATGACCTGCCTCTGTGGCACGAATTGGAGCAGCAGCACCATGTACAGTTTCTCAAGTACCACATGACGACCCCCGAAGACTTCATCGCGTACATCAACGAACAGCAGATCAACTGCATCTGGATCACGGAGGACTTCTTCACATACCTAGGTGGACCAACTCCCTTCTGGGACCACTTTCCCAGCTCACTGCGGGCCATTGTGGTTCCCTGGGTCGGTTGTGACTTCATCGACGGCAAGCGCCTGCGTGAGGAGAAGGACATTGTTCTCTGCAACGTGGGCCCTAACGCCGCATCGAATGTCAGCGACCTCTGCATGCACCTAGTGCTCAGTTGCTTCCGTATGACGAGCTTCATGGAGCACTGTTTCCGCTTCATCGACCGCGGCGACGTCGACGCCTGCAAGGACCACATTGGCAGCAAGAAGAGCGACCTGGTGCAGCAGACACTGCTAGACAAGGATCGTAACACAAGCTTTTCCTACACGTACCCTGACAAGAAGCAGCGGAATGCCGCGGAACCCTTCAACATCGTCCAGAACTACAACTTCGGCGATAAGCACATTGTATCGCCCACCAATAAAACGGCGCTGATCCTGGGCTTCGGTTCCATCGGTCAGATGATCGGGAAGAAGTTGCACCACGCGTTCGACATGAAAGTGCAGTACTACAAGCGGTCTGGTCCTGTATCTCGGGAGATCCTGGGCTACGATGCTGAGTACGTGGGCGACCTTGGCGATGCGTCCAGCTGGCGCGAGGCAGACGTTATCATCCTGTCGCTGCCCTCGAACCCCCAGTCCGATAACATCATCAACCGGAACACGCTGGCGATGTGCAAGGACGGAGTGCGTATTGTGAACGTTGGCCGCGGGTCGTGTGTCGACGAGGATGCTCTCCTGGAGGCCCTGGACAGCGGCAAGGTGAACAGCTGTGGACTGGACGTATACAAGAACGAGGACACGCGCATCAACGATGCGCTGCTGTCGCGGTGGGACGTCACTGCGTTGCCACACCTGGGAAGCGCTGTGTACGATATTGTGCTTCTTGAGACGCAGATCACTCTCGAGAACATCAAGGACATCTTTGTTGACGGCGGTAGGGGCGTATACACTGTTAATTGATTGCTCGTTGTTCTGCTCTTTGTATATATACGTATTTGCTAGTGCGTGGTATGTCTGCGCTTGTAGATATTACCTCTTTACTTGTGGCAATACACGTTTGCTATTTCATGATATGTTTGTTCCGGCCGATAATACCTCTTACTTTGCCTAAAACATATTTGAAGGTGAAGGTCCATGTCTGATCTAGTAGATAATGCTTATTTTAGGTGCATAATACGGATTGCTAAAACATGGTGTGTCTGGTGTTGTGGATAAAATAAATTTGCAGCTACATAATTCATATTTGTTACGATCAGGTTGTCTGCTTGTAGTCCTCTGTTTTAGATACTACTTGTTTAGTTGTAGATAATGCATATTTTCTAGTGTACGGTAGTCTACTCTGGCAGATAATACATAGTTGCCTCTGCATGCTGTGTATGTTCTTGTACATAATAAATACTTTCAGATACAAAATACATATTTGCTTGTACACCATACATATTTTCCGGTGCAAGGCGGTCTGCTCTTGCGTAAAATACATATGTGCAGCTACCTAATGCATATTTGCCTGTGCATAATAGATCTTTTCTGGTGAATATCTGTATGTTCTTGTGAAAATTCATACTTGCACGTACCCATTACAGATTTTCAGAGGGTGGTATGTTAACACTTGTTGATAATACATACTGACTTGTCGATATAGTGATATGCTTGTACGTACTATATATTTTCCAGAGCAAAGTTGTCTGCTCTAGCAGATAACACATATTTACAGGTACCTAATGCATATCTGCATTTGGGTGGTAGTCTGCTCTTGTAGATACCCCGCACATGCTTGTATATAGTACATATTTGGTAGTGCAAAGTAGTCTACTATTGTGCTACTACCTCTTTTCTAGTTCATGGCATATTTGCTCCTACGCATAATGCATACTTGCAGATATAAAATGCATATTCGCTAATGCTTGGTGCGACAGCCCCTGCCGATGATATCTCTTGCTTTGTCTAATGCATAATTGCTAGTGAGGGGCACGTCACTTCTTGTCGATAATACATATTTGCAGGTACGAAACACACATTTGCTAGTGAGTGGTAGTCTGCTTTTGAGATACCCCGCACACGCTTGCATATACCCCGCATACGCTTGTAGACAGCACGTATTTAATAGTTCAAAATAGTCTGTCCTTGTGCCGACACATATTTCCTCGTGCATGGTAGTCTCTCCTGCATACAACACATACTGGATCGTGCATAATCTAAATTTGCTTGTGCACAACACCCTTGCCAGCACGTGGCGCCCCACCTTCTTATACACGCTTACACATACGTAAGCGCATACAGTCGCCCCCCTTCTAATACATGTTTAGTCGTACGTATGCGTATAAAGTGCGCCCCCTCAAACCCACTCGGCCTCGACCTGTGCCTTCTGGAACGTGTAATCCCGGTGATTTATCGTCACGACACCATCCTTCAACGCGCACTTCCACCGCGCCTTGGTCCTCGTGACCTTATCGTACAGACACAGCATCAAATTCTCGTCTGGCCCATCGTCCTCGCCCTCTGAGATCAGGTAGTCGTCATCTGAGTCGTCCAGCTCTGAGCCCACCTCATCAGTATCTAATAGCGCACTGCGCTTCGCCTGCTTCTGCTGCAACTTCGACTCTTCCAACGTACTGTCATGGGGCGATGGAGCAGCAGGAACATCAGCGGGCGTGGCTGGGGGTAGCATCGCACTCCCGTTTGTATCCACGTCCTCCTCTTTCACCGCGGGGATCATCAGCCCACTCCCATCCGCCGCCGCCTCCTCCTTCACCGCGGGGAGAGAAGTATCACTCGTCGCAAGCAGCGGCGGCGCGGCGTTCATCTCGCCAAAACCACTCTCTCCCGCGAACGCCCCGTCCCACGTAAAGTCAGCGACCTTAGTCTCTGACAGCTTGAGCTGCCAGTTGCGCTTCAGATCCTGCAGCGTCTGCTCGTCGATGCCTGCGTTCTCGAAGTCCTCGCGGACGTCGTTGATGACGGACTCCACGATCAGCTCGTACGCCCTGCTCGCCTCCGTGTTCGACATGGCAAGGGGATAGTATGGGTATGTAGTGGTGTGGTTGTATATATAGCTACGTGACGGGGCTCTACTGGTGCAGCAGTGCTGGTGGGAGTGGCGAGCTGATAAATCGGCCGCGCAGTCGCGGCGGCGGCGGGTGGCGTTTTATACTGGGGGGGTGTAGTGTGGTGTGTGGGTGGGAGCGGTGTGCGAGGAGCGCAGCGACGAGCACACTGCGAGGGAGAGTGTGTGTGTGTGTGTGGGAGTGTGTGTTTGTGGAACACAGGTGTGTGTGTGTGTATAGCATGTGTGTAATGGATATGCCAGTGCCACGCTGACAGTAGCACAGCAACAGCAACAGCCACACTCAGCACGTGCTGCCCACCGCGCACTGCAGATCCTGCATTGCACACCCACACTATACTGTGCTATACCCGACATACTACACACACCGCGCACCACAAACTGTGGGGTGTGCCCTATGCCCTATGCCCTATACCACACACTGTACACTACACCGCACACACGCGCACCCGCGGACACAAAACCCGCGGACACGGACAGCGCAGCCGCCGAGGCGCCCGCGCGCCGCGCGCCGCACAGTAGCCGCCGAGCTGTATAGTGTATTGTCTATTGTGTATAGGGTATAGGGTATAGGGGAGAGGGGAGCGGGCATAGGGGTGTGGCGTATGGTGTGTATAGTGTGGGGTGCAATGTAGGGGGTAGCGTTTAGGGGTGCAGGGTGCAGGGTACAGGGCGTAGTCTGCGGTGTGCGGTGGGTGGAGTGTAGAATGTGCGGCGCCTGTCTGTCTGTGCAGCTGGCAGTCGGGCAGTGGGGAGGGCGTGTGTGCAGTTGTGCTGCGGGAGTGCTGCACTCCACCGGTCACTGCCGCAGTATTTCGTAGGGGAGTGCTGGTATTGGCGCCGTATTATATGCTGTATTGCTTGGCCACTGTGGGGCGTCGTTCAACGTCTGCGCAGTATCGCATTGCTTGGTTGTATGCATGTAGTTCTATATGCACGTAGTTCTATGCACATACATCTATAAATGCATGTAGTTTTGATACAGAGCTGCAATTCGTTCATTTTTAACATGTAGTTCTGTGCACAAGTGGTTTTAATACATGTGGCTATGAAAGTGCGTGTCTATAAACACATGGTTGCAAGCATGTGTAGTTATAATACACGTTGTTGTATTTATATATAGCAATAAAGGGTTGGCTGTTTTATCACTCGCAGTTTTAACACTCGCAGTTTTAACACTCGCGGTTTTAACACTCTCAGTTTAACACTCGCAGTTTTAACACAAGCAGTTTTAACACTCGCAGTTTTAACACTCGCAGTTTAAACGCATGCAGCTGTAAGCATGTAGTTCTACACACGTAGGTATAATACACATAGCTGTAGTGCGCGTAGCTTTGAGCACGCCTACATTTAAGAATTTGTAATTCTAAGGAGCGTAATTCTAATGCACATAGTTATAAATGCACGTAGCTATAAGCACACGTAGAAATAACTCGCGTGCTATTAAATTCTCACGTAGAACTAACTCACGTGCAATAAATTCTCTGGTGGTTTAAAACTCACATAGATATTAATACACGCAGTTGTAAATACGCAGCTCTAAACACACAACTACAACACTTCACTATAACACTTCTCTATAATGCATCGCCCGCATGACTCGCTCGCGCGATGCAAGCGCTTAGAACACCAACCCCGGATCGAGTACCAACGCATAAGACGACTAACCAATTTCTGTGCTGGGTTTGACTGGCGGGGCGGACCCCTCGTCGCCGTACAAAATGACTTCGCCTCACAACTTTTTCGAAATTTTGGGTGTCCGGGTGTTCCTGGTCGTTCACTAAGGAGACCTTTGGAGCAAATCTGAACGAATTTTGGATAAAAATGTGTAAAAAGTTACAAAAACGCCCCAAACAGGGTGATAGCGATCTATATAGGTTGGAAGAAGTGTCAGTATGGTAGATAAATGGACGATTTATCTAATAAAAATGTTTTGAAGTCCTAGTCTTGTAATTTGGATGAGATATGAGCCGATGGAGTTGGGGTGTCCTTTGAAGGGTGAACAGGATGGACCCAATTATGGCATCTTAGACGGCCGCTGATGCTGTCAATGGATGTTCCATGTATTCTTGTTAGTTGGTATGATTGATAGGAGAACTATCGAGGTCTAACGGTTGAGTAATAGTCCATTTTGGATCGAATAGATGGGGAATAGGGCATTTGAGTAGTTGGAATAGAGTAGAACATCGGTGTAGACGTCCAGGAGGCTGCCAAAGTGCATTAACGGACCCTATGGATGAATTGGGAGCACTACCGGAGGAATATGTGATATATCAGCGTTGGTGTAGCCGACAGGAGGGCCAGAGGTGAGTCTTACTGGGAATTTGCGGGTTTGGAATGAGTAACAATGATATTCAACTTTATCAAACACTCTAGGAGTGGCCTAGAGATGTATTGTGATTGATTTAGCGGTTATGTGGTCCTTAGATGCTGGTATAGAATCTATAATGGGACTTTAGGCGGTTCCATTGAGTGTTACAACGATCACAACGATGTCAAATTGGCTCAGCGGACACTGGGGAAGGTGTATAACCACTTTATAACCCTTGAAAGTGTTTGGGGACATCTATAAGCATGCTGGTCGGTCTGAATAGGCCGAATAAGCTCTGTGAGAAGAGCAATTTGGCCAAAACTGACCTGAAAATTATCTGAGAAGCTGTTTCGGCAATCAATAGACATGGTAGATCCATGTCATAGACATAGCACACCGTATGGAGCCTCGATATTCCCTTATGCTACCGTTTAGGCACATTTTCGAGCTCTACAGTGCTAGATTCATGTCTGGGATGGGCCGAGGGGCATTTAACGTGCTCCAAAGTACTCATATATCCTTCCTAGACACCAAAGGATTGTTACGTATGTCTCTTAGGGTGTAATATGGTCATATCTGGTTATCTAAATCCATCATGGGGCTGCGGGACCTCTCGGGTTGTCCATTCCGGCCTGGCAGCTTCGTTGGAAGGCTCAAATCTTGCTTAGAACGGGGGGAATACATCCTGTATGTCTCCAATCACCATACGGATGGGTTGACCTTCATTTAGAAGTCATTTGTTACCGCAACAGCTCACGGTATGTCGTATCCTGGCGTCGGGCGGTGGGTGCGGCCGGCTTTTGACTAGTTTGACGGGAAAGAAAGCAATTTTAACGCTTCAAAAGGGGATACAGCATTGTTCAGTACTCAAAATAACGTTGGGTGTATGTCTTCTGACCTGAATGACCTTATAATGATGGATTGGCGGGTATTTTTGTGTGAAGCATGGGGTCTCCTTAGACGGCCGCCTGGGATGAAAAATTTTCAAATTGCGGGGCTGGCTTTTCCTAAAAGGGTAATTATTACGACATGACGTGGCTGCCTCGACCATGACCTCGTCGACCCCCACCTTCCACCTCCACTACCCTCTTGAAAGCCGCAACTTGTTCAATATAGTAGCTGTGAAGTGGAAAATAGGCTCGTTGAGGAGCGCGGAGAGAATTGACACATCATATGTGGTTAGATAGGTGAAAAGAGAGCTGTTGTCGTGACTGTGTGGGCCGAAACGTAATCAACCATGTTTACTAGGCTGTTTTGTGCGCATTATTTGACTTGAGGTATCCAAATAGGCTCTAATGCATTACCGTGTGGATTGGGATTCGATTGAGGTATCAGCTGAGCTGCTACTGTTGCAATAGTCGCTGCAATGGCCTATTTAGTGAAGGGGTAAGCCCGCCTTCGTCGTCCCGAGGTTTTGAAATCATATTACATACGGTAAAAGCACCTCAATCTCCCTACAAGGCATTTGTGGATGGCAGTATGTGTCATTATGGGCGTTAGTTGTCAGTATTCGTTGTACTGGACCTCATACACTGCTATAGATACCAATATACAGCACAGGGCAAGGTAAATGCAGAGGTAATGTCCTAGCAGGCGCATTAGAAGGACCCAATGATGCAACATTGAATATTAGCACACTCTATGAGCCTGGTAGGTAATGAGAGACCTCTAAAGCTTCTGTGGTGCCGGTCAGCTCGGTCAATTTCGGTCGGTTATGGTTGTATCATTTGTTCTGCCATTCTAAAGGTCATCCAAGGGATCTGCGATCTCAAGACAGTCCCAATAACCACAGTGCTTCATTCTACAATGTATGAACTGCGTAACATGTCTTCAGGGTTATCGGGCGTGGCAGGATATGTCCTTATGTTGCACGGGGAAGCAGAATCAAGCCAGAGGAGCCTTCACAGGCGTACTCAAAGGTCAGTGTGATGTTTAAAAGGATTAATATCTCATTAGGAGACCAAGCAGAATCCTTGGTGAGCTTCGTTGCTTCTCAACCCTTCAGGACTGGTCTCAAAAGGTGTATTTTAGCTCTGTATATCATGGTACAGTTGTTTTAAGGGTTCCGCTGCAATACTTGGTCATTTATACAGTATATATAGTTATACTAGTTTGATTGACAGCTTGTTCTATCGCTGTCGATGGATAAAAGACGACCTTTCTAAATATAAGCTGTGTAGAAGCATGATTTATCATTTAGTAAGGTATTTGAATGAATGACATAGGTACAACAAGGGAGCTTCACGTAAACAAAACATTAAATTCAAACTATGCAAGCTACTTTAGTTATTACATCAAGACTTGGCCCTTGAGGACATCCTACGAGTTAAAGCAAGAGTATAACTAATGATTCGTTCAGAACGTTGATGTTCACTCCTTTTACGACGTCTTCTTTTATATTCTACGTTACCTGGTCGCGTCTTCCGTGCTTCCTTCTCCTCATCACGCTGTCTCTTCCTGTCGTTGCTCCCCTGCCTCTCGAGCGTCTGCCAATTCCTCGGCTAGTTGATCAGCTTACTTCCTGCTTAATACCAACTGCAGAAGGTCCTATCTTCTTCCAATATAACCGTTTACAACGTCATGATCAATACCACTATCCATTTGACGACACACATAATCGATGGTGGCGGCCACCCATTGATCAACTCGTGTAGGAAGAGGCATGGCACCATCGACAGACAGAGGAGTAGTCGTACTGGTCACAGAAGCAGATATGGGCAGACAACCCTCGGATGAGGCTGGGTGAGCCCCTAACAAGTTAACGACACTCGAAAAGGAGGTGTCTGTCAGCAAGCCAGTCACATAGGACCTGGGAATAGTCACATCAGCATTAGCCATCTCTTGACGCTCTACAGGAAAGGGATATGACCACAAACAGCTAACACACGCGGACAACGTGTATAGTCTACAGACAGACGACTCTTACCGCCACCTAGTGCCTTCATAGACGGTTCATGGACCTTAATAATAGAATAATTCTTGTCACCATCATAAGAAACAGTATAGGAACCTTGATTCTTTAGCTCTACCTTGAATGCTGTCGCCAGAGCTAACTGAAGAGACAGTATCGTCTCAGCGTAGAAGGTAAATATAGGTATGTCACGACAGTCCTCACTCTGAAGTTTATTAAGGATATGGCGTTGTAAGTTACTCAGGTTCGTCAGAAAGTTTACGATGCCTCCTTGTTTCATGTAACGCATCGAACTATGGAGCTGTTATACACCATTAGCGGTCTGTGCTTCAAATCCGCGCGGTTTGTCGAGGCTTGTGAACAGTTCGAGCTGGGACTTTATCTTCTTAATGGCGAGTGGTTTACCATCCTTTGCATTAGATATGATAGTGTCAATCAAAGCTTCTTGTGCATATCTTTGCATCTGTTTGTCTAGTGTCTGGCAAACGATGTTGAAGTGGCAGTATACCATCCAATTGGTATGCTATTCCACGTTCTTATCGAGGTGAAGACCGAAAGTGAGTGATTGTGCCTTGAAGACACGCATGATTGCTCTTTTGAGCGGGAGGATACCGTGGTTAGCCATCAGGCCAGCACTCTCTCAATCGACATGTTCTAAGCGTATCCTGGAGAGGATCAGGAAGGCTGTTGCATGGATAACATTCCCCGCTCCTGCATGAAAGATGTGTACAAGAGGATCAGCTCTATGGTCTGTGGATCACCAATCTCAGGACAAAAGAGATGGGTCTTTGGGATCTTTATTTGGCTCAAAGCCAGCGTAAGGTCCCTAAGGAGATCCTTCGACTCCTGCTTGTTGAAGAGGCTATTATCATGCATACTGGATAACCGTTTCCACAGAGCGTCTCTTGCTAAAGTACGAGTTAGCGTATCAATGTCGCCCTGGTAGACTATATTGGCAATGGTGATATCATTGGAATTGTCAGCTCCCATTTCAATCAAAGGACTATCATCTTCTACATCGGCCTCATTTGTGTGGTCCACCTCCTGATAATTACAATCATATCTATCATCGTATCTATCATCGTCTGAAGAATGTTTATCAATTGTCTTGTAGCTCAAATCCATAGCTAAAGCTCGTCTGCGTTAAGGTTTGTACCAGCGGCAATATCCATTCCACGCCTTCTAAGAAGCACATTCAACTGGATACATGGTTGACTAGGCATACCCATGAAGAAATTCCCTGATAGCTCAATGATTAGCTTGTAACCCTGTCCAATCCTGAGAGAATCCGTTACAACGCCAATTGCAGAATCCTTGGGCGACGCCTCTTCCATCTGAGTACAATCAAACCCTTACCAACTGTTCGTACACGAATTAGAGGTGATAAAACCCCAT
The DNA here is from genome assembly GCA_037102785.1 of Maudiozyma humilis. Lineage (NCBI taxonomy): Eukaryota > Fungi > Ascomycota > Saccharomycetes > Saccharomycetales > Saccharomycetaceae > Maudiozyma > Maudiozyma humilis. Next base: position 668,339 of record BTGD01000010.1, on the reverse strand, counting down.
CATAGATGCTACCAATGGCAAATAGATGTGCATACAACGCTTCAGTAAAGTAAAAGACTTCATCTTTTCGCTTTAAATGGTATAGTTTCTTTCGACAAAAGATACGAGACAGTTCTGTCGCATATCTTTGAAAGGTAGCCTCCATACGTCGTATGTGCTTTAATGACGACCACTCCTTGGACGATCAGTGTATAACAAATGAGGAGCTTGCACAACGTCGTCAACAGCGCACCGTGGAACTACAACAGAGCCCATAGAAGGTCGCAATGGCCTTTCCGTTCAATGTAGTGCATAATAGACGTTATAAACGTTATTGGGCGATCAATCGTATCGTATATTTCATCTGAATAGTATCCTTCATCCTCATTTGAGCCGATATACGTAGAATATCTTACCAGTTCTTCGGTGTCATCGTACATCTTGTGTTGCTTCGACCTCTCTTTCATGGCTTGTGGCCATATTACGCCCGTCAGTCTCTTGCAGCTGTGAAATTGTTCGTTAAAGCTCATGATTGCAGTACTTTAATGTCTCTAGCTCCTCCTTAGCGTTCATGAGATCGATTGATAGCTCAGTAGCTCAGCCCAATGCATAACGAACCGTCGTCTTCACAGCGGGAGAACCCTCTTCTATGAGCCGACCAATCGTCAAGTCAAGCGGGGGTGGTTGAATTGGAACAACGAGACTCATGGTATACTCCTTTTTGGGCTTTGTTGGTTTGCTGGAGTGTTGTTTGTTGATCGAGAAGTTGGTGAAAAATTTTTCACCCTTTTAAATTTGGCGCCGGACCACAAAGAAAGTTCTGGAATAGCTAAACAGCTCAAATATGTACCCAATGACTTCCAAACACATCTAAATTGATCCTGTGAAGTATATAAATATGGCAGTGGTTCTTCCAAGCTTCCAAATGCCGCCAGCCAAGCGTGAGCTAACCTAGAACATCAAAGTCGGAACTAAATCCATTATATCTCACTACGTAGCAGTACAATCGCTGTAAAACTCCTTCAGAACGTAGCTACGTGATATCTACATCATCTCCCCTTCTATCACCCCCAAAGCGCCCATTTTGAGCAAGCTATAGTCGCATTACCGCGAACACTTTATCCCCCGATTACTCCATCAAAACACACCGGAATCAAAAAGGAAGCATGCCTGGCATGTTCTACGACCCTGATAATACCATCTAGCATGTTTCTTTCGATTTTCAAATTTTGACCCAAATCCCAAACCCGATCCCAGCCGGATCGATGTCGATTTTGGCAGGTTGACAACTTTTCTCGAATTTGACCAAATAAAGCATACCATTAGATTCTCTGCTTCATTTCAGGCAGATCTATCTATATCCTAGCTGCCCAAACCCAATATTCGACCCAGAATCCCTATCTGAAGTTCGCAAATTAGCACCTCCTTCCAACCTGCATTGCTCCTCGACCAAGTCCCCAAATAAACTACAACAACCGCACATACATACATCTACATATCATAAACGTATTTAGAAACTACTACCCCACCAACCCTGCCCTGCATCGATATATGCCCAATCCTAGCACCCACCTCGGGTCGCCACCCCTTATTTGCTTGTTTTTAAAACCGCTGTATCTAGTGATTCGCCAACTGTGTACCTTTGTAACAAACGCAATATGAAAGAACAGCAAAGGCACCTTCGATCACCTCAAGAACAGCCTGCCAAACCCCATAATCACCCCTACAGACCCAATTGAAATGCACTACAGTTGATCTATTAACACCCATACACCCACCGCCTATACATTTCTATTCTATCGTAGGTTACGGATTGTCTCCCCCGGATCCCGATAACAGAGCGGTAAGGACAGGGGAGTTAGTGCAGAAAACACAGGAGAAAGCATTGTATATAAACACAAGGAGGTAGTTTCGTACTACAGCACACAAGACAGTGTTGTACAACAACACAAGACAGCTTTGCACACATACTCAAGGGTGTTCGTCGCTTCGCTCCTCACATACATACACTAGTGCGCCCGTGCTTCGCTCCTCACACGCCATGCCAGCCCTAATACGCACCGCACAGCAGCTGTGCCGGCGCGGAATCGCGACCCTGGGCCCCAAGGCCCCTCTGGGCAAGCAGGTCCTCAAGGAAGAGACGACCCCCGCGCTGCTGGAGCAGCTCGGGTTCTTCCACAAGACACAGAGCGGCCTCTTCCACATGCTGCCCCTCGGAATGCGCACCATCGGCAAGCTCGAGGGCATCATACACGCCCAGCTGCAGGCCAACAACGACGGAGAGCTCGTGGCGCTCTCGTCGCTCTCCACCAGGGCCCTCTGGGAGGCCACCGGCCGCTGGGCCAACACCGAGCTCTTCAAGCTGAAGGACAGCCGCAAGAACGAGTTCTGCCTCGTCGCTACCTGCGAGGAGGACATCACTGCGCTGCTCGCACAGTCCATCACCAGCTACAAGGACATGCCCGCGCTCGTGTACCAGATTGGCCGCAAGTACAGGGACGAGCTGCGCCCACGCTCCGGCCTGCTGCGCGCCCGCGAGTTCGTCATGATGGACGCCTATTCGTTTGCACAGGACGATGCCGCAGCAGCAAAGATGTTCCAGGACGTTAACGATACCTTTGCAGAGGTCTTCCACGAACTCAAGGTCCCCGTAGTCCGTGCGTGGGCGGACAGCGGCGACATCGGCGGCGACCAGAGCATCGAGTACCATTTGCCGCTCGCCACGGGTGAGAGCACCATCCTCACGTGCGACCACGGCAGCTGCGGCCACGTCGCGACCAACGAGAAGGCGGTGTCCTTCCCGCGCCAGGAAGCACAGGCCCAGGGCGACGTCGCCGTGAAGTACGCGCTGAGCGAGGACCACGCCACGCTCGTGTGTTTCTACTACCCGGACAGCCGCCAATTAAACTGGAACCTCGCCAAGTCGGCCATGGAGGGCGACCTGGACAGCGCGCTGCGTGAGCGCACCAATGAGCAGGTGCTCGCGCAGTTCCAGCAGGAGAACGAGGACATGATGTTCAGCAAGATCATCCGCGTGATGGACTGCCGCATCCACTCGCGGTCGAACTTCCCGGACTTTCCACTGCGCTCCTACCTCAAGAACAACTTTGGTCAGATCGACGGCGTCTCGCTGGTCACCGCCGAGGACGGCGAGGTGTGCGGCGTTTGCAACGAGGGCACTCTGCATGCCGCCAAGAGCATCGAGGTCGCACACACATTCAACCTCGACACAAAGTACACCAAGCCCCTGGACGTCCGCTACACCGACAAGAATAACAGCAGCGTCGACAACTACGTGAAGATGGGCTGCTACGGCATTGGTGTGACGCGTGTGATCGCCTCCGTGGCGGAGCTGCTGCGCGACCAACACGGCCTGCGCTGGCCCGCAGCCATCGCACCATACCGCATCGCAGTGGTCTCCAACAACCGTGGAGAGAACTCAAACTTCGACACCGTTGTAAAGCAGCTCAAGACCATCCCTCACCTCAGCACAGACATCATGTCGCGCCAATTTCCGCCATCCATGAGCATGGGTGCGCAGATATCCCTCTCCCATGCCTCAGGCATCCCGGTGACAGTAATAGTCGGTTCCCGCTCCTGGCCCCGCGTCGAGGTGGAGGTCCGTGGCAGACATTGGACGCACGAGGGCCAACCAGAGCCCCGCTGGAAGCAGCAGTACGCCTCGCTGCGCGAGAAGTACAACTGGGATGCCACTACCAGCAAAGATGCACCCTTCCACGAAAAGCACACTGTCGCCCACGAGCACCTACCGGAGCTACTCGACATCCTGCTTGCCGATATGTGAATAAGAGAAAACTACATTGTAAATAAATAAACAGAATAATTAAATAATTATTTCACAACGACTGTGACGCCGCAGCCCGAAACGGAAAGCGACGCGACAGCCGGCACGCCCGAAGAAAAAAATAAGGACAGTGTTAAAACAATCCAGTCGAGCCTTATAGGAGTTGGAGAGTCAGGGAATGTTGAAATTGGTTCAAGTTCTAGTTCTGCATACTGATAGCACGGTGTATTGAGCGATTGTACAGTCCCGCACACACACGGATTTGCAAATGAGTACTAAGGCAGGAGCCAGCACGACGCTGGATCTGCTGGCGCAGTACAACGACCACATACACGAACGCGATAAGGCGATCGACCACATCGAGCGGAAGACGTCTGGGCTCGAGGACAACCGACCATCGTACGACGATCTGTTCAAGGAGAATGTGAAGCTGAAGCTGGAGTTGAAGGAGAGTCAGCAGGAGCTCGTCACTCTGAAACGCGTGTTGAACTTGATGCAAAAGAGGGACACGGGCTCCTCCCTCGACGATCTGATCGCCAAGGTGACCCAGGAGGAGAAGCAGAAGAGTGAAGCAGGTAATGACAGGAAAAAGGAGTTTGTTCTACCACCCAGATCGGTCGGTAGAAGCGGCGCCCAGAGCAGAAACGCGTCAGCTGTCGCGTCACCCGCGCTAGCCGCGGATGCAGGCACGGACGACCTCGACAAGTCAGTAAAGAGTCCATCCAACCCATTTGCCAACGAGAACTCATCTGACGAGATTGCTGTCAATAAGAGCAACAGCACAAACAGTGAAGACGCGGTTATCGGCACCGCCCAGGTGGTCAATCTGCACGAGCCAGCGCCCTCGGTGACACAATCACCAACGCGTGTCAACGCTTCCGCACTTCCTTTACAGCACTCCTCTCACCTCGCCCCATCACAGACACCGGCACTGACCAGCCCTGCGGCTTCAGTAACTTACACAACGTCGCGCATTACCATTAAGTCTCCAAACCGCAAGCAAAAGAGCCCTGGACCAGCCACAGAAAGACTAAATTCCCCACAATCGGTTAACAGAGTCACTTCAGTGATAAACAATCACCTTCACTCACCACTGAAAACGGCATTTTCTGATAGGGATATGGATATCGGCAGGGCCGCCTCGTCGTCCCCTGCGCAATTCAGCCGTATAGACTCTAATATGGAAGAGGACGACGAGCAATTGCCACAGCCACATAAACAGTCCGAGAAGAAGAACGTCGACTTCTCGCCAAATGCAGCTGCGAAGTTGAACAATTTCTCGCAATTGCTTGCCGATTCATTCGGCGACGACAATGACGAGCTGTCGTCCCCATTCCCAGAGGAGAGGCCACAGTTGGGAGCTAATGTACCTGGTATGACGAGTGGTGCAGCTCCAGGCAAGGACCTAAACAGGCCATTGCCACCCGCGCCACCAAACTTCTTCTCCCCACCAAACGCTCTAATTCCAGAGACTCCAGTAGACGTAAAATTGGGATCACCTGTGATCCTTAACAGGCCCAAGGAAGTGAACAATAGTACGCCTCAGGGAACACAGATGAGGGTGAGCAGCACTGGTGATAGGCAAGCGAGCAATGTGTCGTCATCAATGGCAGCAACAAACAATAACCTTGGCGGAGCGCTAAGTAACCCTGCGACAAGAATGCCCTCTGGCACCGACTCCATGAGCACAGAGAACAACAGAACAGCATCCTTGAAGAAGTCACCCTCTAGTGCATCGTCACAAAATCTGTTGAAGGTGGACAGCAGTAGGTCTGGAAGACCACGCGGAAACAGTCTGGGTACCGTCACATCAAGTGCAGCCAGCACAGCGGTGTCTGATATCCCACTGTTTGTGCAGCCTGAAGAGCTTGGCACTATTGTCATGGATATTCTGAGCACCTTGTACCACGACCCACAGTCTGATTACGGTGAGAACCTGGTTTTGTTCGGCGTTATAGACAGATCGTCAGGGAAGGAAATGTTCAAGTTTTCGAAACCAATTCAAAAAATTAGGGAGCTGGACGTATACTTGAAGTCGCATGTTGCAGACGTGTCCTTACCTTCATTACCAGACAGACAACTATTCCAGTCTGTATATCCCACCAAGGTCGACTATAGAAGGGAGCACCTCAAAAATTATTTCAACAGCATATCGGCCGTTCCTGAATTGCCAAGTAATGTCTCGATGAAGATATGCCAATTCCTGAGCACAGATACAGTAATGACCCCATTCCTAGATGGAGACACGATCAAGGAGGGCTCTTTGCTAATGAGAAGACCCAAGAAGGCCCTCAGCACCAACGTATCATGGAAAATTAGGTATGGTATCCTGAACGGGGAGTTCTTGCAATTACTGGAGAACGGTGACATGATGGAGACTATCCGACTCAGACACACTTCTCTCGAGTTGCTTCCAAATCTGCCTGAGGATAAATATGGTACCAAGAATGGGTTCTTACTCACAGAACAAAAGAAGAGTGGACTCTCGACCACGTCGAAATACTTCATCTGTTCAGAATCAGCAAAGGAGAGGGAGTCATGGATTGCCGCACTGAGCGAATTTATAGACACAGCTAAACTTTCCATGGCATCCCCAGCCGCAGAAAGTGTAGGAACATTCAATTCGTCACATGGAACGGCAGGTAACGAGAGCTCCGACCAGATATACGTTACTGACTTGTCACAACCAGACGCCACATCTTCGCAAAGCTCGCAAACAAACAGCGTGGACAAGTTACAATCTACCTCATACGAACAGTTTTCAAACAACGATGATGATGAGAGGGATATGAAACGGAACAAAATGAGAAGCTTGTTCCCATTCAAGAAATTTGGCAGCATGACAAACAACACATTGCATCCTGGGGGACATGCACCTGCTCACCATAACCCTGTTGGTCGCTCACCCACAACGAATGATGACTACGATAAATCTATGAACTCAGAGGTTGATCGTAGCATGCGTTCAGATGTTAGTCCTACAAAGGTCTCACCAATGTCCGCCAGGGCATCGACGCCATATCAGGGAGCAGTATTCGGAGCCTCACTTGATAAATGTTTGGTTCTAAGCTCACACTCCTATCAGGGTGTTTATGAAATTCCAAGTATAGTGTACAGGTGTTTGGAATATCTATACAAGAATCGTGGTATCCAAGAGGAAGGTATTTTCCGTTTAAGTGGATCCAGCACATTAATCAAGACATTACAGGATGAATTTGATAGAAAGTACGACGTGGATCTGTGCAACTACGAGCCCGCAAATGATAATCCAGGAAACATCATAGGTGTAAATACTATAACTGGTTTATTGAAGTTATACCTGAGAAGTCTTCCACATCTGATAGTAGGCGATGAACAGTTCCTGTTGTTCAAGAAGGCAGCAGACGATCACCACGATGATCCGCAGGCCATCGCTATTGCATTCAAAAAGATAATACAAGATAAACAGGTACCACATGCTAATGTTTCCATAATGTATGCCCTGTTCGAACTGCTGACGAGAATAAACGAGAATAGCAAGATTAACAAAATGAATTTGAGAAACCTCTGTATCGTTTTCTCGCCTACATTAAATATTCCGATTGCGATGTTGCAGCCATTCATTGTAGATTTCAACTGCATATTTAAGGATGGTCAGCCTGTCAGCAACAGTGAGAGAGAGGACATTGATATTCATATTCCAGGTGTTTGAAACTGGTAATACTCTGTTGTTGATGGCAATGTTAATGGTTCAACCGAAGTGTTGTTGCGTTTACCCTAAATTGAATGCTAGATGCATTGGACATGTTCTATATATAATTCTTCCGATTATATATATTGTAATAATTAAGATAATGATTTATATATATGTTACTTAGAATACCCGTCCGGTATTGCGAAGGTTGGATATACCACGCAAAGTCGGGGGTTGCAAGAGCTTTTTAAGCTTTTGTGAGCTAGTTAGATAATGCAAATATTAAAATGCTTTGGAAGTGACACACAGTTATCCCTTTTTATTTTTTTGACATGTCCTAAATTCTAATAATACATGGGAAATGTGTGGGACAGAATGCCTATGCCGATGGTGCGATGCTTATCTACAAGAAATAAAATGTCCTTAGGTTCACCATCTCCCACCGCTTCTAGTGGAGTGCTTGACGGTAGAAATATGGGATATCATGGAAATGTCGCTGTCATCGTATGCTTGTGTAGTGGATGCGTGGTGATTCTGCTGGCCTGATGATAGGACGCGGTCCTTTCTTAAATTATTTGTGGTCTTGTCCGAAGGTATTTTGTACATGCCGTTACTCTGCAGACGGCGGGAGGACGAATGTGAGCCATGGCTGCTACCCTGAGCGTTTTGGTTTTCCTCCTCATCCTCATCCTGAATCAAATCCAAGGTCTCGAGATGTCTTGAGATGTCGTCAATTGTGATATCTTCCACTGTTCTGTTGAATGTCTTGTTCAGTTGCTCGTCGTACTCGTAATCATCATCATCATTGTCGTCCTCATCAGACAGATCCATTTGAACGAAAGGAACGTTCTCGCCACGAGGTTGGGAGTGCTTGGAGACAGTTTTGTTATGACCGGCACGATCTTTGGCGTACGATCTCGTAACTCTCTGTGATATAGTCGCGCCTACCATACTCTGATTCAGTCTGCCGTCCTCGGTGAGTGCTGCGTCGCGCTGTTGCTTCTGCTTCAGCAGCTTCTCCTTTGTTTTGAACAAAACGTCGTCAAACTCTGGGACCATCGCTCTCCCAAGTCTAATCACCTCTTCGGCCCATATACGAATAACATCTGAGCTTTTCTTGGACTTATAAGGCTTCCAGTTGGGCTTGCAGCCTCTGACGATTTCTTTGACTACTTGTTCAGACCCCCACTCTCTGATCCAGTCCTGGTTCTGTAGGCCGATCAAATGAGCAAAGACACCGGAACAAATTGCCTTGTCGGAGTACCCTCCTTCCATGACCGACAGAACTTTGCCCTTGCAATGCATCTGCGCGAGCTTTAGTGCGTCCTTTGTGAACGTCGTGTAGAATTCGGTGGGAACGTTGACGCTGTGTCTCTGCATTGTCGTCTGTTCGAACTCTGAAGCGTCAAAACCAGCACTGATGACGACTAATCCCTTGAAGGGCTTTCTGAGTGGTTTAGGCTGTGCTTCCTCGCTGCCCTCTTGTTGGAGCTCATCCTGGTGCTCCATCTCGTACCTTGCGTTCTTGAAGAACTCGTCAGCCTTCGCGAAGAGAGTGCGATACTTTGAGCGGTAGATTTTCTGGAACTCCTCGTCAGTGGACCAGTTGGAGAGGTGCACGTTCCATATATTGAGGTCATGAGAGTTCATGATGCAAGTGGATGCGTTCTTGATGTTTTCCTTGGTGGCGTAGCCAGTCTCGGTAGGGAATGAGTTGATGTCCTGCATAGAGAAATAGCCGACCTTTGGAAAGTTGGCGAACTTTTTGTCGAAGTCGCTATACGGGTTGGAGTTATCGGGGTCACCTAGCTTCTCGTCCTCTGGAGTCTCGCTCTCAGGTCTGAACCCGGCGCGCTTCCAGCAGATATCCTGCGTACCGTCTCCGTGGTGCAGGTCGAAGTCTAGCACCGCGACATGGGTGACGTCGTACATGTCGAATGCGTACTCGATCGCGACGTGGACGTTGTTCAGCAGGCAGAACCCGGAGGGCATGGACACGTGGCAGTGGTGCCCCGGTGGCCGTATGAGGACGAATGCTCTGTTGCTGATATGTTCAGGGGAAGGTCCGTTGAATATGGAGTCCACACCAGTCTCGATCGCGCCGAGGGACCCCTTGAGCGCGAGCAAGGTCTTGGAACTGAGGTATATATCACCGGCGTTCCACGTCTCGGGAACCTCTATCTCGCCCTTGGCGAGTTTTGCGTCGGCCTCCCTGCACAGGTTCACGAGGGATTGCGGCCAAGAGGAGCCGTGGACCTTCATTACGTGAGGGCTGGCGAGCGATCCGAGCCGTGTGTGCGAGGACTTGAGGGTGAAGAGAGCCGGGTACATGGTTATCGCGGCTGCGATACCCATTGACGCGGCGAGGAGTCTCTCGGGTCTCTCAACAATGGTCTTTCTGTAGGACTTCGAGACCCACTCCCTGGGGAATATGTGGTGGAGGGAGTAAGGCGATAGGACGACGACAGCCTTGGCGGACTCAGGAATCTGTGAGGCGGCCCTAGCGGCCGAGATAACGTTCGGGTTGTTCTCGACGAACCGCTGGAACTGTGCGTAGAAGTTCTCTAGTGGGTTATCGGTCATGATGCTATTGCAGATATGTGTTTGATGTTTTGAAGGGGTTGGTGTCGAAATAAGGGAAATAGTGGGAATGCGGCGGTATATGTACACACCAGTAGCGCTCGCGGGATCGACAGGAATAGGCCAGAGTAACAATACCAGCCTGCGCTCGGGGAGAGTCGATTCGTTGGTCTCGTTGGTTCGTTGATTCTGCCGGGGCTAAAAATAATAAGGCAATAATAATAACGATGCCAGCAGCCTCCGTATATTCCCACCGACGTAATATATATGCGTGGAAACAGCGCACACACGCACATAATACTGGCCGCACGAACCAGGGGAACCCGGTATGCTTTGTTTACACTCTGGCCACTGCGAGAGCTGCACAGGGATCGCGCAGCGCACCGTCCTGCACAATCACTCCTGGCCGCCCTCGAGAGACAGAGACTCCCTGCACGGGCTGTCTGTGAGGCATTCCCCTGTTTGGAAGGGCGTGTTTATGTTTTGTTCGTCGTGCAGAGTGATCTGGCAAATAAGTCACGTGCACAAGATCACGTGACGGGGTCAACTTTCTGGGCGGCTAATTAGGCAGACGCCAGGGAGACACGTAAGAGGTCGGGGCAGTTGCAGCATCACTACCTACCTGGTACATTGCATCCATTACTGTGGCTCCCACTTTCCCTGCCCGCTCGCCATCTTCACACAGCATTTCCCTCCCCCCTCTTACCCCAACCGAACCGCCGAGGAATATCCCGCCTCATCTCTCCAAATGAAACCAAAACAGAACCAAACCAGCATAACCACCAATACCAACACCACCAACTTCACCATCACCATCACCGCTCACCCGCACGTATCGGAACACCGCTGCCCATCCTCGACCCTGCCGTGCATGCAGCTCGTTCCACCTCGTATAAAAACGACCCACCGCTTTTCGGCCGCAACGGAGAAAACGGGCGGCGAGACTATATATATATATCTGTGCACGATATACAGCTGTAGCGATAACGGTATAGTAGCTGTTCCTCTTGTGTAAAGAGGCCACACCACACACTGCCATGCCTTCCCAGTACCACCAATTGGTTGAGAGTCTCACCGAGGAGCAGATCCTGGAGCGTTTCCCGGACGTTATCCCGCTGCAGGAACGCCCCAACTCGCGCTCGTCCGAGACGCCCTCGGACCTCTCCCACAAGGACAAGTCTGCCTTCTCTGGGCACAACGAGATACAGATACAGCTGATGAACGAGAACTGTATTGTGCTCGACTGGGACGACAACATCGTCGGCTCCGCCACCAAGAAGGTCTGCCATCTCATGGACAACATCGAGCGCGGCTTGCTGCACCGCGCCTTCTCCTGCTTCATCTTCAACGATAAGGGCGAGTTGCTGCTACAGCAGCGCGCAGGCGAGAAGATAACCTTCCCCCTGCTATGGACCAACACCTGTTGCTCCCACCCACTCTCCATCGACGATGAGATTGGCACAAAGAACCCAGGCGACCTCGCCGCTAACATCACAGGTGTCACCAATGCCTGTGTCCGCAAGCTCGAGCACGAGCTCGGTATCCCCGTGGAGGAGACCCGCACCAGGGGTGACTTCCACTTCCTCAACAGAATCCACTACATGGCCCCTTGCAACGACCCAAACAACACCTGGGGCGAGCACGAGGTCGACTACATTCTCTTCTTCAAGGTGCACAAGGGCAAGACCATCACGGTAAAGCCCAACCTGAACGAGGTCGAGGACTTCAAGTGGGTTGACCTTGCTGCATTCAAGGCTCTGCTCGCTGACACCGAGAACTACAGCTTCACCCCATGGTTCAAGATCATCTGCGAGAACTACCTCTTCGGCTGGTGGGAACAGCTCGACGATCTATCAAAGGTAGAGAACGACAAAACCATCTACAGGATGTTGTGAGGTGGCATAGCTGCTGCTCCCTCTCCCTCTATTTATTAGACACCCCTGCCTACACATGTACCTCTATATCCCATTTGTACTGATAATATCCTCCGTAACTATGCGATCTCAACCCCTCCCCCCCATCTGATGTTGGAACGACTTATGTTGTCGGTATGTACACGATATTTACTTATGTATATGGATAATATTATCATTTGACGCGGCGCGGTAATTGCATCCGCTCAATGGGTGATGGTCATGTTTCTCAGACGCTCGACCAGCTCACTCGCCTTCTCCTTGACACTCTCAGCGTTGCTGCTGGAGTTGTTCTTCTGCTGCTGTTGCTGCTGCATTAGACGGTTGCGGTTGTAGCCCAGGCCGTATGGTCCTCTGCGACCGCGGATGTGACCGTCCATTTCCGCGCTGCCGGAACCATGGCCACCACCGTTCATCAGAATGTTGCCGTTGGCCTTGATCTGCACCTGGCCGTTGTTGCCGATCGAAACATGCTCAATTCTGAAGGGGTACACCGACTCCCTGATGAAGTCGCCCTTGTTGTAGCTGTTGCGCTTGTTCTCGTAACCCGAACAGTTGGCAACAAACCCACCGATTGCAGCAGATCCGATTTCTTGCTTGCCGTAGTTGGTGATTCTCCCGGGGACGATCGTCTTCTGGACGGCTCCGTTGGGTGAGTTTCTCAGGCGGCCCTTCAGCCCGTAGCTGAGACCACCGGTGCCTACGAACCGGTGCGCATTCTTGATCTTTGCGGCCTCGTTGTTCATATTGAACGTCTCGTTCAGGAACTTCTTCGCGACGCCCTTAAGCTCGTCGGAGTTGAACTTCTTGTTCGACAACGCCTCGGGGTCGCGCTGAAGTGCCCACGTCTTGAACCCGTCCCGGTTCTTCTTGACACTTGCCAGGGTTTTGCGCAATGTACTGGCCTTGGTCTTCTCGCTCACACCGAGCTGGTTGCACAGCTCCCGCAGCTGATCGTCTCCAGTGACGGCACCGCTCGCGCCGGCACCAAGCTGGCTCTCGCGCACAACGTCAGCGAATGGAAACATCGGATTGCTGCGGCCTTGCTGGAAGTCTGGCACTACTCCCATCTCCTGGAACCGCAGCCTTGTCCACTGTGTCCCACCAATAGGCTCGAACTCTGTCATCCGCTCCAGCGTGTCCAGCTCGTCCAACACGAGGTACTTGGACTTAATCTTGTTTGGGATGTTACTCTTCAGACCCCACTCCTGTCTGCTCAGTGTCGCGGGCTTCGTTTCGACGATCTGGTGCGTGGGGAAGTGCTTGACCCGGAACTTCTTCGAGTCCAGCTTCACGCGCGACTTGGGCAGCTGCGCGAGTCGCGAGTTCTTCAGAACACTAGAAATTGAGGACATTGTTGTTCTAGTACTCAAATATATATCTAGTGAATGTGATACCCTCTTCTACATTACGTCCAGACACCCGCCCTTGAGTCCCCATGGTGGTCCTCTTTATTCCCTGCGAGTTCCTTGTTCCGCCTCGGAGAACAAGCGGCCCGACGCGGATTATCGCGATGTACGTTGAGGGTTGGCTGAGATATATAAGGGAACTGTATGACGGTGGATGGGACGTTAATGAGCCTGTTCAGGTGCTACTGCGCCGCTGTAGGGTAGTCAGGTGCACGCTTGAGTAGGCGAGCAGCCATTTCACGTTCGTGAGCAGGCATTTCATTGCGGTCGTCCACTGGATGCTCGGCTCGGACCCGTGGAGTCTCACGGGGATGTCGTTGACGGTCCCGCCGGACATGTGGTACGGCAGTTCCATACCTGTATCCGAGAGAACGCTGCGGTTAATCGACCCCGTCGGATTTGTGTAGTCCTGGCCGGTGCTTGTGTTAGCGTCGTCGGCAGCGGCAGTTGCGGCCGCGGCACCTGCCGGCCGCACAATAACCGCCGTCACCTGGTTGATAATGTCCACCAGGGCTACCAACGCCTTGTCGAAGTTCGTCTCCTTCTTAAACAGTTTGCTGAATTTGAATGATTCGTTACTGTACGCTTCATACTCTTCCCACTCCTGCGAAGAGGCATCATACCTCGATATCTTGGAGAGCGAGCCCATCGGCTTCAGCTTGTGCTCCTTCAGCTTGATGTTGAGTCCTGCAACTATCGTCGCCAGGAGCAAGACCACCTGACCCATAGCGGCGTTTATCTCGTTCCACGACACCGGGCAGTCTGGGTAGCCGCCCAGCCGCAAGCTGTTGATTGTACCGAAGACCCCATCGTGCGAGATCTTGAACGTCTCGTTGTAGATATTGGTCTTGCGCAGCTGGTCCAGGTTGTTTAGCGCAAATGTGTACTGGTTGTTTAGCAGCTGGATTTCCTTCTGGAACTCTATGTTTCCCAGGTCAGAAATGTTCTCCTGCATGATCTGCGAGTCGCGAATCTGCTGCTGCTTCGCCAGCCGCGAGCGGAGGTCCGCTATCTCGGCGTCAAGCTTGTCGTTTTCATCTTCCATCAACCTCAGTTCGTTGAGAAGTTGTTCTTTGCTCTGCTGCGGGGACTTCTCGTTATCTTGCTTTGATGTGGTGGAAGAATCAGCGCCAGCACCGATACTCTGCCTCTCTAGCTTCTCCAGGAAACTGCGGTATAAGTCCCGCTGTTTCAGCTCCATGTTGTACATGCCCCTCAGCTTCGAAGCTATCGTCGTGCAGCAGTCCTGGCACACGGGATAGTCCACGGTACTCCGTGCAGAGAGAATGTTGAACACGTTCGTGAGCATGTTCACCTGGTTCGATAGCGTCTTCTCAGTTGTGTACATCCCCATGAGGTCCGTGTCGTCGTTACTGTCAGAAACATCACCCTTTCTCACGCTCGAACTAGACTGCCTCGAGATGGATGGAGCCTCCTGCTCAGCAGCAGACTGCGGCACATGCATGTACGACTCTACAATCTCGATATTGGATGGTCTGAGCTCATCGTTGATTTGAGACACAGGTCTCACATTCTTCAGCAGGTTCAGTCTGTCCTGCGGTGTGTACGCACGCCTGGTACCATGCCCCTCATCTGTGTTGATACCTGGGTTGGCTACAAGGAGGTCCCGCTGGGCCAGGCTCAGGTTGAGCAGCGACGAATCCACTTGGAGGGGTAGGTGGCAGTTCTGGCACCTTAATGACTGTTCTGTTTGCATTGTGTGGTTCTGGAAGCCGTGGGGAGTATGTGTTGTGTGGTGTTGGTAGAAGTCACCTTCTCCTGTTTTATGTCACTCTTGTCTTTTTGTTTACGTAGATGTAGTTGTTTTCAGTTGTTGGACATTGTCATCAGCCTTAAAAAGCGTGAAGTTCACGTTTTGCAGATGAAACAACATTTTAGAAATTTAACAAAGAAGGAATTGTTGAAAGAAGCATATACAACTGATAATCACGGTGCTGTGACAATTCAGTAGGGGTAGTCACTCTTCACTATAGTTTATTACTCTACTCTCTAGTGAAAATATTTTCCAAAACGAAATATTGAAAGTTGGAGTAATTTAGCCGCCGTCGGAAACATTCAGCAAAACAGGTTTTAGGATACAGTTTACTTCCTGACATCAAGTTTAGACACTGTTGTATTAAGAACCTAAAGATACTACAAAGTATTATCATACAGCTCTGATGAGTACTGACAATACACTACTACCCTCTTCTCCAACGAAGAGCTCCCCAACTCGTACAGCGGGTGGCAGTTTCAAATGCCCGGTTAGAGTAAGCACACCAATAAAAACATCGCAAAATAGAATTTCAAAAACTATAAATGGGTTAGTTGACAAACCTTCCAACCGGTCACTTTCCTTGCAATACAACGAACTGAGAAGACAGATCAGAGAAAAGGAAAAGGAGAACGACCAGATGCGTGACGCAATCAGAATACTTAACAAATACGACAAAGATTTGCAAATAGAAGAGCTTATAGTCAAATGGAGGTGTGTGTGTCAAGGCAGTTTGTCCTTCCTGTTTAACGAGACACTCTTCAAAGTGGACAAGCTCGGCGGCTACGAGGAGTTTATCAGAAAAGAAGTTGACGCGGAAAAGGCAAGGCTGGAGTACCAGATGGACAACAGCATGGAAGAAGAGTTTTCAACACTTGTGGAATCAGACGAGTTCCAAAGCCTCCCACCCGATGACCAAGAAGAATACAGGGCTAGGATGGAAGAACAGAGACATGAAGCCGAAATATTGATGGAGAAGTCGCTGAAGCAGCTCGACAAAAAAATCAGTGAAGCTAGCGGCAAAGAAATGACATTAGAAGAATTAACGAAAAGATTAAATGTCTCCTATGAACTGGTATACCCAAGGGAAGATTGAACATCCAGCTACACACTTTGCTATTGAACCAACACCTGTGAGGGATCGGCCCCAAAATACGTTGACATCCACAGGCGCTCCCGCTTTCAAGGAAAAAATTAGACGGAAGGAAGGCTATAAGAGAGGAAACACTCACATATTCCCTTAGAAGGACGGCATATACTCCCTTTCAAAGTCAAGCCGATTGTTACAGACTCTACACATCCAACACATTTGCATAATCATTCTCCATTCATGAGTGCTGATCATCTAAGACACTCTGTTAACCAATACCTCGAGGAGCTCCCCCAGCCCGTCCAAATAAGGCTGTATGAGTCGCCCGCTACATGTCTGGCAATCTACAGATTGCTGCCCCAATTGGCCAAGTTCTTCATGATGTCCATGGTATTTAATGAGAATTTTATATTACTTCGGGACCTTGATCGATGGGTAAAGTCAAACGGTAAGTTGCAGTTCCAGGAAGCCATCAAGTCACTCAAGTCTCTGCATTTAATCACACCAAAAAAGAACGAGAACGGTGCCCTGATGATCGGTCTGAACTCCACCTTCAGAGAGAGTTTCAAGAATGCGCTGACTGGTGGTCAGGTCAACAACTCATTTGGTGTTGTTATTGAAAGCGACAGCATAGCGATGGATATTCTGAATGAGTATTCGTCGTCAAAGTGGGAGACTATTCTTCATTTCATGGTAGGCACACCAATGGCAAGCATTCCATCTGCTAATGTCCTAAATCTGTTGAAGAATAGTAGGCTCATGGAGGAGACCGAGTCGACTGCGGAATTCAAGATCACAAACGAGGGTTTCCAGTTCCTTCTGCAGGAGGCCAACGCTCAAATTTGGACACTGCTTTTGCAATACCTGAAGATGGCGGAAAGCTTCCAGATGGATCCGGTGGATATCCTAAACTTTATCTTCATGCTCGGTGCATTGGAGGTAGGGAAGGCCTACAGCACAAAGGAGCTGAGTGACACCCAGCAGAATATGCTGAAGGATATGAGGGACTATGGTCTAGTGTTCCAGAAGAATGCCGATGCACAGGTATTTTACCCAACTAACCTTGCAATTATGCTTACATCAGATAACAAGAATATACACAGAACTGCGTCGAACGCTTTGGATAGTGTTGTCCAGAAGAACAAGGAAGGTGCCGCAACAGAGTCTGCCGGAACCATGGGCGATGATCTAGATGATGTGGCGCTTCAAGGCCAACCAATCCAGGATGGTGCGTTGATCGTGGAGACCAATTTCAAACTCTACTCATACTCGAATTCTCCCCTACAGATCGCTATCTTGAGTTTATTTGTCCATCTCAAGTCGAGATTTGCTAATATGGTCACAGGACAGATCACCAGAGAATCCATTAGAACAGCTCTGACCAATGGTATCACCGCTGAACAGATTATTGCATACCTAGAGACTCACGCTCACCCACAGATGAGGAGATTAGCAGAGGAGAACCTGGAGAAAAAGTTGGAGCTTGACCCAAATACAAAGGATACGTTGCAGATTCTCCCACCTACCGTGGTCGATCAGATTCGACTGTGGCAGCTAGAGCTCGACAGAGTTATATGTTACGATGGTTCCCTATACTCTGACTTTGAGAATAGTACCGAGTTTAATCTTCTGTCTAAATATGCGCAGGATATTGGTGTATTGCTGTGGAAGGATGACAAGAAGCGTAAGTTCTTTGTCTCTAAAGAAGGTAACTCTCAGGTGCTGGATTACGCAAAGAGAAAACTAAATAAGAAGTGATTAGCATTGTATAAGTAAGTAATTACCCAAACAAATAATAAAAACGCAAGAGAGCATGGTGGAATGTTGTAGAAACTAAAATATCGAGCAGAACCAAAAAAAAACACACACTCGGCGGCTATTTGCTTCCAACCGAAAAAAGAAATGCGCAAGCCCGGAATCGAACCGGGGGCTCAACGATGGCAACGTTGAATTTTACCACTAAACCACTTGCGCTGTTATTTGATGTCTTTTTCGGCATTAAAAATTGTACACACAAAGAATGAAAATGTAATTTGAAATTTTCTATATGTTTTGGTTTTAAATTATTTTGCAAACAGATACCCAGAGAGGATCTTGGAGTTCCTAATTAGAATAAGTATTAATCGATAAAGTCAATTGCCTAACGAAGGGTTATTATGAGTCAGTAATAGAGGATAATTAGGTATTTATCGGTGATGCGTTCATATTCTGTTTACACTTGAGAAAAAGTTTTGCTATCAATACTTATTGATAGAGGTAAACACCAAGGCAATGAAAGACATTGAAAATGGTAATTTGTGAAGTTAGAGAACTTGAGTGATAACACATATCGTTATTTTTCGGCACAATATTTCTCTTACGCCGTCCTTTTTTATCACATGTTTTAAGCCCATCTTACAGAAGCTACCACCCAATTTGTTAATTTACGAGAATAATTTTACCCATTTTCCTTGTCAAAACGGAGATGTGTCGAGTTTTTTCTGAATTTACCAAGAGGGATGAATTAAATCATGGTAATCGACTGTCAAAATCGACGCTTAACAAATTTTACTGTTCAAAAAATTAGACCCAAACAGGGACTAACATAACCTACCGAAAACATGCACATTATACCTATTGAAAAGAATAGCGCAGAATAAAAACTTCACATGATTTCATACACGTGGAGTTAATACTTACAATAATTCCTGCTCTGGCTGCAACATTATAAACCTTCGGGTGGCCACAACATCTGAACAATGAAATGTATACTCTGCACAGCGACAACCATGAAAATACCCACCGTTCAAAACTCCACGACAGCGCCCTTCGTGAAGTGACAGCCCTCGAGCTGGATTGACGGCAGCGGTTTCGTGTGCTGTGCTCTCGCGTGCCGCGTTTTGTGTGGCGAAGCGGGAAAAGTGAACACGCCAATACAGAGGCAATTATGGCAGGGACACGCAGGAGCGTCTGCTCGAGGGCTGTTGGGGCATACAAGAGACTTTGCAGAGGAACTGTAACCACATAATTCACACAAATAGCTCAGCTACACCAGGACTACCAATCTTTCTTTCCTGCTCAGCCCATCTTTCTTTGTGTCAAAGTGAAATCAAGAGAGTTTCTTCACCTTTCAGGCTAGAAAGAAAAGGAAAAGAAAGAGAATAGAAGGAAGATGTCCAAGGTACACCCCGTAAACACGGGGGCGGTTGACCCAGTGACCATTGTCATCAAGGAATGCATCAATCTATCCACTGCTATCCGCAAGTATACGAAATACTCCTCACAGTCAGGCGTGGCCGCCTTGCTCAGTGGCGGAAGTGAGATATTCAGCAATCAAGATGATTCCCTAGCCAACACCTTCAACAATCTCACAATGAACAAGAACAACGATCCATTCCTCTCTGGGTTCATCCAACTGAGACTCATGCTGAACAAGATCGATAACCTCGACGATATAGACTCTTTGACGCTGCTGCAGCCATTCCTGCTGATCGTTAGCACAAGCTCCATCTCCGGGTACATCACGTCCCTGGCACTGGACTCACTGCAACGCTTCTTCATGCTCAACATCATCAACGAAAAGTCCAAGAACTATGTCGCTGCCTACAGAGAAGCAATGAACGCGCTCACACACTGCAGATTCGAGGGATCCCAACAGACTTCCGACGATTCCGTACTGCTCAAGGTTGTCATCCTGCTCAATTCCATTATCGAATCCCCATATGGCGAGTGTATCTCCGACTCTATCATGTACGATGTCGTGCAGACTATCATGTCCCTTGCATGCAACAAGCGCAGAACTGAGGTCCTCAGGAAGGCCGCCGAGTCGATCATGATGTCCATCACAGTGAAGATATTCTCCAAGCTGGAAGACATAAAGTTCGAGGACCTGGGCCAGAAGTACATCAATGATGAGAGTTACTCCAAGGACAATCTTAAGGATGACACTATCGGCACTACAGGCGACGGCGATACTGTGTCTGTGAAGTCCGACAACTCAAATCTTTCCACCACTGAAAATGTGGGAGAGAGCAACAATGACGATAACAAGGAACCTGAGACGATCGAGGACCACGAGGAGATCACGATCGAGCAATACGAAATCAAGGAACCAAAGGTCCTGGATATATTCGAGCCTAACTACGGCTTGCCTGTCGTCAAGCAGTACCTGAACCTCCTGCTCTCTCTTATTGTCCCAGAGAACCAGACAAAGCACACAAACTCTACGAGAATATTCGGTCTACAGCTGATCAATACCGCTGTGGAAATTGCGGGTGACAAGTTTCCTCTGGACCCACGTCTATTCAGTTTGATTTCTGACCCAATTTTCAAATGTGTGCTGTTCATCATTCAGAACACAAACAAACTGTCTCTATTACAGCCGGCTCTTCAGTTGTTCACAACATTGGTAATCATCCTAGGTGACTACCTCCCAATGCAGATTGAGCTGACGCTAACACACATCTTCTCCATGTTGCTAGGCACCGAGACAAAAGAGGCCGCCGCAGGTAACTCAGACGCTCAAAGGCGTATTCCATCAGCGGTGAAGGAACTACTAATAGAACAGATCTCTATCCTATGGACAAGATCCCCATCGTTCTTCACTTCCACATTTATCAAGTTCGATTGTAACCTGGATAGAGCCGACGTGTCGTTGAGTTTCCTGAAGGCATTGTCAAAGCTGTCTCTTCCTGAATCAGCTGCTGCCACAACCGAGAGCGTACCGCCGATCTGCCTTGAGGGTCTTGTGTCCCTCATAGATGACATGCATGACCACATGCAGACTTTGACTAAGGAAGAGTACCAGAAGGCTAATATTTCCGAGAACCCGATCCTGAAGCAAAGAGAGAGGAAGACTGAGTTTATCAAGTGCGCGACTGCCTTCAATGAGAAGGCCAAGAAGGGTATACCCCTGCTAATTGAAAAGGGATTCATTCCATCTGACTCAGACAAGGACATCGCTGCTTTCTTATTCGAGAACAACTCCCTGATCAACAAGAAGACAATCGGCCTGCTACTATGTGACCCCAAGAGAACACCACTACTACAAGAATTTATTTCCTTATTCGATTTCAAGGACCTGCGTGTTGATGAGGCCATCAGAATCCTGCTGACAAAGTTTAGACTTCCAGGTGAATCACAACAAATTGAGAGAATTGTCGAGGCCTTTTCCAAGGGTTACGTCGCTAGTCAGAAGTACGACCCATCCAAGCTCGTCGAGGTGCCTGATAAGAAGCCTACCGACCAGTCAACAGAGGACGGTGCTCAGCCACAGGAGAAGGAAGTTGAGGAGGAAGAGGTCGAAGATCTGGCGTCGGTCCAGCCTGACGCTGATTCTGTATTTGTCCTAAGTTATTCCATTATCATGCTGAACACAGACCTTCACAACCCTCAGGTGAAGGAGCACATGTCTTTTGCTGATTACTCTGGAAACCTAAAGGGTTGCTGCAACGAGAAGGATTTCCCTCGCTGGTACCTGGACAAGATCTACGTGTCGATCAGGGATAAGGAGATCGTTATGCCTGAGGAACACCACGGTAATGAGAAGTGGTTTGAGGATGCCTGGAACAACCTGATCTCATCAGCCGCCGTCATGACTGATGGAGCATTGACTAGCAAGAACCCAGTAGCTGATTTGAACTCCACAGACCTCCTACGTTTCGACAGAGTGATATTCAAGCACACCGGTGCCAACATCGTCAACACCTTTTTCAAGATATACTTGATTGCGTCTGATGATCACATTACCAGCAGAATGCTAACTAGTCTGGACAAGTGCGCCTACATTGCCGCGTTCTTCAATTTCAAGAAGCTCTACAACGACATTCTAAATTCGATTGCCAAGATAACATCTCTTGTAAACTCCAATGGTACCAACAACTCAGCCAAGGAATCCTCGGTTGATGACAAGACACAAGAGGACATTAGCTACGAGACGAACGATTCGACGACTGTTGACAACTCGTACATCGACATCGATAGCATCCCACTTGTGGAGATTACGGACCAAGAGACAGGTAAGAAGATTCCTGTGAGTAACCAGGCGGTGAGACTGGGAAGATCGTTCAAGTCCCAGCTGTGCACCATCATTTTCTTCAGAATCATATCACAAACCAAGGATGCCGATATAATATCAACTGACCTGTGGGGCAACATAATCCGGATGCTTTTGAACCTCTATGAAAATTTGCTGGTCAGTCCCGACATTTTCCCTGATCTTCAGCAACGCCTGGTTATTGGCAATTTACCCAAACCGCTGTCTGAGATATCTATCACCAAGAACCACGAAAACAGGGGTCTATTCTCCACGTTTGCTTCATACTTGAAGGGTGACGAGGAGCCCACTGATGACGAAATAGATGCCTCTACGAAGGCTCTAGACTGCATCCAGTCAAGCAATGTTGCCGGATCCATTTTCGGTAATGAGAATCTGCTGAACCCTGTGCTGATCAAGACACTGATGAGCTCTATCAAGCCACAGAGGAATGCGGAGAACAACCGCTATTTTGAGCCAGAGCTGCTCTTCCTAGTGGAGGTTTCCATTGCACTAATTCTCTTCTGTAAGGATGAGAAACAGTCTGGTGTCGCGATGCTTGACAAGCTATTTGAATTCTCCAAGATGAGCGGAATCACCAAGCGTACAGTGCGCAGACTGATCACATACAAGCTGCTCCTGATTTCTGTAATTGAGGGCCAAGAGAGCAGACTAGACCAGTTGATCAACGAGGAGTTGCTTGCCAAGAACGAGGTGTACACCAGAAAGTACTTCACGACGGACCAAGGCAAGGAGTTGCTGAGACGTCTGCTGGAGCTGACTGACATCCCCAACTACAGCGCGTACGTGCTCAAGAATGAGGGTTTCTGGAGGGTCCTGCGGATGGTTGCGGCGATGTCTGAGAACACGGAGATGATCTTCAACTTCCTCAACACCAAGATAATCCGTGATGGCGCGCACCTGACGCCGGACAACTTCATGCTCGTATTGGGTCTGCTGGACGAGATCTCATCGATCGGCGCCGTGGGCAGTCGCTGGGAGCAAGAGTACAACCAGTCGGTGAAGTCTGGGCACAAGGTGGACAGGGAGAACCCATACCAACATGTTGTTGAGCTGTCGCTGAAGTCTATCAACAGCACCGCTCACCTGGTTGAGCTTGCGACGCTGACACACAACGAGGTGATTGCGATTGTACAGGCACTGGCACACCAGTGCATCAACCCGTGCGAGCAGATCCACAAGTACGCGCTGAGCTCGCTGGAGGTCGCGCTGACGGAGAACATTACTCTTCCGCTCGCGGGCATATCCTCGGTGGAGGAGCTACTGGACAACAGTCTGCTGACACTGCTGAAGCCTGTGGAAAATAGTGCTGCGGGCACTGAGGCAGATGGCAAGGACAGTGATTCCCAGAAGAAAAAGAGCACCACCGCTGCCGCCAGCACGATGCCTGTGCTGGAGATCCTGGGCACGATATCGCACGTCTACCTGTACTACCTGCGTCAGGGCACCTCTAGCAACGAGACCTTTATGAAGGTGCTGAACATCTACAACGAGTACCTGGAGACGCCGGGCGTGGAGACGCAGCTACAGACAATGATCACTGAGAAGAAGGCGCTGGAGCGCGAGCTGGGGCTCGCGAGCCGCCCGGAAACGCCATCGGAGACGCAAACGCCGTCGCTGGACGCATCGCCCGTCCCGGAGGCGCCGCTACAGGAGACTGATGAGCCAGCCGCCACCGAGAGTGCGTAGATCACTGCACATATATACACCCCACCGTGAACTAATTGTGGACCATTCGACCGATGCCTCTGGCGGCCGTCCAGCGCTGACTTCTTCTCGGAGATCGCCGAGGTGAAAAATTTCGGCGATGAGCGAAAATGTTCAGCTTATATAAGGGATGGATGACTGGATGCAAGGGTCGTCCTTCTGCAAAACTGTACCATAGCAAGACAACACACACACTACACTACAATAATGTCCACACTTACCTATGCTGAGAGAGCTGCTGTGCACGGGAGCGCCGTTGCCGCGAAGCTGCTGCGCCTGATGGAGGAGAAGCAGACGAATCTGTGCGCGTCGCTGGACGTGCGCACGACCGCGGAGCTGCTGGCGATCGCCGAGCAAGTGGGCCCCCACATCTGTCTGCTCAAGACTCACGTTGACATCCTGGAGGACTTCTCTATGGAGGGCACTGTTGTGCCGCTTAAGGAGCTAGCGGCGCGCCACGGGTTCCTGATCTTCGAGGACCGCAAGTTCGCCGACATCGGAAACACCGTCAAGCTACAGTACTCGTCGGGTGTGTACCGGATCGTGGAGTGGGCTGACATCACTAACGCGCACGGTGTCACCGGCCCCGGAATTGTCCGTGGCCTGAAGCAGGCTGCGGAGGAGAACGACGTCAACGGCGACGCACCACGCGGACTGCTGATGCTGGCGGAGCTCTCGTCTGTGGGCTCGCTGGCACACGGCGAGTACACCCGTGGCACCGTGGAGATCGCCAAGAGCGACCGCGAGTTCGTGATCGGTTTCATCGCGCAGCGTGACATGGGTGGCCGCGAGGAGGGCTTCGACTGGCTCATCATGACACCCGGTGTCGGCCTGGACGACAAGGGCGACGCGCTCGGCCAGCAGTACCGCACGGTGGACGATGTCGTCGAGACGGGCTCGGACATCATCATCGTCGGCAGGGGACTCTTCGGTAAGGGCCGCGACCCTGCCAGGGAGGCCCTGCGCTACCGCACCGCCGGCTGGGCCGCCTACCTGAGACGCTGCGGCAGGGCCTGAATTCAATAATTCAAAGACCGCCAGCGCGTTACCCGCACGGGCGGTCGAAAATTCTCGCGCCGCCGCCCGGTATTCCACACATATATAAGAACAGAGACCAATATACATGAGAGCAGGATGCAAAGGGGAAAGTAGTGCACACATATCACCACACAACACATACTACCGCCGCGATGGATGCCCTGAACGCCAAGGAACAGCAAGACTTCCAGAAGCTCGTTGAGCAGAAGCAGATGAAGGACTTCATGCGCCTGTACTCTAACCTCGTTGAGCGCTGCTTCAACGACTGTGTGAACGACTTCACCTCCTCGAAGCTGACCAACAAGGAGCAGACCTGCATCCTGAAGTGCTCCGAGAAGTTCCTGAAGCACAGCGAGCGCGTCGGCCAGCGCTTCCAGGAGCAGAACGCCGCCATGAGCCAGGGCCTGAACCGCTAGACAGGAGATACCCTCTAGTAACATATCATATCATGTACATACATAGCACAATAAACGAGCTGTAATACACAGGAGCCGTAATATACAAGAGCTGGAGATACTGATCCCTGGGGTAGCAACCACATCACGTGATCGGTTCACGCACCAACATAATAAGAGTCACTGCCTCTGGCAGTAGTACAGGGCAATGATCCACCACACACAAAAAAGAGACCCAGAACAGCCGCAATAATCGGTATCGGGTTCGACCGCCCCGCTGCGAGCAGCGGGAGCAGCCGTCCTGCGATTGCACTGAACAGACCGCCGCCGCGGGCGAAATCGCCCGCCACGGCGTCAAGCGGGCTCACCGCCACCGTTCCCATCGGGGGAGATGCAAATCCGCCCCCGGTAATTTGTGATAGTGGCGGCCCAGGCTGCCGGTTCCCCGGCAGGCCCTCACGGGCAGCGGGCCCCCGTTCCAGGCCGAGCCCAGCGCGCGCCCCCCGAAACCCCAGCCCACACCGCCCGAGCCCGCTAGGCAGGGACGGAACGAAATAGGCGGAGACGGAAGGACGGCACACGGAGCAACGACACGGAACGGAAGGCCCGGGCCAGACGGAACGCCCGCGCACGCCGCTGAAAATGTCCCCAAAGAGGACAAATCCGAGACGGCGCGGGCGGCCACGCCGGGCCCGCAGAGTTCCACCGAATTTCCCACCTGCGGGTTGTGCGCGGCGAATGTTGCACGCCGCCTTGCGCTAGCAGGTTTCTTGATCGCAGGAGCTGGGGCTGTTCTGGGGGGCAGGGACGGGCTCGAACGCCGGTGGCGGCAGCGGGGCTGCGCCGTGGCGCCAGGGACCGTCCCAAATCTCGCGCGTAAAGTGGTTTGTGAGCCTAGCGACTAGAACGGGGAATGGTCACGTGCGGTGTGGTATAGCGGTCTGGGAGGTGGTACAGGGGGTGTGATAGGTAACCACGAGTAGAGGCTGCGACGTTCTCTCATTGGATTGGAATGGAGGTGTGTTGGAGGGAACTGGGCTCTTCGAAAACTGCAAGTGTTGTCGTCAAATATGAATGCGTACTTTGGTTCTCAGTGGATTGTACGCCCTTCCACATTACTCAAATCCAGACATTCTCACTTATAACCCCTCTAGTAGGTTCTGCTCACTTCTAACTTGTCCTGTAGATCATGCTACGTACGTTCCTTCCAAGGTCGTATATCGTGATAATCGATTCCACCACTATGGCATGCCTCAACTCACATACAAGGCTTATTCTTTACAGAGTAATACTGGCCGTTGGTTCGTTACCTCCAGGTATATGAACTCCTCTCCCCTCAGCGCTCAGAAATAGCAACTATTAATATATACTGCACTATATAAGCCCTACAACTTGCTGGCCTTGCCCTTGTTCTGCCAGGCAAAGGAGACACTGCTCCCCTTGCCATGCTCGATTATAACATTCAGCAGTGTGACCGTATGCTTGCTCCTCGCAGCCTCCACGGCGTCCGTGAACGCGCGCTGCAGCTCCTCCAAGTTCGTCACCAGGTGGCCCTCGGCGCCCAGGCCGCGCGCCACAATGTCGTAGCGGCACCGCTCCGACAACTTCGTGGAGCTTTCCGGCTGGTTTCCATGGTATATCCCGGAGTTGTTCATCACGACAATGACACACCCGAGCCGCATCCGCACCAGCGTCTCGATCTCCATGCCCGAGAACCCGAATGCAGAGTCGCCCTGGATCAGCACCGTGTCGAGTGAGGGCTCCGCCAGCGTCGCAGCCATGGCGTAGCCCAGACCGACACCCATCGTCGCGTTTGTCCCGCAGTCCAGACGGCGCAGCGGGTAGTCCGTGGGGAACGACACACGCGCCTTGTCCATGGTGTTGGCACCTTCCATTACCAGCAGTGTGCGTGAGTCGTCCCGCAGGCTCCGCAAGGTGCGGTATACTGTGTGGTAATTGAGCTCCCCAGCGGCGTTAGTCGTTTCCTCGAGCTTGGTCATGCGCGCGCTGTTGCTGCGTATCTTGTCCTGAATGTCATTGGGTAGGGTACAAGGAATATCACTCTTGCGCTTTTGCAACTTCTTCTCCAGCGAATGTGTCAGTTGCTCCAGCGACAAGGTCATATCCCCCAGTAGCGACAGGTGCAAATTGCCAGCGTTGTTGACTCCGAGGGCGCTGGGATCGCTGTCACACTGCACAAACACAACCCCCTCTTTCCACTTTGGAGGCTCGCCAAAGTGCAGAATCCAGTTGAGCCGCGCGCCAAGCACGAGCACAACATCTGCCTTCTTCAGCGCCAGCGACCGCGCGCCCGAGACGTTCATTGGGTGCGAGTCAGGAACTACGCCTTTCGCCATGGGAGTGGGCAGGAAGGGCAGGTTGAACTGCTGGATAAATTGGCGTACCGCTGCATGGCTGTGCACAGCCCCCTTGCCTATGACAACTAGGACATTCTGGTCCTGGGCGAGGGCATCGGCAACGATTCCCGCGACAGTGTCGGTCGCTGTGGGGTCTGGTCCGCTCCTCACGTGCTGTGGGGGCAACGAGGTTCTCAGCTCCTGGGTTATGGGCACAACTGCACCACCCTCGATCAGATCGCCTGGAAAATCAATGTAAGAGACACCCTGGGACCCCTGGACGGCACTGTTGAACGCGTTGAAAGTGACGAGATCGAGGTTGCGCTCGTTCAGTTTCCCCTTGAACTTGAGGTATTCGCCCAACAGCGAGATCTGGTCCATCTCCTGGAAGGTGCCCTGGTACTGGTGTGGTCCGTTGTCGTTGCTCCCCGCGATGACGACAAGGGGCCACTTGTTGCTGACGGAGTTGTACATCCCGGCCAGGGCGTGAATGAGGCCCGGCCCGCCGACGACAAGCAGCACGGCGGGCTTGTTGGTGAGGTAGCCGTATGCAGAAGCGGCGTACGATGCGGACTGCTCGTTGCGGCACGCGACGAACCGGATCCCCTCGGCGATGAGGTCGTTGGCGAAGGTCACGACGGGGATGCCGACGAGGCCGAACACAGTGTCGACGTGGTACTGCTGCTTGAGCAGCTTTGCAAATGCTTTGGCGTATGGAATATCAGTCATTGTAGTTGTGTGGTTGGGGTGTTGTGTTCTTGCGGAAGTGGCAGGCAAGAGCTGTCTGTTATATAAGCGACGGGCCAGGTGAAAAATATTCGGGCCGAGCTGCCGGAAATCGGGCCGAGCTGTAGAAGAGGCATCGATCAACACAGTGCAGCGATGGCACAGTTGCACCAGCAACGAAGGTGTGTGTGTGAGTGCAGACACCCCATTACAAGACGTCCAGTTGCTGGGAGGCAGTGCCCGCGGACGCCTGGTGCTCCTGTATCGTCGCGAGCCTGCAGCGGAGGGCCATGACCGGGTCTGGCGCGAAGTCGCGCATGGTGAGCGTCTTTGAGCAGCCGGCCTGCGGGCAGCTGCGGCTGCCGTTGTCCCCGATGTACTCCCTGATGCCGTCGTAGTCGAACACGTGCTGGCAGCTTTTGGATATCATGGGTTTGACGTACATCTTGCACGTGATGGGGCATGTGAGCTCGATGTGTCCTCCGTCGATGACGACGTCGTCGCTGTCTGCGTCCTCGTCCGGGATCACTGCGCGCGGGTCTGCCCACAGCAGCGGCAGCATACGCAGCAGCTTTCCCTCGGGTCCCAGTGCGCTGGATTTCCTGCTGCCGCTGGGCTGTCCCTCGCTTGCGGACGCGCTGGCCATAATGGTGGCGAGGCTGGGCGTGGACAGCTCGCCGGAGCAGTAGCTGTTCCATGTGTCGACGGATGCGGGTGTGCAGTCCTTGGACTCACGGGTGTAGGTGTCCCTGGCTACATCCAGCTGGGCACCGAGCTGCTGTATCTCTGAGGCGGATGTGTCTACTTCAGTGGCACACTGTGCCAGATCCTTCAGTGCGGCGGATATATCGTAGCCGCTGTCGGCGAGAGTAAGCAGCTGCTCGAGAGAAGCGCTCATCTCCTGGCCTATGGCGCGGAAGAGCGGCGTCTCGTCTGAGGGCTTGAGCATGTGCAGCTGGCCTACGGCGGCGGGGTGCAGTGGCAGGTCGTCTGGGATGGGTTTGGACATGGCAAAGCGAAAGAGGCAAAGCGAAAGCGCGAGAAAGAGTCGTGGGAGTAGGCTCTTTAAGTTTTATAACCGGATGTCTTGGTTTAAGTTGTATAACTGCAAAACAATCGAAACAAATAAAGAATAGCACGTTGACAGGATGTACACATGCAATTACATATTATCACAATTTCACTGGAAGATATCTACACCCTCACAGTTGTTGTATCGCATCGTTGCCACCCATCGCCACTTCCAATGGTTCGCCTTTCGCGTCGCGTCTGCACATCGCGGTCACGTGATTACGATAATAAGCACTAGGGAAACCGCCTTCAGGAGAGTGTGCATGAGCATATGTGCATGTGCATAAGTGCATATGCACATGCGGATGTTGCATAGGCATATATTCTCTATAATTGGCTCTCTTACAGCAAGCTGCGGACTTTGCACTGTACACTGTGCAAGCCATAATCTACAACGCAATGCATCCGTAATAGTGCAACAGGCAACGCAAAGGGAGTAACAAACACACCCACACACACACCCACATATATATATATATACACGTCCAGAAAAATCAAACACTAGGCAACAGCAGCACCTGCCATGCCACCCCGCACCAGAGACACCCACTGCGTGAAAACAGACACGCACCATATATCCCACAGCATACAACAAGAACACCCCAGTACTCTACACAGCGACAACTCCCTCCCTCACTGCAACACTGCCTCCACTGTATCACCGGCACCCCGGTGCACTCTGTACACACGATTTCCTGTTGCAGCGCCCCTGTGTGAATTGCACCCGCATATCCATTACCCCTGTGCACATCCCCTGGACTGCAAGCGACCCTCGCGTTTTTGTGGCACACCGCATTGCCGTGCAGTGCATGTCCCAAAATGGAAATAGCCGCCGTTCTCAGACACCCAGACACCGTCGTATTCCCCGGTGTCTGGGTGTTCTCTTCCACCCGTGCACCGCATACACTGCCGTGCATCGCTGCCGTTGTGGACATTCAAGAGTACTGGCTGGACCGGGATGGTGTGCACGCTTGCACATGCTATACGGTATACAGACCCCACAGCACACTGATACACATCGTTAGTGCATTATTCAGGCAGCTTTCACAGACGCGTTTTTTTGCTACGAAGGACCGTCGTGATTGAGAAGACAGCAGACAAGAAAGAACGTTCATTCGTTTGATAGATCCACAATTGTACAGTACACAGCAGGGTACGTATTTACACCTGTACTCCTTTACACCCACATACACGCCTCTCAAATAGTGCTCATCACCCCACTGCTCTTACTATGGACCCGCTCGTAAAAGAACTCATCGTGCTGCAGATCATCTACGCACAGCTGCTCCCAAAGGTCAGCCAGGATGCCAGCAGCGAGGGAAACAGCCCCGGGGCTCCCCTCCCAGGCACATCTGCCACCGCCTCCTCCGACAGCTCGCTCATCAGCAGCAACATTAAGCTTTCCCTCGTAAAACTTACGAATGGAGTACAGAATAACGTGCTCGTGAGCGCCATCACCGCAGCCCGCTCCCACAGCGCCACAGACGCCGAGGAGATGACCACAACAGCAACCCCCGCTGCGAAACTCAACATCGGCGACATACTCGGCACCGTCAAGGAGCTGTTCCCCTTGCAGCGGCTCGTGCTCGCCGACGGACAGCTCTCCTTCCACAACCTGAAGGTCGCCGACATCCGCGCCTTGATCGCCGAGAAGTACTCGGGGTACCGCGCCCGCCAGGTGCAGGCTATCCAGCAGTTGGACTCGCAGATCTCTATGGCACTGGCATCAATCAGCGCGCAGGAGAACGCAGACAGGCACAAGAACAAGAAGCAGCGCGTG
The DNA here is from genome assembly GCA_037102785.1 of Maudiozyma humilis. NCBI lineage: Eukaryota > Fungi > Ascomycota > Saccharomycetes > Saccharomycetales > Saccharomycetaceae > Maudiozyma > Maudiozyma humilis. The sequence goes on along the minus strand of BTGD01000010.1, from coordinate 637,008 downwards.
TCCGCGGCGTCCTCTCCAGGAGACACCAACACAAATAACAACACTGCGGTCCCTCGCAGCCGCACAACGACGCCCGAGGGGTCGATGGCTATGCGCAACGCAGACCCCAAGCGCGAGAAGCTGCTCCAGCTGTACCGCGACACTGTGCTCAACAAGCTCCAGGCAAAGACGAAGGTGCTGGACAAGCTGTACGCGCAGCTGGAGCGCGGACCGGGAGAGACCAGTACGGACCGCCGCATCGTCCGCGAGCTGCTCAACCTCGAGAAGATCAAGACCACGACGCCCATCAGCGTCAACAACCTGCAGCTCATCCTGCAGAAGTCCGCCAGCGACGGCATCATGGCAGCCGCCACGGGGTCGCCCACCTGGCGCATCGCAAAGCAGCTCCAGTCGGAGCTCGACGACACCGTCCAGTTCATGCGCAGGGCCCTGGAGTAATTGCAATGCAGTGATGTGCCAGTGTAGATATGATGCATCACACCACACCCACACACCATCGCCAACACCCACACACCATCACCGCACGCATTTGTTTGTTTATTATTGACGGATACATGAAGGGGTGGCCGTGTCAGTCGTGTTGGCAGGACAACAGGGCCTGCAGATCGGTATATCATCGCACCCCACACCTCTGCTGCACCCCCGATACCAATGTCTAGTCCCGCCAAGGATACCTCCATGTCTGCCGCCTCGCCTGCCGATGCGGACTCCGCGTCTTCTGCTTCCGCGCCCGCTCCCTACTCCTTCAAGCACTGGAAGAAGGTCGAGCTGGTCGACCTGTGCAACAAGATGCACCTCGAAGACGTCCCCATCAAGGAGAAGAAGGCTGTGCTGATTGAGTTCCTGGAGGACCACCTGTACGCGCTGCCCGGCCCGCTGGACACCGAGGTCGACTTCCCCGAGCTGAGGTCCTTCTTCGACCACACCCAGTACTCCGAGAATGTCGCCAACCACACGCTGCACGACGCTGCGAGCGACGAGGACAGCGAGAATGCGTCTGCTGCTTCGACCACCAACTACAACAAGCTGAACTTCAGCGAAGAGAAGGCCGCCGACGAGCCCTTCCTGTTCAACCTGCAGGAGCGCTTCACCGACATCGTCGACTGCACTAAGCAGCTGAACGAGAACGTGCAGGACTTCTTCTCCAGCCTCATCACCATCACGGTGCTGTTCCAGACTGTCGAGTTCCTGCTGATCGTGCAGGACTACTTCCAGCGCGACCCTCGCGCCCGCGGCTACAACATTGCGGGCATGGTCGCCGTCTGGCTCGGCGCGTACGTCGGTCTGCCCGTGCTCTTTGGCTACTACTTCAACTTCATCCGCTACGACCTGCTCATCGAGATCGACCCCATGATGCTCAATGTCGCCAAGGGCCTGCTGTTCCTGCTGCTTGCGCACTGCAAGTCTTCGGGCTACCTCGGCGCCACCTCCCACATCATGGACAACCTGACCTCCGTCGGGAACGGCACGTACCTATGTGACTGCTGTGTGATCCGCTACCTCGGCATGCTGACCGATATTCTGGGAAACATCCCATTCGTGTTCGCGGTCGCCGGTGCGCTCATTACGCTATACGTGTTCTGAGCTGAGCGCGTGGCTTCCCCCGTTTCTTTCTCCTCAATTTTATTATACTCTACCTATGTCCGTTGTGTAACTATCTACCCACCCTGCAGGGTTGTACTCTATATCTGTTAATTGAATTCTATTCTAGAAGAGGTTGTGGCGAGGGTGAGATGGGTTTATATCTTGGTGAAGGGGCGTGCAGGACCTTGGTTATTATCGTGCTGCAGGAGGGTGATTACTGCTGCAGGTTTGTAACAATACGGTGCGTTAGAGAAATAACAATAGAATATAGTGCGTTGTGTGTGATGTGACTATGAGATAAATTTGGGGGAAGGACATGGATTTATAAGTGCGGCAGTGCACCCGATGATACAATGAGTAATGTTGTCTATTTTACAATATGTTTTAAGGCACTAGACAGCTACCAAGGTAGGGCATTGGGACAGTTCTGTGAAAGTTCCATATAGTGCAGGTTATAGATTAAGTAAAGATTGGTACATTGAGTACAATTCTGCACAGAATAAACTACTAAACAATGCACAACGAGACCGATACATATATTTATAGTGCTGGAGCCAGATTAATTCACGTTATATGTTGGCAATCAGCATCATGGAATTTACAATGGGTTTCCCCTTATTAATACATGGGTGAAATAATACGATTGAGCATACACGATATGTTAAACCACCCTTGAGTAACACATGATATTGCTACAATTAATACAGTGCAGTACCGTGTCCCAGATTAAGTTGGGCACAACCCTATTTCATTAATTCCATTGCCACGCCAAAACACAGCGCCTTATAGTAAATAATTAGCACTCTAAAACCAACACCATTGATCCAATTGCACGAGTCCATATTCGATATAATACATTCACGCAATATACAGTACAGCTTGATACAATATACAGTGTCGTACAGTGCCTCTGTCAGTGCGGGTAACGGTCGCGAAATTTTTCACCCGAGGCGCACTTGTGCGTTTTGTATGTTGGTGGGTGATATATCTGGCCCTGGTCCCCTTCCTCCCGTTCCCTTACCCCAACTTCCCTCACCTCTCACTCCCTCATACCACTCCACATGTCTGACCACTCGCAATTCACAGGGTACAAGGTACAGCTCGAGCTGCGCGACGGCAAGCGCATCGACGGCACCATCGTCAAGGCCACCGCCAAGGGGCTCTCGCTCTCCGACGTCACGTTCGGCGACGGTGGAACATCTCAGGCATTCAAAGTGCGCTCCTCCCGCCTCAGAGACCTCACAGTCCTCGGTGTGCCTTCCAGGGCCTCCCAGCAGCGCGATAGAGGTCAAAATACCCAGAGACAGCGGGGACAGCGCAATTCCAGCAACAACAATAATGGCTACAATGGCAATAACAAGAGTGGTAGCAACAGTAGAGAAGGTACATCCACTCCTCGCGATTGGCAGGACGACGATGTGAAGCAGATCAAGAATGGTGCAGACTTTGACTTCCAGGAGAACCTGACACGCTTCAACAAGAAGGATGTGTTTGCACAGCTCAAACAGCAGGACGAGGTGGACCCTGGCCACAGACTCGTTGCAGTGAACAAGCGTGGCAGTCCTGGGTCCGACGGTATCACCAACAAGGTCAACTACGAGTACGACGAGATGGTTATCCCCAATGCCAAGCAGGATATGTGGGACAAGGTTGATGGCGAGTTCGACGCTGCGGATAAACCAGCCGCTAATGACAACAATGAGGACGACAAAGATGATGAAATCGAGGACTTCGAATCAGCTACAGATGACGATGAAGATGAAGTCGATGATTCTACCAGGAGCAACAGTACCGGTCGTCCAGCCGGCAAGAGCAGCACCAGCAGTGCCGGGACCAACGTCCTGGACGAAGACGATACCGAGGACGACGATGACGAGTTTGAGGACGCCCACGACGATGCGAAGTACTTCCCCATCACGAAGGCGATCAACATCACACATCTGCTGCACTCGGCCGTCGAGAAGGATGGGTCCACAACACCAGAGGGTGCCGACAAGGCGCAGATCCTGTCGCAGCTCGAACAGATGCTCATTGGCAACGCCAGTGGCTCTAACAGTGGCTCCTTGTCGTTAGGCAGCGGCAACGGCACTAACTCCCCAGGTGTCAACACTGCGGCGCAGCTGCCTGTGCTCAGCAACGTCCGGACCAAGCAGACCATCCCTACAGCATCCCCAATCGAGCTACTGGAGATTGAGCGCCTGACCAACGAGTCCGCAGGTGTTTCCACTGAGACCATGAACGAGGTGTTCGGTCTCAACGCATCGTACCTCGTCAAGAGCCACCTGGGTGGCAGCTCGCGACTCACGGTACGCAACTCCAACCCAGAACCCCTAATTGTGATCCTAATATCTGAGACGAACCGTGCAGGAGCCCGTGCTGTCGCACTGGCGCGGTACCTGACCCAGCTAAAGCAAGTGCGCGTGGTGATCATGTTCTCTTGCCCGCTGAACGATATCCAGGACCGTTATGTGCTGGCAAGACTGGAAGTATTCAAGCGGAGCGGCGGCAAGATCGTAAACTCTGTGAAGAACCTGGTGGCGCTGCTTGCGAAGTTGAACAGCCCCGTAGAGCTGATCGTGGATGCGATGCAGGGGTTCGACTCAAACCTGGGTGACTTTGCGCTCTCGCGGAGCACACGCCAGAAGACGAACGAGCTTGTGGGCTGGTGCAACGAGATGCGCGCCACCTCCAAGGGCGTCAAGGTGTGGTCGCTGGATCTACCCTCTGGTTACGACAGCAGCTCCGGCCTACAGAACTTTGATGTTGCGATTGCTCGCACTGACAAGGTGCTGTGTGCACAGGCGTGGCCGCTGACGTGTCTGCGGGCCATGGGACCAATGCTGGGAGCCCCCGGGACCGCTGGCAAGGCTGCGAGAGAGGAGGACTGCCCCGTAGTTCTGGTAGATTGCGGCATTCCCAGCTGCGTGTACGCGCAGAAGAACTCGTTGCGCAAGTTCAGCAACGTCGACACCTTTGTTGCCAGCGGCACCGTGGGGCTGACGCTGTAGTAGACGAGCATAGCTATCCCTCCATCTGTTTTTTGCATCCGAATATGTATATAACGACAACATGTAACTTCTAGGAGTGGTGCGGGTTCGCTTAATAGTGTGTGTGACACCTCGGCGGCTAATTACACCTCGTACAGGGTGATATGGACGTGAGTGAGTTAATAGGAGCCATTCACTCTACAGAAAGCTGCAGGTATTTAGGTGGTGCCGGTTGCTGAGGAATATATGGGGTGGCATCCAACGGTTTAGGGCTGCAAGTTACCTATCGCACAAGTGTTGCGCCCACAATGCCGATCGGAGTCAAAAACCGCGACGCTATATAGCGGAAATCAAATTATTGTAGTTGTAGACTTCGACATACCCACAAGTAGTGGTTCGTAGTATATAACATTCGATATAGCTTATAGATGTAACGAGGGGTGCCAAATAATGTATTATACAATATATCATCTAATACATGCATTCACTACAAGACATATAGTAAGGAGCCCCGAACAAGACATTGCAGTCAGTATAAGTTTTCTTTTGTGTTGAATGCAGTATATAACATAATACCGGATATATATTTCACGTAGTATATGGCCTGTTCACAAAATATCTTTGGAAGATACTAGAGTATCTGATGTATTACACTGTATGGTATTACATAAAGAAAAATATTACAATGTCGTAACTAACATAACAGTTACCAAATAATCTATATCCTACATCATGCCATAACATACAACACGACATATAACAGAACATGTAACATATAACAGACAACATAACAAACGGCAACACATATAACAGACAACATAACAAACGGCAACACATATGACATATATCAGGTATCCTAACATCTAACATAATATGCAATATAATATAGTATATCATAACATATATCATATATCATATAACATATAACGCAATGCAGTGTGACAGGTGTTACCCGGCTGTGCACAGAACACCCCGCACAACAAGGCGCGCGTCGCACATTTTTATTTTTCTTGCGGTCTGTTGCTCTGGCAGCCTGAGGTCGCCTGGCTGGGTGTTAAAAGCGTCTCCCGTGGGTGCTGCACTCTCCTCTTGCGCGGTCCAGGGCGCCACGGCACCTCCCACAAGAGCGTTATACTGTGTTCAGAGAGCTGTGCTACACTAGAGGAGACACCACACGCCCTTTCCACCAAGTTTGCAACTGTTCTGAGACGGTTTTTACTGGCTCCCTTTTTTTGTCTTTCTGTGAGCCCCCGTTTCCGCGATACTAATACGTGGATTTACTCCCAGGATATCCCAGCGATAAGGTATATTGCTGCGCATAAGTTGAGTAGAGACTGTTTGGTTCTGTGGTCTGTTGTTTAGGTACCGCAAAAGCTACTGAGACCTCTGCTAGCCGAAGTTAAGGGATTTATCTCCATACTCCCGCGTGATACAACGTTTGAAGAGATAGTTGCGTGTTTTACATCAGCATTTCCACATTCCCCGTAGCGTCCCATTTTGCATCGCATACCTGTAATTGACAGTTTATTGCAAATATCCGCAGACATTCGCGTACTACCCCCGTTCCCCCACTTTCAACTACCTCTTACACAATGGGTGCTTGCTGCAGTTGCATGAAGGACCCCTCTGCCAATGGCACCGCTGCTGGCAGCGCCGGGTCCGCAGCTACCAGCAACAACCAGGACGATTCCTCCATTCTGCCCATCGCCGATAACGAGCGCGAGGCAGTCACCTCCCTCCTCGGCTACCTTGAGGACAAGGACAACCTAGACTTCTACTCCGGCGGCCCACTCAAGGCCCTGACCACCCTTGTCTACTCCGATAACCTCAACCTGCAGCGTTCCGCAGCCCTCGCCTTCGCCGAGATCACTGAGAAGTACGTCAAGCCCGTGTCTCGCGATGTCCTAGAACCCATCCTCATCCTGCTGCAGAGCACAGACCCGCAGATACAGGTCGCTGCATGCGCTGCGCTCGGTAACCTTGCTGTCAACAACGACAACAAGCTGCTCATCGTCGAGATGGGCGGCCTCGAGCCCCTCATCCACGAGATGATGGGTGACAACGTCGAGGTCCAGTGCAACGCCGTCGGGTGCATCACCAACCTCGCCACAAGGGACGACAACAAGCACAAGATCGCTACGTCGGGTGCACTCGTGCCCCTGACGAGACTCGCGAAGTCCAAGCACATCAGGGTCCAGCGCAACGCCACGGGTGCGCTCCTCAACATGACACACTCCCATGAGAACAGGCGCGAGCTCGTCAACGCCGGCGCTGTGCCAGTGCTAGTGTCGCTCCTGTCCTCCGCCGACCCAGACGTGCAGTACTACTGCACCACAGCGCTGTCAAACATCGCCGTCGACGAGGAAAACAGGGAGAAGCTCTCCCAGACAGAGCCAAAGCTCGTCGCCAAGCTCGTCGCGCTGATGGACTCCAACTCCTCTCGTGTGAAGTGCCAGGCTACCCTCGCACTGAGAAACCTCGCATCGGATCCAAGCTACCAGCTCGAGATCGTCCGCGCTGGCGGCCTGCCCCACCTCGTCAAACTGATCCAGAGCGACTCCATACCGCTGATACTCGCAAGTGTCGCTTGCATCAGAAATATCTCAATCCACCCTCTGAACGAGGGTCTGATAGTCGACGCAGGCTTCCTGAAACCGCTCGTCAAATTGCTGGACTACAGGGATTCCGAGGAGATACAGTGCCACGCAGTGTCCACTCTCCGGAACCTCGCTGCGTCCTCAGAGAAGAACCGCAAGGAGTTCTTCGAGAGCGGCGCCATCGAGAAGTGCAAGGAGCTCGCGCTCAACTCGCCTATTAGCGTGCAGAGCGAGATCTCTGCTTGCTTCGCCATCCTCGCCCTCGCGGACGTCTCAAAGCTCGACCTGCTTAACGCAAACATCCTCGATGCCCTCATTCCAATGACATTCTCTCAGAACCAGGAAGTCTCCGGCAACTCCGCAGCGGCGCTCGCCAATCTGTGCTCTCGCATCAACAACTACAGCAAGATCATCGACTACTGGTCCCAGCCCCGTGGCGGTATCCACGACTTCCTCTCTAGGTTCCTCAAGAGCGACTACGCCACCTTCGAGCACATCGCCCTTTGGACCATCCTACAGTTGCTCGAGAGCCACGACGTCAAGGTCGTCGAGCTCGTCAAGAACGACCGTGAGCTGATAGCAGGCGTCAAGAGAATGGCTGATGTTACCTCTGAGCGCGTCCAGCGTGCCGGCATCAACGTGTCGGGTGATGCTGCTGCCACCGGTGGCGACAGCAACCAAAACGGAGACGCTCCTAACGGTGACAGCGGTTCGAGGAATTCAGAACAGGTAGAGGACGCAAGCTTGGAACTGTACAACATTACACAGCAGATTCTGGAATTCCTGAAATGATACACGAAGTAACACGGTCGGACATCGTGGTATTTTTTTTATTACAGAAATGTAAACAAAAGTTCTCCTTCACTCGCACCTCTATCAAAGGACATACACATAAAATGAGGGTATGGGGTTAAAGGAGCCTCTTTTAGGCAGTCTTAGCAAGGATATGGTGCATTTTCTTTTTTGCCTGTCCGATGGAATGTATAGTGGCTAGACTACTGCACACATACATATATATGTTGGATTTTGGACATATTGTTAAAAGTGATGGAAGAATTTACAACGTATAGTCGTCTGGTTTCTTTCCATCTAAAATATATAGGTATAAAAAATATAGAGCAGAAAATATATTACAGTCATTGTAATAATCTTCCCTTTAAGTATAATTGGATTGTCTTGTCGTGATTACGAACTCGTTCGACGATGGATTTCGTCAGCTATTAGCCACGTGGGTAATAACGCACAACGTGGGACGCTGTACTGTTGTGCAGCAATGTCTGAGCAGCTGTGTATGAACCTTAGTAATTATCCGTAGCAACATTTCCGGAGTTGAAAATCATTCACCCCTTTTTCATTCTACGGCTTGTTTACCAGCGACAATTTGTTTCCTCGTTGGCGACTAGGCGGATTACTTCGATTCCTGCATTACCTCTTTTACCGACTGTTACTAATTTGCTTCCGACATACCACCCATAAGAACTAAGTTCATAAGATCCAATCATTTGTTAAGTGTTCAAAGTCCTTTACTTGAACGGGCTTTGTAAGGATATCTGCGATGTTATCTTTTGTGTTAACGTAGGACATGGAGATATTTTGATCTTTGATTTCTTCCTTAGATCTTAGTAAGCGAGTTGTGAAAAACTTGGATTTCAATTTTGAACCGTCAACATTTTTGAACGATGAAATACTTGGTCTGCTATCAGTTATAATTTCTTTGGATAGTTTCTTGTCATCAATTTCGTTCACCAATAATTCAATGATTGATAGTCTTGGTATAACTTCACTAATAGCGTAAATTTCAGCTTCCGTTGACGATGTGCACGTTAGCGTGCTCCTAGTTGATTTAGCACCGACCATATTACCGTTTAGGAATAGCATATTTCCATATTGCGACTTGTATTCTGACTGGGTTGCAAAAGCAGCATCAGTAATTGCTGTTAGCTTATTTTCATCATCCTGTTCCTTCTTGTACCAGGTTAGTCTTTTTGATCTTGTACACCACAAGTATTGGATTAGCTGCTTGGTTAATTCAATTACCTCTTTCGATGGGTACAGCGTGAATCTGGATAGAACATTGACATAGTATAGTAAATCAAATCTATACTTGTAAGCGACATAGGAAGCTAGTCCTATAACCTTTTGCATCCATTTGACCTTGGCTTTGTATTCAGGTTTGGTCACAATGAATTTGCATTCCTTGGGAATAACACCAGGAGTTCCGGGTGCCTTTCTTAGTCGGTCTAATGGTACATTTAGCTTAGGCAATTTTTCTTCGAGACCTTTTTCCATTCCGAACTTCATGTAACTTCCTTTCTTGTATTCAATCTGGAGACCTAGAATGTCGTACACATTGACATCCTTCTCATTACCGTCATTTACAATCCTTGTTTCAAATCTGGATTGTATAGTGTCAATCGTATTGCTGGCCATCACTCTGTCGTTTGTCATTATGATGATGTCATCAACAAACATACATAGGATGATGTCACTTGAACCTTCTTTCTTTGTAAAGACGCATGACCAACCAGTTACCTCTTTCATACCGCAAGTAGAGACCAGGAAGTCTCTAATCATTTGATACCAATTAGCACCAGACTGTTTAAGTCCATATAAGGATTTCTGTAATTTGAACACTTTGTCTCTTAATCCCATATGTGGAGGAGATCTAATGTATAGATCCTCTTTCAGTGGCGCATATAAGTAGGCCGAACTAATATCCAGTTGGATCAGATCGTAATCATTGTTTAAGCAATTTGAGAGACATGTCATGAGTGCGTAGTGGTGAACTGTGTTGGCAACTAGGTTGTCAGCATAGGTTCCTGATTTTTGTTGGTCGCCTCTGGCTACCAACCTGCACTTATGCTTTCCGTCTCTCTTGACCGTGAAGATGAACATGGAATTGATTATCTTCTTACCTTCGACCGTTGAAGCATCTATTGATGTATGATTCCAGGTATGCATTTTGTTCAGTTGATTAAGTTCCTTGTTGTATGCTTCCTGGAATAATTCTTTTTCTTTTGGGTTTGGGTTGTCGGTGATTGCCTCTTTGTAAAAGATGGACGTTGATAATGGATCAGTCTTAATGGCGTTAATCCTATGAGGTTTCTCAGTGGCTTCTTTAAACCTGATAGCAAAAGATCTTTGCTTCTTTGCTTTATCCTTCTCACTAATTTCAGACTCGTTCTCATCTTGTTGAGCATGTTGAGATCTTGTTCTCTTTCTATTCATGATCGATTTTTCATCGGTGTTTAGTATACCGTTGTTAATACCACCCGAATCAGTACCACCCAAATTAGTGGAAGATTCAGCAACAGAAGTATCTTTCTCGGATGTCGTTGGAGTGTTTGGTGTTGTGTCGATTGGAACAAGGAGCTTGTCGAGTTTGGAGGGAGAAACAATGTCAGACTCTGAGTCACTAGAGGATTCATGATCCGAAGGTGGAGCAGTGATGGATGTTTCAATGGGTGTGACTAGACTGGCAAGTTGTGGTTCGGATGAATCATTGTTCACTTGCGCTGGCTGGGGTGTAGTAGATGGCGCATTATCGTCAGAAGTATCTTCAACAGATTGTGGACCATAAGCGTCGGGTTGTTCATCTTGGATGGTTGGGGAGTCAGGTAATTCGTCCTCGGAGTGCATGGAAGCATCGTCGGATTCCGAGTCGGCTTCGTCATCGGATGGTTCATCAGGTGAAAGGATGGAAGTCGTAATGTTATCAGCGGCAGTAGAATCATTTTGAGAGGATTCTTGGATCATGGTATATTCCTCATTGGAGGTGAATTTGTTGATGATGTCATCAAAAATGTCAGCATCGTATTCCTGGTCAGATTCAATTTGAACATCTGATCTGATAACAGCATAGTTAGTGCTGTCAACCACCTTGTGGTTTTTTGGAATGTAGATGTGGTATCCACGAGAGTGCTGCGATGGACAAAGAGCAAATCCTTGCTCTCCTCTATAATGTAATTTAGAGGGAGTGGTGGTTAGATGAACGATTACCGGTTGACCGAAAGCGAGAATTGTAGTGACGTCCAATGCCGAATTCCCAGTCAACGCCTGCGGAGATGTTTTAATACGTTTGTTATAAACGGCATTCCGTATAATGGCAGAGAATTGAACGGCATAGATCCAGAGATGTGGTGGGAGATGGGAAGCCTTGAGAAGAGTGCGACAATCATTTAGGAACGTGAGATTGAGGCGTTCAGCAACACCATGGGCTCTTGAGTCTCCAACAGTAGTAAATACATATTGGATACCAGACTCATTTAGGTATTGGAGCATAATTTTGTTGTTATACTCCGAACCATGGTCGAATTGGAAGGCCTTGACCTTCGCATTAAACTGTCTCTCAATAGTGTTGACTAGGCCAACTGTTATGTCCAGAATAGTCTCAGCTGATTTCTCTTTCAAGGGGAAAACCCATCTGTAGGAAGTCTTCTCATCAATAAACGTGACAAAGTACTTGGCAATGGCTGAAGATGGAACAGGACCAAAGACATCAGAATGAATGTATTCAAATGGCTGATACTTTTCTTGGTATTTTAACCTGGCACCTTCAATATGCTTATGCGTGGTAGCTTTGCCTTGTTGGCAGTCGACACATTGGAAAGAAGAATAACCGGTCCAGTCCACGTCGTTATAAGTGATATTCTTAAAAGTCTTTTTCAAGAATGATTGGCGGAGTGCCTCAACATTAACGTGGCCGAATAGTCGGTGGACAAGTTCCAATGGATACTTGTGGATCAGGTGGTTGACCCTTTTCAAAGCCTGTTTGCTAGGAAAAATAATGTGACGATTGGATAACCAGCACAGAGATTCTGATTTGGTGTAATTGTCATAGGTCTTACCGGACATGCCTTCGAGCGTATGATTCTTGGAGTTTAAGTGAATTCCAAGTTGCTCGAGTGCATCCACCGGGATGATGTTCTCCATAATCTCAGGCACATAGTAGGCCGTCAACGAGATTGGTTCATGGTGTGTCAACTGCAACTTCAATGTACCCTTAGCTTGGGTGTGAAGTTGGTGGTCTTGACTGGTTGCGATGTAGGGCTTGCGAAAGTCCTGAGTTACATCGTGCAAAAAATCAATATTGTTGATGAGGGTAATGCTAGACCCGTTGTCTAGCAGAAGGAATTTGGAAGAGTCGAAAGGTAGGTCAGAGTCAGGGGAGGTCTGTTCATGTGCATTGTGAGGAACAATGACATTGTTTAGGCGTTCAGGTGAAGTAGGCCTAAGACTGCAAGGGGTCGGAGTTGGAGGAGCGTTGTCAACAGAATCGTTTTCAACGTTTGGATAGACAATGTGATTTGCCTTCTCGCCCGTTTTCCGAGTTTTGCGAGGAATTTTGGACTTCTTTTCCTGATTCTGCTTACTGTAGCACTGGTCAACAGTGTGACCGGGTTTGCCACAGAAACCGCAAGTGTCCGCTCTTGAACGAGTGGACGTGGACTTTTCCTTGGGTTTGTGAGTCCGATGTTTGACATCGAAATCATATTCGTACTGGATGTCATCCAGTAGTTGGTCAGTGGTGAATGATCCATCGAGTCGATCATACTTTTTGACCAGTGGTAGACATTTGCCGTGAAGTGAAGACAGAATTGCTGTTTTAATCAGGGCTAATGTATCATCAGACTGAGGTGAAGGGAAGCGACGGATAATGGAGTTAACTTTGCTTACAAAGGTAAACGCGTCGGTGGTACCGTCATATGACAGTAGTTTCATGTCAGACCACAGCTGAGAGGTGTCGCTTTTTCCTTCCTGGATTTGCATGGCTCTCCGGACAGATTCGTAAATGTTATCCGATGTTTCTAGGAACCATTTTGGAAGGAATTCATCCTTGACATAGTAGTGCAAGGTGGCGATAATGTTCTGGCGCTCAGAAGGAGACGCAGAACGAATTGATTGGCCACGAGGGCCAGGTAGAATGTCCTCAAGATGATAATCCTTGAGAACAGAGATAAATTCCCGAATCCAGGTATTGAACCCAGCCTTGGTCGTTACCATTTGGAGCTTGGGTGAATAATAGAGTTGGATTGGTTGCGGGAATGGAGGATGTTGAACGGGTAGTTGACCCGCAGTATCCTGGGAAGAAGTAGCAGAATCATCTTGGTGAAGATTAACTTTATCGCCGTTTTGATGATCCATCATTGGAGGGGATGGCATGGGAGCCATTGGGTAAGGATACCCGTAAGGGTTGAATCCTTGATAGTAGGGGTTAACACCAAACATTGGATAAGCGGTTGGGTGCCCAGCAGGTGGGTTAACCGGCATCTGAGGAGCTGGTGGAAAACCTGGTGGTGGAACATCGTACACTGGGTACGGTGTAGGGTGCCCTGGTCCCATTGGGAAGCCAGGTGGGCAATTAAATCCGTAAGGATTAGCACCATACATGTATGGTGGAAAGGATGGGTGTGGTGACCCATGATGAATATTGGGCGACGACTGACCGTATGCTTCCTTGGAGGGAGCATCGTGATCGATGGTTGTTGATCCATCATCATTTGATTCGTCCTTGTTCATGGTGGCAGTGGAAGCGCGAGGATCTTCTGATAAATGTAACTTCTGAAAGTGTTCGTTGATGGAACCAGAAGAAATATCAGGCCTGGGATCTTGGTCAGTGCTATCACGAGGGTTAGCATGAGCCGAAAAGTCGCTACCATGTTGGATTTTGGACATATTGTTAAAAGTGATGGAAGAATTTACAACGTATAGTCGTCTGGTTTCTTTCCATCTAAAATATATAGGTATAAAAAATATAGAGCAGAAAATATATTACAGTCATTGTAATAATCTTCCCTTTAAGTATAATTGGATTGTCTTGTCGTGATTACGAACTCGTTCGACGATGGATTTCGTCAGCTATTAGCCACGTGGGTAATAACGCACAACGTGGGACGCTGTACTGTTGTGCAGCAATGTCTGAGCAGCTGTGTATGAACCTTAGTAATTATCCGTAGCAACATTTCCGGAGTTGAAAATCATTCACCCCTTTTTCATTCTACGGCTTGTTTACCAGCGACAATTTGTTTCCTCGTTGGCGACTAGGCGGATTACTTCGATTCCTGCATTACCTCTTTTACCGACTGTTACTAATTTGCTTCCGACAATATACTAATAAACAAATATAATAAACTAGTAATTATTGAAAATTTAGAGCAGCGAGGGAAGACATTTGAATCGCTTCATTGTTCAGAGGACTAGCTTCTGGTTGTTTTTGGCAATAGACGACATGCATGTTTGACACTTTTTTGTGTTGGTCATTACTGCTCGGCGCGCCAATTCGATGCGCATCTCATTGAAATAGGAAAAAAGGGTGTCAACAGATGATAATGGGGTGTGAACGGTGTTTAGGTGTGTCTAACCTTTGAAAATTGTTAGAGATTTTTCTCCTTCTGTATTACTGTGGAATGAGAGGCGCAGAATTCACTGGGATAAAAATTATACGTACTACAACGCCGTTTGGAGACCTAGGAACCGACAAGCGTCCGTCATCACCAAAAGGTTGTATAGTGTAGCGGTTATCACGGTCGGTTTTGATCCGACCAACCCTAGTTCGACCCTGGGTACAACCTTGCCCGTTACGTACTGTTCGCAGGGCGTTTCTTTTTACAAGCCTCTTTACTCTTGTTTTTACACTTGTGCCTTTATTCAGGGGTCTATGTCGCCAGAAAGTCATGGCATTGCTTGCAAAATTTGGCCCAGCGATCATATGAATTTGTCTCAATTGAATCAAAGTTTCAAGAGTCTTTTCCAAGGTTAGGGAATTGTTGTTGTTCACCGTAATTGTTTTTGTGTCACTTTGTCACAATTGACAAGCGAAAAATGACAAGAAGCTAATGTAAATATGTACCACAGTATTTATTCCAGTAGTGTGAAAGTAACTTGATGATGTAATACTGCTTTCTCAGGGAGTAATAAACTCGTTAATTAGGTTATTTCTGTTGGATTTTGGACATATTGTTAAAAGTGATGGAAGAATTTACAACGTATAGTCGTCTGGTTTCCTTTCCATCTAAAATATATAAGTATAAAAAGAAATAGTGGAAAGAATTATTTCAATAGATGAAATAATATTCCCTTTATATATGATTGGATTTTCTGTTATCGTGATTATGAGACTTACTTGACGATGGAATTCTTCAGGAATTAGTAATCGTGGCGCAGCAGTATTACGTAATGTGTAGTACCGTTGTTTAGTAATGTTTAGCACTGTTGTGAACCTTAGTAATTATCCTTAGTAATTTTCCTTAGTAATAATTTCTCGGTGGCAAAATTATGATCTTAGTATTTTCTTACTAATAATATTCGCCACCTCGTTGATTGACTAGGCGGATTTCTAAGATTCCTGCATTACTATCTTACCGACTGGTTATAATTCGTTTCCGACATACCACCCATAATAACTAAGTTCATAAGATCCAATTTATAGTCAGATGTACTGAGTCTTTAGTTAATATTGTTTCTGTTCTACCGAGTTGGAATAATTTGTGATTGCTCAATTGTAGAAAGTAGAATATGGGAATTGATTGACATATGACTGGCGTACCTTGTAAGTCATATTCGTAGTATCTTTTAAATTTGCAGCGAATGATCGGTATTTCTTTGTTGCTGTGTCCTTCTTACTGGTTTCAGTAGTTTTATCAATTTCGGGGTTTGGTCGATACTTTGATTTTTTGCCGCTCAAAATGGAATTTTTGTCGGTGAGTGAATTAACGTAGGTTGTACCACCCGAATCAATACCACCCGAATCAATACCACCCAAAGTAGTAGAAGATGTAGCAACGTAATTGGTCTTGGTAGATTTCACTGAAATGGTATTCGCTGGTTCGACAGGAGTGAGATAATTGTCGAGATTGGAGACTGAGCCCTTTGTGGTATCAGGATAGATAACATAGCGATTTGGTAACCAGCATAGTGATGCTGATTTGATATAGTTCGCGAATGTTTCATCGGATTTGCTCTCGAGTGTCCGGGTTTTCGAGTTTAGATATACACCGAGTTCTTCGAGAGCGTTGACACTGATAATGTTGTCCGTGATTTCAGGGACATAGTAGGCATTGAGAAAGAGAGGTTGATGGTGGGGAAATTGAAGTTTTAATTTGCCTTTAGCCTTGACATGAAGTTTATCATTTTGGCTGGTGACAATATGTGGAATGGGAAAGTCATGAGTGACATCATGTAGGAGTTTAACATTGTTCGTTAAAGTGATTCCAGATCCATTATCTAAAAGAAAAGATTGAGATGAAGAAGTGGAATCCGGATGATTGTCATCATGCTGTTCATGTGACAGAATCGCATGGATTACATGGCCATTTGAAGGAGGCCTAAGTTTGTTGCGTTCAGGAGCAATATTGGTGGTAACAGCTCTATCGGAGGAAATGTGATGAACTTTATTCGCATTTCTCCGAGGCTTACGAGTTATCTTAGTCCCGTTCTCCTCATTTAGCTTATTGTAGCATTGATCAATGGTATGACCAGGTCTGTTACAGTAGGAGCAAGTGTTGTCCGAATTAGAACGGACGGATGCTTGTTTCTGAGTGGGAGTAACGATGTGATGTTTGGCATCAAAATCGTACTCGTATTGAATGTCGTCGAGTAGTTGGTCAATGGTGAACTCGCCATCGAGGCGCTCGTATTTCTTGACCAGTGAGAGACATTTTCCGTGGAGGGAAGACAATATAGCTGTCTTGATGAGGCTAATTGTGTCTGGAGACTGTGTCGCAGGAAAACGACGAATAATAGAGCGTACTTTACTGATAAAAGCAAAAGCATCTTGGCGACCGTCATATGATAATGATTTCATGTCTGCCCAAAGTTGAGATGTGTCTCGGGTGCTTTGCTGAAGTTGCATCGCTCTTCTGACAGAATCATAGATATTGTCAGATGTCTGGAAGAACCATTCTGGGATGAATTCGTCCTTGACGTAATAGTTTAGTGTGGCAACAATGTTTTGACGTTCATTGGTAGTTGCCGAACGTATAGATTGACCGCGTGGGCCTGGAATGATGTCCTCAAGCTGATAGTCTTTGAGGACTGTAATAAAGTCCCGAATCCATGTGTTAAAGCCAGCCTTTGTTGTTACGGTCTGAAGCTTAGGTGAGTAATATATCTGGATTGGGTTGTTGAAAGGAATAGTTTTAATGGGTGTTGGACCCGGTTTGTCCGTTTTTGTGGACGAGGAATCCTCTGGGTGAAGCTTAACTTTATCACCTCCGGATGGATTCATTAAAGGGGAAGATGGCATGGAAGCCATTTGATAAGGATACCCGTATGGGTTGTATCCTGGAAAATAAGGATTAACACCGAACATTGGGAAGGAGGTTGGGTGCCCAGAAGGTTGGTTAACCGGCATTTGATAAGCGGGTGTGAAACCTTGTGGTGGAACATCATACATTGGGAAAGAGGTAGGATGCCCTGGTCCCAGGGGGAAGCCAGGTGAATAAGGAAATCCGTAAGGATTAGCACCATATATGTATGGTGGAAAGGATGGGTGCGGAGACCCTTGGGTAAATTTGGGCGACGACTGACCATATGCCTCCTTTGTCTGAGCATCTTGATCTATTGTTGTTGAACCATCATCATTGGAATTGTCCGAGTTCATGGTGGCAGTGGAAGCGCGAGGATCTTCTGATAGGTTTAACTTCTGGAAGTGTTCATTAATTGAACTAGAAGAGGTATCAGGCCTTGGATCTTGGTCAGTGCTATCACGATGGTTAGCATGATCCGAAAAGGAGCTACCATGTTGGATTTTGGACATATTGTTAAAAGTGATGGAAGAATTTACAACGTATAGTCGTCTGGTTTCCTTTCCATCTAAAATATATAAGTATAAAAAGAAATAGTGGAAAGAATTATTTCAATAGATGAAATAATATTCCCTTTATATATGATTGGATTTTCTGTTATCGTGATTATGAGACTTACTTGACGATGGAATTCTTCAGGAATTAGTAATCGTGGCGCAGCAGTATTACGTAATGTGTAGTACCGTTGTTTAGTAATGTTTAGCACTGTTGTGAACCTTAGTAATTATCCTTAGTAATTTTCCTTAGTAATAATTTCTCGGTGGCAAAATTATGATCTTAGTATTTTCTTACTAATAATATTCGCCACCTCGTTGATTGACTAGGCGGATTTCTAAGATTCCTGCATTACTATCTTACCGACTGGTTATAATTCGTTTCCGACAATTTCAAGATGGAAAATCTCAATGTTGAAGCTCATACTTCTGGGCTTGATGATTCAATGAGGAAAATGAAGGATAAATCAATTCTATTGGCTCCAGATTTATCGACAGATATAATCAAACCCTTAAGAAGTAAAAGGATGGATTATTCAAACATCCCTACTCCAATCACCGCAGCCGTCCCTCCCCCAGATTTTGTTCATATTCAAGGACAATTGTCCCTCAGAAGAATACGTAATGACGGACCACACATGTCATCACCTTCTACTTACGTTGGCACACATAACGATTATTCTGATAAATATAACACTTTGAAAGAAAACTGTGTGTTCCCATATAATGATCCAAACACTATGGACAGTAAAAAGGAAAACCATGAACAAACGCCTTTCGAAATAAAGGGTGAAGCTGCAGGATCTCATCCAACTGGCATCAAGGTGAGGGACCAAGTTAATCGAAGAATTTCAAGTTCAGCTGGTACTGTCGTGTACACTCCTGCCAACGGTAATGAAGTAAGCAAAGTCAGATCATTACTTAAAGGGCGGTATGCAAACACATATAGAAACGATCTGTATATCACCACCCTATTCAATAATCCTCAATTTCAGACTAAGCACTCCAAAGCTTCTAGGGTTAAAAAGGTTAAGAAATGCATCATTGATAAGACACAAACATCAAAATCAAGCCTTATGTTAAGCGCATTTACAGATATTAACTATAGATTTGAGTGTCCAATTACGGGATCATCATTGGAAGGTGGCGATGGCTCATCACAGAATCTCCCATCAAAGAGTCTGTTTCTGTCAGATGATATTTGTAAATTACTAGCCATAGAAAACAACCCTTATCGTTCAAGTAATATTTCACAACCTTCACAACCAAGAATTCAGGATCATGATAATGACTGTTCTTTCAAATTTGAAGACACGATAACCATTGATGCTTTGTGTCTACCAAACTGCATATCACTAGATTCTGTTGACGTAAGTAACGAATCGGCTGATTTCATTGAAACCTCCTCCATCTACAGCGAGAGAGAATTTGAGGAACTGGTGGAATCGTTGGAGTCCCTTTCACTTAAAGAAAGAGGAATATTCCTAAAAGATGAAACTAAGGAGAGTGAAGAGGAATTGAATTGTAGAGATGAACCCGTAACTTTGGAACCAAAGACCAATGTAAAATACCATAGATATTATAGATTCATAAACAAAGAGCCGAAAAAGGAAACTGTGGATCCCATAACACAAATTTTAACAGCTCCTATCTATAAATCCCCAAGAAAGCGTTACCATCTCATCAGACGTCATAAAAATTACAAGACTGCAGGCGATGAGAAGCATCAAACAACTATCACTGCTAATGAAAATAAGAGAAATTTTCATCGGACAAGGTGGTGGTTGAATTTGGTAGAGTAAGTTCACGATATTAGGGGAATATTAATCAATGTACCACCTTTTGAATTATATAGAATGCTGTGCAATTTTTTTTCGTGCTACATAAGAGTATAGTTTATTAATCGATTCTACAAAGCTGCACTGAATGCTTTTCAGACCCAACTTGCTTTTGGAGGATTAATGACCAATAGGATTGATGTAACTTGAGGACAATAAAGAAGTCAGGGAATGATGATTCATTGACTACGACAGTCTAAATAGCTCATAAATATCTAAGTCACTCACAGTTGTCTGAGGGTATCTTAACTACTCTCTAAAATAGCTATCGTCTAACGGCAATGTTAAAGTTATCTTGCCCTGATGAGTTAATTTTCTACATTAACAGCTTCCAGCCATCACATATATTTATGATACACTTTCCAAAATAGTCCAAATCTTCTAATATATTTCTCTAAACACCACGTCAATCAATTAGATAATAATAACATCGAAACATGTTGAAATAACACCCTCTGTGGTTAGTAATCCTGCCCTCATACTTCACGTACGGTACACATTCCCAACCTCCCACTCCTAAACACATTTACCGTCTATTTCACATTGAGTGAACACTGTTTGGATTGACCAACTTTACTCAATCGGACTGGGCAATTCAAAATGTGAATGCGCAACGGAAAATCTCAATTTTCAATGTTTATCTGAATTGAGTTTTGATGCAAGTTTTTCACAACAAGTAGCCTTGTTGGCGCAATCGGTAGCGCGTGTGACTCTTAATCACAAGGTTAGGGGTTCGAGCCCCCTACAGGGCTATCTTTTTTAGACAATTTTTGTCAATCACGTGACTTTGAGCAATAACCTCTTTCTTACATATTTAAATAAAATGTGCATTATGTCTGTTACATTCCTCCTTGTGTATGTACTAACTAAATCCATTATCATCTGCCACTATTTTTTTTTTTTAGTTTGGGTCTCATGTAATCTGATTCACATCGTGTAATTAGTGATGTACATAATACTAGTCCGGTAAGCATGGATCTATCGGAAGACACTGATAGAATTCTGGAATTATTCTGTCCCAATGCTTCTATGATTAATTTAGTACAGGTATCTCTAATTTCAGTTTATGTGTTACTCTAAGTGTACTGCGAGACGTCAACCTCCTCGATTATAAGATTCTCTAATGGATCTGTAATAACCTTCCCACTAACGGGATCAAACTCTAATCGTTCTACTTGGCTCGACTGTGTCTGATCTGTTGTTATATTTACAGACTGGATGAATAGGTTTGAACCTAGAGGTGTTCCGCCAGTTGTAGAGCTGTCCTGGAGAACCGTTCGTATGGCAGTCCATCTCTCTTTGTATTCTGGATTTTCTTTAGAAACCTCTCCAGTATACCGTTTAGAAATACGATCACAGATTCCTGGTAGTGTTTTGCGTATCTTTGCATTGCGGTCCTTCAATTCTATCAGTTTTGACACAAATTCTGTGGTATCTCTATCACTTTCAACCGCAGCAATAAGATACTTCATGATATCGTTGTTCGTCTTGAGGGCTCTTACCTCCTCCATACTTCAGCAGTGGCTTTGGTTCGTGGGTAGTAGATTATGTAGCTCTATGTGTGTTGCGCGTTTTCTCTTTCCTATAGGACGCAGCAAGAGACAGGTGTGTACATCTACATAAGCGGCTTAACGTTATGAAGAAAATTTTGCCCCAAGAAAATATAAAGACTTGATTCTTAAATAATATACAAATAGGTAGTTTAATTTTATGCAGAAAGAGGTATGCATATGCATGTTAAGATGTCCTTAAGCCGTGAAGTTAATCAGCTCCAGGTCATCCTTTTTAATGTCAGAGTCTTCTAGCTCAGCCCATTTCAATAACAGCTTTTGACTTCTGTGAACAATATCCTTGCGTGGAGGCACGACTTCATCCTTTTTCTCTTCCTCCTTCTCCTCCTTTTTC
This sequence comes from Maudiozyma humilis, assembly GCA_037102785.1. Classification (NCBI taxonomy): domain Eukaryota; kingdom Fungi; phylum Ascomycota; class Saccharomycetes; order Saccharomycetales; family Saccharomycetaceae; genus Maudiozyma; species Maudiozyma humilis. The sequence goes on along the minus strand of BTGD01000010.1, from coordinate 615,299 downwards.
TCTTCTTTCTGTGAATCATCTTCCTCCTCCTTGTCTTCGTCAGCCTTTGGCGCGTCGTTCTCGACCATCGCCTTGATCTTCTCTTGCTCGGCAATCATATAGTTGTTCCAGGCTTTTAGCTGGGCCATGCACTTCTCCTTGAGTTCCTCCTTGACCTTACCCTTTAGATCCTTCAGGTAAACAACCAGTATGTCGTCGTACTCGATAGGAATCTCGTCGATACTAAAGAAGTGCTTGATCAGCCAGTTCTGCTTGGACTTGGCAAACTTCCATACCTCAACGACCATATTCTCGTCAGTCTCGACAGGCTCATCCTCAGCATAGTTCACCTTGACACTTTCGAGCTTCATAACATTCTCGGGTATGTCCTTCGAGACCTTGTTCTTGTAAAAGTCCAGGAGGTAGCGCAGCTGGTCTTTCAGCACGAGCTGCTTCTTCTGCATCCTTTCCTCCCTGGGGAGTTTCTGCTTCTTCTTGTCCTTTTTGTTCTTAGAAATCTTGTTCTTGGTACGGCCAACATCCAGATCCTTGTTGATAATGCGCTTCTTCTCCTTCTTGGAAAGGGTACCGGTGGACAGATGAGTAGTCACATTCAGCGGGTCCTCGGTGCTGAAATCGTCGCTGGAACCAGCGTTCTCGGTACTCTGCTTCTTGATGGCAATTCTCTTCCACGCTGGGATGTGTCCGTTCTCCATGATTCAGTTGTGTTAATCGTCTGGGTATCCTTTTTAGACGTTCTCGAACCAATCCATCCGACTTCTCGCCTTCTCATCGCAGCTGATCTTTTCATCTCTCGATGTCTTGTTTGCCAGCTGAAAATTTTCGACGCTCGAGGCGGCGACGCACACAGAAAGGGCCGCACCACCATCTCCGATGAGTACTAAACAAGAGGCAATTAAAAGGGCGACAGGTCGCAACATGGACATAACTTGAACAGAATGGCAGACATGTCGACAAAGACACTCGCGAAACCGATAATGAAGCTGCTTATTTGCGATTTTGATGAGACAATTACGCTTAGGGATACGATATTCCCCTTGGCACAGCTGGCTTACGTGGAGAAGCCCCAGTTCAAGCCCGTATGGAAGCACTTCGAAGAAACGTATATGGAGGGGTATACCAAGTTACAGCCACGGTTTGAAACGGGACGCTCGCTGCCACTGCTGAAACCAAAGCGTGATGTTATCACAGTATCCAATTATAGGGAAATTTTTGCTAGTGAACTACAGTACCAGCGTCAATGCCGCGAGATCGAGCTGAACAGTATCCACGAGATGGAACGCAAGAGTCTCTTTCGCGACGTAACAACTGATGCGGTCGTGGAATATGTGCGTAACAATTTCAATCATTCGGTGGAGACGATACTACGCCCAGGATTCAGTCACTGTGCTGCGTCCGCTGTTAACTGCATGGGTTTTGAACTGCGTGCTATATCAATTAACTGGTCTCGGGAACTGATAGAGGCTGTCATCCCCATGGGACTCATCCATCCTGAGAACATACACTGCAACGATCTACTTTTGAAGAATGATGTGTACACTGGTGAATTCTCCAAAGGTCTGCTGACAGGCTCCGATAAGGAAGCCCTGCTGTCGCGCATGCTCGATGAGTCGAATTCCGGAAACGCCGATTGTTGGTACGTGGGCGACAGTGAGACTGACCTCTTGGCAATACTCCACCCTGGCGTCAATGGTGTGTTGCTGCTGGATCCGGAGGAAAACGAATCCAAGTTCCTCAAGGTGACTACGAAAATACTAGGCCTTGCGAAAAGCGATATGGAGGACTTTGCCGGTGACAAGGCAGTTGGGCACTTGAAATTCACATCGAAACAAGCTCACAACGGCAAAGACACAGCCTGCTACATAGCCAAAACATGGGCGGACGTTGAAACGTTACTAAAACAGTTGGCCACGGTATAATTATTTTTACATGATAAATTTTCGTTGATTGTTTTCATTGCATGTGTAGATATATATATAAGATCAGCTCAAGCAGTTCTAGCTGCTGTTACGTCCCCAGTGTATATACTACATTACGAATCGTCATACTAATATAAGAGGAGATGGTAGAAAAAAATAGTCATGAAACCCAGTGGTCTGTGCAAGAGTCAATGCCATCTATAATGAAAGGCACCACCGCATGGTGAATAGACCCAGCACATCCGCAGGACTCTCAAAACATCCATTTTTTAACACTCCGCTTATTTAGAAGATAGGAAGGCGACACCTGGAAGCTCCTTACCCTCTAGAAGCTCTAGAGAGGCACCACCACCGGTGGAGACGTGGGAGATCTTGTCGGTAGCACCGTACTTCTTAGCGACGGTGGCAGTGTCACCACCACCGATGATGACGGTGGCACCACCCTGGCAGGCCTTGACGACCTCGTCGAGTAGAGACTTGGTACCGGCGGCGAACTTCTCGAACTCGAAGACACCTGGTGGACCGTTCCAGACAATGGTCTTAGCCTTGGCGACAGTGGCACCGAAGAGCTTTCTGGACTCTGGACCACTGTCTAGACCCTGCCAGCCGGCTGGGATACCCTCCTTGTCGGTGACAATCTTGGTGTTGGCGTCGGCGGAGAAGGCGTCGGCGATGACGAAGTCGACTGGAAGGACGATCTCGACGTTGTTGGCCTTGGCCTTGGCGATCAGCTTTGGAACGATCTCGGCACCAGCCTCGTCGAAGATGGAGTCACCAATCTGGGTGCCCTCAATAACCTTCTTGAAGGTGAAAGCCATACCACCACCGATGATGATGGAGTTGACCTTGTCCAGCAGGTTCTCGATCAGCTGGATCTTGTCGGCGACCTTGGCACCACCAAGGATGGCAAGGAATGGTCTCTCTGGGTTCTCAAGAGCCTTACCGAAGTACTGTAGCTCCTTGGTTAGAAGGAAACCAGCGGCTCTCTGTGGAAGGTCGAAACCAACCATGGAAGAGTGGGCTCTGTGGGCAGTACCGAAGGCGTCGTTGACGTAGACGTCGGCAAGAGAGGAAAGCTCCTTTCTGAACTTGGCGACAGCCTCTGGGGAGGCCTTGACCTTCTTACCGTCGACCTTTCTGGAACCCTCCTCCTCGATGTGGTATCTCAGGTTCTCTAGAAGGATGACGGAGCCTGGGGCGGAGGCCTTGACGGCGGCGTCGACCTCTGGGCCAACACAGTCGTTTAGGAAAGTGACTGGCTTGCCAAGTAGGGTCTGTAGCTCCTTGGCGACTGGGGCTAGGGAGTATTTCTCGTTTCTCTCACCGTTTGGTCTGCCGAGGTGAGAGGCAAGGACGACGTATCTTGGGTTGTGCTCAAGGACGTACTTGATGGTTGGGAGAGCGGCGACGATTCTCTGGTTGGAGGTGATAGTCTTGCCATCTAGAGGGACGTTGAAGTCGACTCTGATGAAGACACGCTTGCCCTCTAGGGTAAGGTCCTTGACGGATAGCTTGTTGGATAGAGACATGACTGAAAGTTTGTGTTTTGCAATTGACGAACTATTAGCCGGTGGGGAGGTGGAAAAGGAAGAGAAAGAGGTATACAAAACTGCCCCACCACAACACGCTCTCGCCGGAGTACGGCCGCCCTTTATATACGCCAGGATAATGGGCCGCCGCGGAAGCCCAAAGGGAATCCAGAGCGGCGTGCACAGATAGGGATACAGGCGCCGTAGTCCGTGCTGCTGCACCAGCACGCTCGATCGCGGTCGCACCCAGAACAACCGTGGGGGAACTGGACAATTGGCCCAGCACAAGCAGCGTGTCATGCGATCAAAATAGGGGCGCGTGCGTATTCCGTGTGCCCAGCCCAGGGGAAGGAGACTGGGCGCGGTGCAGTGTCTTGTGTGTGTGTATGCTGTGTCTCTGGCACACGCCACTCCGAGAGATTTGTGAACTGAGGGAGGGAGGCGAGCCAGTAGGTGCAGGTGCAGACGCCTCTGGGGTGCTGCGCAGTGGCAGCAGTGGCAGCGCAGCGGCAGTAGACGCCGGCGGTTCCTGGCGGCGGAGTTCCACTCGAGTTCCAGTCGGGATCGGGCCAGGAGGAAGCCCGGGCACCCACTGTGTCCAAGGGGCGGCCCCAGACAGGGCCGCAGGGCTCGAAGCTGCCGGAGGGGAAGCCCGAGTGGAAGCGGGGTGTGTGGGTGTTGGCGGTCACGTTGTTGCCGTGCGGAGTGATGATTCGTGGGAAATGATGTATGTGTGTGTCACGTGATGTGTGTTTGTCTGCAGGTCATGTGACTTGGAATAGCCGCCAACGTATAAGGGACAGCGTCCCGCCCAAGAGTGTGTGAAAGGGTAGAAAAATTGACCATCGGAATGGGTGCGAGTAGACATGCTTGTTATTACAACGATGTGGAATACCGGTGTTGGCCACTATCAGGGAATGGGTGTAGCAATACTTGCGATTACCGTGGGAAGAGTGCAGTGGTGTTGGCTATTACCATGGTGTAGTGTAGCAATATTGATCATTACCATGTTATGGAGTGTCACTTTTTGCGATTACCACGGGTTAGTGTAGCGATAATCGCAATTATCATGCTGTGGTATATCGATATAGAACATTACGGTGGCGGGCGAAAGTGCAGCAATATGGACCACTATCACTGTTCGTACTACCTCTCAGGCAAATGAAGGACCTGTAACCTTTTACAGCGGACCGAGCTTTGTAAAACCGACGACGTAATGAAACACCGACAATCTAACCAAACACCGACAATCTAACCAAACTCCGACGCTCTAGGTCAACATCCCATATCTTCCAAACAACATACACAGCGCGCATGCCTTCTAAGGCTGAGCGGCAAAAATAACTACGCGCACACACCAGCCGGTCAGCCATCGCCCGCCATAACAAAAAACAAGTCTCTACCCACAGCTCCTCCTGCGAAGGAGAATACGATTTACCTGGACGCATGCGGGGCGTCCCTACACATGCCACCCAGGACACAGTGACCGACAGTCGCCAACATGCCCGCCCGCTCCTTCCCCGAGTCTCGGACAAGGCTGGCCAATGGCAGGGGACCAAAGCGGAAGGGCAAGACCGCAAGCGCCGTCCAACCCTCACGGCTGCGCTGCCCTGACGTCACGTTGCAATAAGTGCGGAGGCAGAACACGAGGAGGGCACGGCGGAAAATCCGAATACCGCCCACAGAACCGGACCGTATGCTTCCCACCGCCCCGCCCGAAGAACCGGAAATACCCAGGAACCGAGCAAGCAGGTGGACAGAGGGTACGCACACGCCGCACTCCGGAGGTCACGCATACGTGCACGCAGGCAGCGACAGAAGCGACACACGCACAGTGTGCGTTGCACGCCCACATTAAAGTATTAAGGGACACGCACGCGCATGCGCACACACGCAATAAAGTATTAGGGGACACGCATGCGAGGGTTCCCCTGCGTCGCCTCCTGCGTGGCGCACTGTGGACCGGACCCTCGCCTCCCTCGCCTACGCCTACGCCCATCGCCCCGTCCCACCCAGTCCGTGCTCGCACAGCCGCCGCCCGACCGGTGCGGGGGAGGCAGGCAGCGCGCACCGCTGTGCACTGCCGCGGCAGCCAGGGCCGCCCCGCCCGCTGTGCCGGGCCCTTATTTTTCCTGGCGGTTTTTGTACTCGCCCTCGCCCTCGCCCTCGGCCCTCGAGGCCCGCGCAGGGTGCCTGGCCATCCCGCTTTTTTGCTCGTCCGTTGTGCGCACCCCACGGTGCGACAGGCGCCGCGTGTTCCCCCATAGTGTGGGAGTGGTGCACTGTATCCACGGCCCGCCTGTCCCGTCGTGCACACACCACACTGCCCGCTGCACACCGCACTGTGGACACCGCGCGCTTCACGAGGGCGACACCCACGGCTCCTATTCGCGGAGCTCGGCGGCCGCGTTGTGCGGCCGTCTCTGTGCACGGGGCATCTCGGGCGTATATCCGCGGCTGACTAACGACCGTGATTGCTGCGCTGTCGTGTGCGCTGTGCTGTGCGTGATCTTTCTCTACTGTGCTCGCCATGGCAATGTGCTCTCGCTCGCCCTGCGCTGCGGCAGTGCTGCAGCGCACCGGCTGGTGCCCTGACCGTGATGCTGAGATGCCGGGATTCGCTGATAGCGTGTATGTGAGCAAAGAACGCTGTGTTGCATTGTATAGTATTGCGTAGTGTTTCGTAGCGTTATTGCGTAGTATTTCGCAGCGTTATTGCGTATATGATAGGCTGTGTTCCAGATTCGATATATAATAGCCTATTGTCTGGATTGTGGATTGCAAGAGGGTACCCGTTTGTGTTGCTACATATATACATACACTTATACAGACGTATATTTACATCACACATATACAGAAGTATATTTACATCACACACACACACACACACACACACACACGTAAACGTTAACACATCGCGTTTACCTTCACACACACACAAACACACACACTTCCTATGCTGCCCAGACAGTCCGGCGAGAGCCAACACTCCGTCGCATCGACCGGCTCGGTCGACTCCGCGAACTCGACCAACTCCTCCGACTCGCCCGTGTACCTCAAGCACGAGGACGTGCTGCCCAAGTCCCACGACACAAGCATCGCCTCCGACCGCGGCTCCTCCCAGAACATACACTCCACCCGCACCAACGACTCCATGGACAACCACTCCATCGGCTCCATCACCCGCATCTTCACCACGGGCGACAACAACGAGTACATCTACATCGGCCGCCAGAAGTTCCTGCGCGCAGACCTGTACGAGGCCTTCGGCGGTACGCTGCAGCCCGGTCTCGCTCCACCTTCCACGCACCGCTTCGCGAACCCCGCGCCCCTGGGTCTCTCCGCCTTCGCGCTCACCACATTCGTGCTCTCGGTGTGCAACGCGCGCGCGCAGGGCATCACCACCCCCAACATCGTCGTCGGCCTCGCCGTCTTCTACGGCGGCCTCGTGCAGCTGCTCGCCGGCATGTGGGAGATCTCCCTCGAGAACACCTTCGGTGGCACCGCGCTCGCGTCCTACGGCGGCTTCTGGATGTCCTTCGGCGCCATCTACATCCCCTGGTTCGGCATCCTCGACGCCTACGCCGGCCGCGAGGACGAGTTGGGGAGTGCGTTGGGGTTCTACCTGCTCGGCTGGTGCATCTTCACGTGGGGGCTCTCCCTCTGCACCATGAAGTCCACCGTGATGTTCTTCGCGCTCTTCTTCCTCCTCGGCCTCACGTTCTTGCTCCTCGCCATATCGGAGTTCCAGGGCGGCGCCGTCAACGTCAAGCGCGCAGCGGGCGGGCTCGGGGTCGTCGTCGCGTGTGTAGCGTGGTACAATGCCTTCGCTGGTCTCTCCAACAAGCAGAACTCCTACGTCGTCGCACACTCCATTCCCCTGCCCATCAACGAGCGCGTATGGGTGTGACGCGGGGAATGTCACCAACCACTCCATACATCATCATTGCATATATACGTACATACACTAATACGTTTCATCATATCGTGTGGCGGGAGCCATGCACAGAGCTTGCTGAGGTCACTCTTGGCGGACGTGCAGTTGTGCATATTGCGTGAGCACGTGGCACAACGTGATCACTTATATGTACGTCCAGATTGCTACATGCCCCTATTTGGGCAGTGTTGTGATCTGCCTGACTCGTCACATGGTGTCGATCTGCAGTGTGTTTCGGGGTTATATTACAGTCTACGTTGAAGGGTCGTGTTTAATATACCTGTGATATGTGTAAAAACATTCCCTGTCACAGCTAATCGATACTCGCTATAACGTGTAAGTACATTTTTCCATAGTGGAAACGGTGAAATAGCCGCCGAGGGTCGCGGACACACAGCGCCGAGAAACAAAGGCGGGACAGCTCTCAAAATAGCTGAATGCAAACACCATTTCAAAGGTTTACGCATCACGGAAATAAAATCACTCGACTAGGATAACGCCCATCCACAGCACATTATATAGTGCAACCATCACAGAACAAGAAATTGATTGCATACAATAATGGCAATAAATCCCGGATTTACCGGATTGTACTTATGAAATAGACTAACAAATACATCTTTACACATTGAAACAAGTATCCCTGTCTAAGCCCAGGTTTTCTACTATTGTATTTCTCTCGTTGAAAGCAAAATTCTGTCTGTCACATATCTGAAATAATAGTTAGGATGCACATTTTTCTGGTTATTCCTTGGTGCGAAGTGCATTTGCCATGTCGTACTTTTCTAGGAATACTTCCTGCCAGATTTGAGTAACCCCGTTGCTCTGGACGTTTGGGTTGGCTTTGTTAATGAGAACAGAAAATCTGCGGCATACTCAGTGCTGATTTAGTACACCTCATGATACACTTCAATGAATTGCCCGTGTCTTCAGTGTAGTGTGTAAATTTTAATGCAAGACGATGCATCTGCGTGGATAAGTTTTAAATTTTCGGCTGCCCAAAAAAAAACAGGAAGAGTATAGACGCTCCATTAAAAAAGGCTCACCGCCGTAGTCTTGAAATAGAACACTCCGCCAAGTGCAAAAACATAATAACCGCTGATGTAGGCGACATTGGCCTCGGAGGCAAAAAGAATTGGACGAGTTGGGAATTGAACCCAAGACCTCTCCCATGCTAAGGGAGCGCGCTACCAACTGCGCCACACGCCCGAATCTGTCTGTTTGAAAAATACGGTTATTTATAAACAGAAAATATAAAGTCACGTGATTAAATTGTTTTGGACTTAATTTTGTTGTATAACTTGTATAAAGCTATCAGCTATTGGTTAGTGTTGGAATTCAGATGCTGCAGCAAGCATTCAGATATTTAAGCAATTAATATCTTTTACCCGACTGGTCTCTTATTATGAGACTAGATAAAACGCACAGCACGTATGCTTGTATACATTTGTATTATCTTGAAACCTTTTCATTGATATCTACTCGTCTGCAAACACGTCGTCCTATCTTCATGTTGTATGATTTACTATTCTGTCTACACATCTCTAATTACTAGTATGGAGTGTAACAACAAATGAGCTTTAGCACTCATATTTCGACAATTTGATAAGAAAATGATGGGTTTAATTTCATAAAGAACGTTAACCTTTACCTGATGACATCCATCAAACAAAATAAATTTAACAGCACTATTCGTTTCTGTTTCTTACCTTTTAAATCCAAATTTCTACTTAAATGAGATCTTTAAGATCCAATACTTCTTTTATATAATTCCAACGGAGATGGCTGATCAACTCTAATTCCAATGATATCAATATCGACTGTTTGTCATTTTATTAAGAGAAAGCGGAGAAGCTTCCCAAAAACACTATCTCAATGAGGTCCTGCTACGCCGATATTATTGAATGGTATGTTTATTTTTAGAATAATTAATAAATTATGTGTCTTTATAAGTACTAGTTAAATAGTTGTATTACAGTGTAACAAGAAGCATCAATTGAAGTCTCTTCATGTAGGAAGATAGTTCAACTGTGAGAGATAACATCAGTATTCTGGTTAAAGTTGCCCTGTTGGGCAATATGCAATACCGAATAACACGTGTGCTTCTCTAACCACACTAATAAAATTCACTACCAGTTAGTGGAAACTTTCCTACTCGAATACTGAATACCCTAACTTTTTTCTTATAACTCATCCTATTATTTTTAGGGGTATTGTGTCACAAAATCGGAAAGGTGTGACGGATCTTCATACCAAAAAAAGATTCCAAAAAATGTATAAAAAGAGAAAAAATATCCTATCTTTCAAAGGCACTTGTGATTTGGAGTTGTTCACTTTTTTTTAATCTTTTTTTATTCTTCTTATGTATTTATTATAGTTAATACAAACCACGACATATCGACATCCTTAACAACAAAGCTCAACCCCCAACCTTCATTCATAAAATAGTGCCAGCCTTCTCTGCCACAAACATCTGAGTAACCCCTGCCTTCCATCACAACAGGGTTCCCTCTTCATTATCAACTGTTTCTCCCTTTATTTTAATTATCAGTCCTTAAAATAAATGGAAAAGCAGTTGGTTCACAGAACATAAAACAGGAATGGATTCCTTGTATCAACTTACTGAGGATCCGCTAGCCACCTCAGTAAGTTGATATTACATCCAATTAACTATCAGACAACAAAACAAGATGTATCCTCTTTTCAAAGGACTTACATTATAAACAACGGTCTAAGAAGGATTAGCTCATCATTTATTCTACCTAGACCAGCTATTTCAACCCCTACCTTAGCTATCGCAACCTCTACTTTTTCTATTGCTGTCGCTATATTTTCTACGGCACCTACCGCTTACGTTAGAAAACACCAGGTGATCCGTTCTATGAGAACATGCAAGACAAATTACTGCCAGACATTACAGAACAATCCAGCATTCACCATCTGTTATATTGTTACAGATCTTAAACATTTTGATTAGAAGCAAGCTATTTTCCAATGTGGAGACATTGGAAGACGCTTTCTAAAAAATCAAAGTAAGATCATTTTACTTAATTGGTGAGTAGTAACTATGTTTTGTACTGGTTTCATTAGACTATCTCAAAAGACCATTTGCTAATTACTTTTGCTATGTCCGCTTTGCGATTGGGGGTTCAGTTGCAATCGAATAACAGGATGTCGATATAATGGTTAACTACTTTACTCGATAAGAAGATGAATTATTCCTAGCTAGGAAGGCTGACGTTTAGAATACAATAGATGAAATCTGGTCTTTTCATCTATTGGTTTCGAAACCTTTACAGCTATAGCTATTTGATTATAAGATCCCATTGGTCTGCGCACACCAGAAAATACGGTATCCATCTGTTAGTGGAACATAGTTGCCTAAATAACCCATTGAAAGAAACGTTATGGGTCTAAAACGTCTCTTTCAATGGGTTATTTGACAACTATTTGGATAGATGATTGTCTACTGGAATGGCAGGAGTGTTTAGCCAACAACCTCATTCAGTAACAGGGACCTTGTCTATCCTACCGAATTTTAGAGGGAACCTTATTGCTAACATTATTATGATTATAAAAAGATGAGAGAGAGAAATAAAATAAAAAAAATAAAAACAAATGAAATATTTGTTTTAGAACATTCTATAAATGTATATTTATGCTAAATAATTTCTAGGAAACTCCTAGCTATCTAATTTAAAAATTGAAAAAAAAAGTTATAGCAAATAGATCTTCAAGCAATAAATTTTAACATACAATTGTTAAGCTGGCATTATAAATTGGCAGAATCAAAGAACAAAATTACTGTCTGTGTGGGGCATATTTTCTTCATAAAAAAATTCTTACGTGTAGGCTGGAACCTCCGACAGTTTGTCACTTTTCTCTTTTTGTTTACTTGGGTGTGTTGAATTAGAGCACCCTCATGGATCCAAAACAATAAAAAAGTTTCAACTTTTGAGAAATTGAATTTTCCTTTTGAAACGGCTAACCTCATTCGAGGGTATGAGATTATACTTACGTTGTTGTCAGATATACACACCAACAATAATCACATAGTACATTAATCTGACTCATAGAGCTGTAATATCAACCTACACTCTTGTCTAATAGGTTGCTAGTGATAAGGTTTTTTACTTCTTTCTTAAATAAAGCAATGATGTAACCACATTTTTGGAAAATGATATTTGGTATTGTAGTCACATACTATATGACGTTGTGTAGTTGACTAACATGTTGTTAAGAACATCAGCAAAAATATTGCTCCAGAATAGGGAGCAAAAACAAATTGGACGAGTTGGGAATTGAACCCAAGACCTCTCCCATGCTAAGGGAGCGCGCTACCAACTGCGCCACACGCCCGTTATTTGTTGAAAAATTGCCCTATTTTTGAATATTTCCCGAGCAGTAAAAACGGATTTTTAAGGTCGTATTTTGCCAATATTATCATTAAAATTTTATAGAAACAGTGATTTGGTTTTGCCAGAAGTGAATGAGAACCAGGAGGGAACAGTCTGCTCAGCAACGAGATGAGACATCTGTTTGACCAAGAAGTGCTGAACAAATATATGTTCTACTGAATTCATCTCTACTGAAAAGTCGGTCTTCAACCAATTATTCAAGCAAGTAATATGAAATTTAAGAATCATCACAGAGATCTTGAACATACCACCAGCTGCTCAGATATAACAGAAACGGACAACAGCACTACTGGCGGATAGGGAAAGGTTACTCACACCCGTTCTATTTCGTACAACGCAATTTTGTTTGGAAGTAGTTTATATAAAAGCGGGATATTTTCCTGTAATGTATAGGTTTCGATATACTCCTGTTTTTATTCTCTCTCTGCTAGAGAAAAGGAGGGGAGATCTACACTGACCAAGCAACACATAGTCCTTCCTCAAAATGCACAATAATACTACTCTAACTACGTTAGCAATCCCAGTTCTCTCCAACTACAACCCAAGTGTTGGATTTTAGACATATTCTTAGAGATTAAGGTAAGAATTACAACATATAGTCGTCTGCTTTCCTTTCCATCTAATATATAAATTTAAAACGTAGATTATGGAAAGATATATTACAGTATCTGAAATAATCTCTAATATTAGTATTATTGGCTTGATGTTATCGTGATTATGAAACTCACTTGACGATGGATCTCTTTAGCTATTAGTTACCATGGCATCACAATATGACATAAGATGCCGCACCGTTGTTCAGTAATGTCTGGGCGACCGTATGTGAACCTTAGTAATTATCTGTAGCGATATTTCCTGTGTGAAAAAAGTTGGATTCCTGTTTCCTTTTATGGATTATTTACCAATGACTGCTATTTCCTCATTGGTGACTAGGCGGATTATCCGGATTTGTGCATTACATTTATAGCGACTGGCTATAATTTGCTTCCGACAAGGAGCATTGGGGAATATAATCATTCTTTTCGAGTAAAGCAGTATTAGGTATTCTCACCCCTCAGATACGTCATCATCCTTCTTATATATAGAACATATACACTTCTATATAACCTGCGTGACTTCGTGTTCACTTCAAATTTCTTTGGTAGACAACAGTTCGCCAGCAGTGTCCCTTCTGGTGTCCTGCCTCATTACATGCCGGTCTGCGGTTGTGCACGCTTTCACTCCACACGTCAAAATGCACATTATATGTTAATGGGGACTATTGATTCACTATTTCTAGTACTAACATCTCGAACCCACATTTGGCAATAATATATTATAATATAACACTACAAAATAAAATTGGGCAAACCTTAATGTAGTATTGCTTTTCAGATATGTTCAGTACAACCTCCTGCTACGATATATTTGTTGGATTTTGGACATATTGTTAAAAGTGATGGAAGAATTTACAACGTATAGTCGTCTGGTTTCTTTCCATCTAAAATATATAGGTATAAAAAATATAGAGCAGAAAATATATTACAGTCATTGTAATAATCTTCCCTTTAAGTATAATTGGATTGTCTTGTCGTGATTACGAACTCGTTCGACGATGGATTTCGTCAGCTATTAGCCACGTGGGTAATAACGCACAACGTGGGACGCTGTACTGTTGTGCAGCAATGTCTGAGCAGCTGTGTATGAACCTTAGTAATTATCCGTAGCAACATTTCCGGAGTTGAAAATCATTCACCCCTTTTTCATTCTACGGCTTGTTTACCAGCGACAATTTGTTTCCTCGTTGGCGACTAGGCGGATTACTTCGATTCCTGCATTACCTCTTTTACCGACTGTTACTAATTTGCTTCCGACATACCACCCATAAGAACTAAGTTCATAAGATCCAATCATTTGTTAAGTGTTCAAAGTCCTTTACTTGAACGGGCTTTGTAAGGATATCTGCGATGTTATCTTTTGTGTTAACGTAGGACATGGAGATATTTTGATCTTTGATTTCTTCCTTAGATCTTAGTAAGCGAGTTGTGAAAAACTTGGATTTCAATTTTGAACCGTCAACATTTTTGAACGATGAAATACTTGGTCTGCTATCAGTTATAATTTCTTTGGATAGTTTCTTGTCATCAATTTCGTTCACCAATAATTCAATGATTGATAGTCTTGGTATAACTTCACTAATAGCGTAAATTTCAGCTTCCGTTGACGATGTGCACGTTAGCGTGCTCCTAGTTGATTTAGCACCGACCATATTACCGTTTAGGAATAGCATATTTCCATATTGCGACTTGTATTCTGACTGGGTTGCAAAAGCAGCATCAGTAATTGCTGTTAGCTTATTTTCATCATCCTGTTCCTTCTTGTACCAGGTTAGTCTTTTTGATCTTGTACACCACAAGTATTGGATTAGCTGCTTGGTTAATTCAATTACCTCTTTCGATGGGTACAGCGTGAATCTGGATAGAACATTGACATAGTATAGTAAATCAAATCTATACTTGTAAGCGACATAGGAAGCTAGTCCTATAACCTTTTGCATCCATTTGACCTTGGCTTTGTATTCAGGTTTGGTCACAATGAATTTGCATTCCTTGGGAATAACACCAGGAGTTCCGGGTGCCTTTCTTAGTCGGTCTAATGGTACATTTAGCTTAGGCAATTTTTCTTCGAGACCTTTTTCCATTCCGAACTTCATGTAACTTCCTTTCTTGTATTCAATCTGGAGACCTAGAATGTCGTACACATTGACATCCTTCTCATTACCGTCATTTACAATCCTTGTTTCAAATCTGGATTGTATAGTGTCAATCGTATTGCTGGCCATCACTCTGTCGTTTGTCATTATGATGATGTCATCAACAAACATACATAGGATGATGTCACTTGAACCTTCTTTCTTTGTAAAGACGCATGACCAACCAGTTACCTCTTTCATACCGCAAGTAGAGACCAGGAAGTCTCTAATCATTTGATACCAATTAGCACCAGACTGTTTAAGTCCATATAAGGATTTCTGTAATTTGAACACTTTGTCTCTTAATCCCATATGTGGAGGAGATCTAATGTATAGATCCTCTTTCAGTGGCGCATATAAGTAGGCCGAACTAATATCCAGTTGGATCAGATCGTAATCATTGTTTAAGCAATTTGAGAGACATGTCATGAGTGCGTAGTGGTGAACTGTGTTGGCAACTAGGTTGTCAGCATAGGTTCCTGATTTTTGTTGGTCGCCTCTGGCTACCAACCTGCACTTATGCTTTCCGTCTCTCTTGACCGTGAAGATGAACATGGAATTGATTATCTTCTTACCTTCGACCGTTGAAGCATCTATTGATGTATGATTCCAGGTATGCATTTTGTTCAGTTGATTAAGTTCCTTGTTGTATGCTTCCTGGAATAATTCTTTTTCTTTTGGGTTTGGGTTGTCGGTGATTGCCTCTTTGTAAAAGATGGACGTTGATAATGGATCAGTCTTAATGGCGTTAATCCTATGAGGTTT